>MUAA02000165.1:0-497222 GCA_014180765.2 Marchantia paleacea
TAAAGCCTCACATTACGGGAAGTGGTACTATGTATCGTTTATTGATGATTACTCAAGATTTGTGTGGGTCTATTTTCTCACACACAAGTCTGAAGTCTTTGCAACTTTCAAAAGTTGCAGAGCCCAAGTTGAGATATCTACGTTCGGATAATGGCGGGAAGTATACTTCTGAGGAGTTAAGAAGTTACTACAAAGAGGAGAGCATCACTCGTCATCTCACCACGGATTATACTCCGCAACAAAATGCTGTTTCTAAGAGGCTCAACCGAACAATATTGGAGAAGGTGCGTAGTATGTTGAGCCAATCTGGTTTGCCATATGAATTCTAGGCTAAAGCTATAAATACCGCAGTGTATTTGGTGAATCTTTCTCCTTCAATCGATTTCTTGACACCCTTTGAATTGAAACACAAACGGAGGGCTGATTATAGTTGTTTGAGAATTTTTGGTTGTACGGCTTATCCTTTCATACCTAAGGACAATAGGAACAAGTTGGATCCTACATCCAAAAAGTGTCATTTTCTTGGATATGCAAGTGGTGTGAAAGGGTATAGGCTATGGGATCTTGTAGCTTGTAAGGTGATTGTCAGTAGGGATGTTTCTTTTGATGGACCCAGATCATTGAAAGAGGGGGAGATATCTCAAGCTCCCCGTAGTAACAAGGGCAAATCTCCACTCACGGATGTTGTTGAAGGGCAGATTGATCATTATGGATATAATGATGTGCCACAAGGAGAAGTTCCAGAACAGATGGAGCAAATTCTTGAACAACAGGAATTGGAGGAGCAAGTTATCGTTGTTGAGCCTCAAGACACAGCACGAAATGATGGAGATCAACCAAGACCATCTACTAGGAGATCATCAAATCGGATTAGTAGAGCTCCCGAAAGGTATGGAACATGGACTGATTCATCTATTCTTGAGGATCATGATATTGAAACTGAGAATGATGATGGCAATGGTTGATCTTGGAAGAAGGAGAACCTTGTTCATATAGAGAAGCTCAAGCCTCTATCAATAAGCTTGAGTGGGATATTGCTATGGAGCATGAGATGCAATCGCTTGTTGAGAACAAGACTTGGGAGCTGGTGGAGCTTCCAAAGGGTCAACCTTTGGGTGATAGCAAGTGGATGTACAAGTTGAAGGATAATCAAGCGGATGAAGAGAAGAGGATCTTCAAAGCCAGGTTGGTGGCTAAGGGCTTCATTCAAGAGAAAGGTGTGGACTACAACGAAGTCTTCTCACCTTTAGCTAAGTATGCTACAATTCGTCTGATATGTGCACTTGCTGCAATATTTGGTCTAGTTATGGATCAGATGGATGTTGTCACGGCTTTTCTATATGGATCTTTGGAGGAAGAAATCTACATGAGACAACCTATTGGCTATGAGAAGAAAGGTCAAGAGAAGTTAGTTTGTAGATTGCTCAAATCTCTATATGGATTGAAGCAAGCTCCTAGGCAATGGAATGCAAGGTTTGATGAGTTCATGAAAGCACAAGGATTTTCACGGAGTGTGTTTGATCCATGTGTTTACATGAAGAAGGTAAATAATGAGATCTTTAGCCTCATTATTCTAGTACTCTATGTGGATGACATGCTCATTTTGGCAAAGGAACAATCTGACGTCGATTGATGCAAGAGGCAACTGAAATCTGCATTCAAGATGAAGGATTTGGGTGAGTCCAAGAGTATATTTGGTATGGATGTTCACAGAGATTTGAAGAAGAGGAAGCTATGGTTAAGTCAAGGCAAGTACATTCAACGTGTGCTTGACAGGTTTAACATGGCAGACTCTAAAGGAGTGTGGACTCCTTTGGTGACACATTTTAAGCTCAATGTCCAATTGATGCAACTAAAAGAGGAAAGATGTCATCAATTCCCTGTGACAAGGTAGTGGGCAGCCTCATGTATTTGATGGTGTGCACTAGACCTGATATTGCTCTAGCTATGGGCAAGGTGAGCAGGTACATGTCAAATCCAAGGAAGGTGCATTGGGAAGCTGTGAAGTGGATTCTTAGGTACCTCTAGAGTACTAAGGATTTTGGTCTTTTGTTTGATGGTTTATTGAACAATATCAAATCCTTGTTGGGTTACGTTGATGGTCACTATGGACAAGAGAAAATTTACAACTCGGTATGTGTTTACACTTGGAGGTGGATGCGTTAGTTGGAGATCTTTCTTGCAGAAGTGCATAGCTCAGTCAACTATGGAAGCCGAATATGTAGCAGCAACGGAAGCAACAAAGGAGGCTATTTGGTTGAATAGATTTATCATTAAGATAGGATTGAAACATGATGTTGTAAATCTCCATTGTGATAGTCAGAGTGTTTTACATCTTGCAGCAAATCAAGTGATGGATAGCAAGGTGAAGAACATCGACATCAGATATCACTTTATCAGAGATGCAATTTCTGATAGGAAGGTTGAACTAGTCAAGATTGACGGTAAACTCAATCCAGCTAATGCTTTGATCAAAGTTATTCTTTTAGAGAGTTTCATGAGGTATTGTGGTACTATGCAGGTTTTGCACAAGGAGCACTAGTTGAGTTACTCTAGCAATTTTTTGATTCTTGTATATGCTTTACTCCTTCCTAGTTAGGCTACGGCTTAAGTCTAGTTAATCTTTGTTTACAAGAGGGCCTATGCTTTAGGTTTCCTTCTTGGATTTCTCGCTGAGTATGTATATGGATAACAACAGTTAGAGACCCCAAGAAATGAGTCAAGGGGGAGATTGTTAGGAGTTAACTCAGGTCTTGAGTAACTTTGGTTAGTTTGACTATATTTAGTTAGACCAGGATTAGGGCTGGTACTACTATATAAGAGGGCTGGCAGAAGCTCTGTGTGACACAATTAGGGTATTCAATAAAGTGACTCTGTGTGTTCCGTGGATGTAGCCTCTGTGAGGTGAACCACATATTTCATGTGTCGACTCTTGATTGCATGTGTGTCTCTCCGTGTATTACTCTTTCGAACCGACAATTGGATGAGTTTTGAATGTGAATTGATAGTTTGAAGTTGGTGCATATAGTCACAGTTGTAGGATTGCACTGATTCTCACGAAGTTAATACAACAATCATTACTTTTGCTATCAAAAAGTTTCATCAATAAAACTTTTTAGAGTTAAAGCTTGGATAATAAGTGAATTTCTTCTAAAATTTGAGAGCAATTGGAGTGGAGGATTGGGATGTGTAATGGTTTTAGTACACTACGGTCTGCATATCACCTTGTGATATAGTATACAACTCGATAATTATTTTGAGAGATCTGGAAGAAAAAAACATGAAAAAATTATCGGAGAGTACAAGAAGTTTGTAGAGAAATTATCTGTGAAGTTTGGGAAGAGTTATTGCTCCAATTGTTGAATATCATAATCTTCTTTCGTTGAAATTTTACCAGTTGCAATGAACTCGAATGTGGGGTGCTGAGGAGGAGAAAGAGAGAGTGTCAACTCACATGAGGATCAGGAGGCTTTTTCTACAGCCAAAAGCTCATGCGTTCTCAGAATGAAACAATGTTCATACGACACCGTCTTTTTCTTCTTTGGTCACCGAGTGGGCTAGAGGTCTAGAGTCTATCTTGATGGATGGACAGTTTCAGCAAGCTCTACATTCACTCTTAGTGGATCCGGGTATTCCTCAAATTACTAGGGCTCGTCTATGCTCTTGCTCCAATAAAGGTGCATGCTAGTGCACCCTTACTCTTGGCTCAACCATGCATGAGGGCTTTTTGATTTGCACCAACTACTTTCTCTATAGCTTGTCTTGGCTTGGTGTATCCATAGCAACTACATCTTCATTAATCACATGTGAGTGTGGTCAACGAAATTAGTTTGAGAATAGTGGAGGCTTGTAGCACAACTCCCTTATGCTGAACAGGTGCCTCGTGACTGAGTTACAGTAAAAGCTGGTCGGAACCGGATTGTTGGAGCCGTATCACCTTGCGGGAACCATATACCCCCGCCTTTGCGTTGTGAAGTGTTTTTCCGCCTAGCTCCTCAAGAGCTCAAAGTCATGTTTCGCTCGGTCTCGAGCTCCCGATTGTACTCCATGTTGCAGAAAGCCTTTCGGTCGAACGCTCAGGAATCGATTGCGGGTTACGTTTTTTAAGAACACCTCGAATTCATTGCAGGATAAAATTAATGGTCAAAGCTCACTCATTGAACTTAGTAAGTTCATGTTATCTGATCTTCATTTATCGTTGCAACGTTTGTTTATCAAGCAGTATCTCAATTTACGAACCGTCTCGCCGTCTACCGTAAAATACGGATTGTTTTAAAATGCTTAAGGACTTTCTTTTTGTCCCTTTCATTAGAAGAACCCCGCCAATTGTTGATCTGCCCAGTCCTTGACTATTGTTTGCTGAGTTGTGACTTCTGGTTTCAATCGCCCACGGACGAACGATTGAGGGTCTCGTGCTCCATACAAGCGGACGTCCTTTGCATCTATCTGTGGTTTGTTCAACCCGTTTACAGCTCGAGGCTGCCTAAGTCACGATCAGCAGCGACGATACCAGAGAAAGATTTTTCCACCTTCAAACACAGCCAGCTGTTGTTTCGTTCATGTTGCTCTGGCATATGTGTCCGAGTTAGCTTGTTTCACTGCAAGTAATCATGCCACAGACAGGAGAGACTAAGAGTAACATAGAGTTGGGTGAATGACGCCATTCAGCGCAACATACTCCGTGGTCCACAAGTAACCATATCTACAAAGAATGTGTGATAGTCACATGGCATCTATAGGGAAAATCTATATTGTGTATCTACAAAGAATATGTGATGTTCACTTGGCATCTATAGGGAAATTCTATAATGTGCAAATCTACATACACTACAGAACGTATAGAGTAGTATCTACTTCATATCTGTAGTTTGGTAGTTTAGCGAATCACTCAAAGTCGACATCTATCTTTGGTAATAATGAGTGATTGAGTCTGATAATTTCACTTCCCCAACATGAAAACCTTATCACATGAAAAGAGAGTGAGTACTTTAATAATATATTTCCTTTATCAAAGTTGGAAGAATCAGAGCAGAAGAACCTTGATCTTTTATTGCAGAGGCTGTAAAATATCTGAAAGTGGGATTTACAATGACACACACCTCATCCGTATATGTTTCAAAAGTCGAATGGCTGCATTGGATTTGTCATGCAAAATCTATTCGGATGGCCCTCATATGCATAGCAACCATAATATATTTGTGCTATGTATAACGCCCGAAGCTACACCTAGTTTTTTTACAAACGCGTCTTCCTACTGTACATCTAGCATTCGTCATCTAGCACAGCTTGCACTGCCCAGTGCTTACATGTTCTGACTTCCGTCAGTTGCCGTTGCATCAGGTTGTCTGATATACAGCTAGCTACGTGCTTCCCTAAGGCCTGGTTCGCAGCGATCCAACTCCTCTTGCCCGAGGAAATTGTTAGGCTTTTAGAATATATTATCCGAGCCCCCCTTCACCAGTTCCAAACTCTAATTTTGGTAACTAGAGACTGATTGTGTGCGTTTACTTCAGTATCGATGGACAAGTGACTGTGACCACAGGAAACGGTACAAGAACTATCTGACCACAGGAAACGGTACAAGAACTATCTAAAGTGCCTACGTTCTAGATTCCGCCGCTGTTATTGAGAAGGTCTGGCACCAGGTTCCACCCGGAGCGGTGCTTGAGGATCCGATGCATGTGATGACACTTGATTTGGCTCTACAGACGTGACCGAGGCTTTGTCGGTAGCAGAAGCTGCGGTTTGCAACTCTATCGCCTCCGTCAATGTAAACACAACTTGCTTCACGTCTGGCCGGTGAATTCCGAGCGGTGCAACGCAGGTCATGGCCAGCTCTGCCACCTTCCACAGTACATCGATGTCGTAGGTCCCATCTAAAGTGGGGTCTGCCAGTTTCTCCACACTGCCAGCTTTAATGATGTCACGAGCCTGCAGTCCACCAGACACAAACACACTAACTCACTCGCTCGCTCGGATTCTTACTTTTCCTATCTAGCAATCTCGGAAATGCACCTTTAGAGGTGGCCATGGCAGCCACTAGAGATTCTCTGTTTCGCCATGTGCATTGGACCATTGTTTAACATGGCAGGCTTGACGTTTTAGAAAACATAACCGTGGACACTAACCGGACTCGCAAGTATTCTACACCACACGTGCTTCATGAGGCTGTCCTACACCGATAAACAAATGGTTTTGCCGTAGAAGCTTACGCATTCTGGTGTTTTGTTCCTGCTAATATTCTCTTCCTGACCTGCTAGATACTGTGAATAAACAACAGAACCAGAACTTTCAGTCAAGCATTCCAAGGTTGATAAAGTAGTGCGATCAGATGGATGTGTAACGCCTACCCAGGTGACAATGGTGGAATGGTGCACGACGTCTCTGGGCGGTTTGCCGCAGATTATCTCCAGTAGTGCAACACCAAAAGAATACACATCGCTTTTCGTGGTATGTTGCTTGCTACCGGTAGCTTCCCCCGGCAGATCACTTGCCAGCAACCTGCATGGCATTATTCAAGTCAATTCAAATTACCTGCTCAATCAGTGTTGCTTTCCTTTACCTTGGCCCAGGAAACGATTACTCGGAAAGCTGATAATACCCAAGTTGTATAAAAAAATTCGACTCGGACCTGGACCCGATTTCCCAACTTATTTACATCATGGACCAGATCAGGAAGTGCAGCATGCAAGTTATGATGGCAGAAGGAGTTGGTTTTTGAGAGATGAGGAAAGTAGGGCGGGGGCCCGGGGCAGTAGGATGACGTTTATCTTACTCAGGGTCGTAGTACGGCAGCCTGCTGCTGCTATTGAAGGCCGGGTAGTATTCACGATTATCCAGTTTCGGTGACGAAGCCTCGGGCACGAGTTTAGAGATGTCGAGGTCAGCTACCTTTGCCACATACTGATCGTTCAGTAGGATGTTGGTGGTTTTGATATCGCCATGAACGATTGCTGGGTGGCATTCGTAGTGCAAATACTCCAGACCTGCAGTGCGATACAATTGCTGTGGGTGAATTCCGAAATTGCCATTTTCTACGCATCTGGACAACCTTAGAAACAAAGTTTCCTCCCTTCCTTCGCAAGGGGCACGCACGACAGGGACTGAATGTCGAGATTGTGATCGTTTCGTATTCTACTGTATTGCAACTATGGTGCGGGAATAATCATCAAGATTCCATGTACGAACGATTTTATTCTCCCCGACGAAGAGTTCACTACCAAAAGATTCTCGTTCAGAGGCCTTGAGACGCACGACGGAATTGCTGATCATGACTCACTCATCAGATGCGTGCGTCTGCAAGACGCAGCAGCTGAGATGTAGATCGGTCTATGGATTGATGGAAGCATAATAATAAGCACAATCCAGTGGCTAGCTGCTACGACGAGCTCAGGTCAGGTTTTGGAGTGGAGACTCACCACGTGCTGCATGAGCTGCAACCTGGAGGCGCGTTCTCCAGTCGAGAGGATCCTTAAGACCTAGCACCGCACAACACAACAGAGCAAACGATATTTCTCTCAGCGCGTCGGGTTGCCAGAAGACATGGGTCGGGGAGCTGTGGTGTACATGTGACATTCCAACAACCCTCGTCACTCGCTG
The DNA here is from genome assembly GCA_014180765.2 of Marchantia paleacea. Taxonomy (NCBI): domain Eukaryota; kingdom Viridiplantae; phylum Streptophyta; class Marchantiopsida; order Marchantiales; family Marchantiaceae; genus Marchantia; species Marchantia paleacea. Next base: position 7,600 of record MUAA02000165.1, read on the forward strand.
CATCAGACCGCTCCCAAAGGCTGATTATGACTAGAACCTAGACTCGAGAGCACGGGCCCTCACTTTCTGCTGTAAACGGTCCCGCTGGCGCTCGCTCTAGCCTGTAGGTCCGAATCAAACTATAAAGTGCACGCGCAATAAGGCGTACATGGTGCATTAGCTGAGTAAATAAATGAAAGTGGTAAGACAGAAATCAGAATCGGCTTGACTCTTGTGGCGATCAGCAGAGTAAGATGGGCACTGGAACGGCTTAAGGGAGCGCGAGGGCATCCAACAACCTAGTCCGACCCAAAGAATCTAACCGGGGCCATAGAGATGGTGACGCAATGTCTTCTTGGGCATAAATTCGTAGATCAACATTCGGTTCTGATATTCATCGCAGAATCCAACCAGAGACACCACGTTCGGATGGTGTAAACCCGACAGTATGGAAACCTGCACATGCGCATGCCCATGCCCCGGTTCTCATTATAAGCTTAACATGTTATTGTACGAACGGTGTGTGGGGCAGCCAGCCAGCGCTAGGCCCTGGAATGTTGGGGCCGAGAAAAGCAAAGTACGCTACGGTGGACATGGAAATGAAACTCTTTCTGCCTGGCTGGTGACAAATGGTATTTCGCAGCATTCGAAACAAATTTGCTCGAACCTCGCTCTGGAAGTCCTTGAGACTTTGATGGCCCTTGTACGTGTTCACTTTCACCGCCACCTCCTCTCCCGTGACTAAGCGTCCATAATATACAGACCCGAATCGGCCTTCGCCAATCAAGTACTTCTTGGAGTAATTGGTGGTACTTGTGGCAGTCCTCACCTCCTCCAGCGATACGGGCCTCGGTTGCTTGCGAGGCGTGGTCACTGCATTCAGTAAACTCAGACACATCACTTCACTTCATCTCACTCTATGACAAGAACAATAAGAACCCGAAACCGAACATGGGCACGCATAGTTGGGCTCCGACAGGCTCACACTAGGACTTTACGCAATCACCTCACGGACTAACATGTTCTAGATCTCGCCGTGCCATCTTCCTAGAGCTGCGAGGAGGCTTTCGCAAACGTTGACAAGCAGAAGAATCTGGTTTCGCAGCCGGTTTGGCAAAAGGCTGCCAGAGTGCCTAGCATAAGAATTACCACTATGCAAGCTCGGCACGACCGTAGCATGAATGTCTAATTAGGCATGGCGTGGTGCAAATGGGCCGAGCTGCCTCTCTGCTGGCATGCTCCGCTCGAAGGCTCGCATCATAGTCCCTATGCCATCGACAGACACACTCGCTCACTCTCACCACAAGAAACATTGACGAGAAACACACAGCAGCTGAAATCAGCGACAGGCCTCCCCACGCACGCACGCACGCATCAAGAGACAAGCCAAACGTGCAGACGGCCAAATACTGGCCGAAATCCTGTAAAGCACGCACGCGAGGCTACAAATTTTGCTTGTCCGCTTAGAGAGAGATGTTGCCACCGAGCCCGACCGACAGACAGACCGCTGGCGAGCGGCCATGAGCGAGAGAGGCCAAGCTACATGCACATACATGTCGTCGAATGTCAAAATTGTGTACCTGGTGCGACGGAAGCCGGTCCATGGCCGGGCACCACCGTCTCGTCCGAGGCCAGAACTGGCACTTCGAGGTGGCGGACCGACAGGACCTTGGAGTTGGAGAGAGAGTCTTTGGAGCTGGCGCCATCTCGCTTCAGCGATTTTTCTCCCACTCCTTTGCGGGGCTTGGGATGCAATCGTCGGCAGTAGCAGTAGAGCAGCAGGGCGATGAGGAAGCAGACGGCTGTGCCTGCTATGCCTCCGGCGATCGCTCCTGCAATGAGGCCCGTGTTGCTCTTCTCGATGCCGGAGTCGGCGTCCGATTCGTCGATGAAGGTCGGAGGGCTGAAGTACGGGTAGCCATACGTGGGCGGCGAGTCGAAGCTGCCGCTCAAGCACTGGCTCCACGAAATGGCTCCCGAGATGCAGTACAGGTAATCTCCGTAGGCTTCGCAGTAAGTCTCGCACAGGACTGGAGTACTTCCCATCGTGCACATCCCCCGGGCTCTAAATCCCCTTGCTGAACCTGGACAATTGCAATTTAGTTTAATGGAAGGAGGCTTTTCGAGCTAAGCTTAGCCCTGCCCATGATCAGATGAAGCAGCTCGAGCGAGCGCAGATCATGATCGATGCGCGCACCTGCCTACTACTACTTACTAGTGCATATCTGATGATACTACTTCTCGTGCCGCTGTTGCTCGCAGAAAAGTGCAAATTCGAATACTAGGCGACAGCAAAAAGTGAAACATAAAAATGAAGACGATTAGTACGTGACGAGCCACAGAGATGGGTTTCGTTTGCGCTTCGCAGCATTGGTCTGAATACTGAATCCGAGATTCCTTTCTGAGCGGCTGCGGGTTTCCGAGGACAAATTAACACGCTTTTATCATTCTGATCCGTGGAAGCGATTCTAACTCGAGCCTAAGGCCGTGTCCATCAATCCCACTCTGCAGCCGCATGAGCATGAGCATGCACCCACCTGTTCTCTGTTGATCTAGGTTGCGTTGCGGAAGTGGACCACGTCATTTGAAGTCCGAGTTGTCGCCGTCGTCATCGAGGAGAGATCGGAATTCCCTAGGTGGTGCAAATGGAGGCCAGGCCCGGTGCTCAATCGATCAATCCCTCTGACCTGAAGCGAGAGAACCAGCATCTATGTTGAGTCGAGTAGAGCTGAGCTGCGCTGTGCCGGGCCGATCAGGTAGGATGCATGTATGCAAGCGAGGAGGGATGGCGATCGAGCGATGATAAGGTGAAACTTAAAGGTATACAACTGGTAGCACTGCTACGTGCGGGTGGATAGATCATAAGCATCATGTGCATGAGTTGTGCATTGTCAAGACGACCAGTGAGATATTGAATCGCTAGATGACGCCTGAGGTGGCCAGTCAAAGCCGTCGTGGAAAATTTCTGGAGATTCGGGTGCCTGCAAGCGACGATGTGATCTGGCAGGCGGGAGAGCGGTCAACCCCAAATAAAACCAGGCATTCACGAAGGGTTTTGGCCGCGAGGACCTCGAACTCTTTCACATTAAGGCTCTTGTTTGGAGATCAGCATCTGTACTGTGGATCTCGGACGGTATCCACAGGATTGCCCTTTTCGCTTTCAACAGGTTGAACAACATTGAGCTGTTTTCCATGGCGGTATTTTACTGCTCGGCTCTTAACTTGTTAATATCAGAAGAGCGCGCGAGCTTTAGAGGATTTTTCTCCTGCGGTTTGTCTTCTCTTCCATATGCATCTGCTCGGCCGACCAATCTAATCCTAGGCCTTGGTATCACACCGCCTGATTGTGGGCTGAGGGCCTGTGGGCACATCGAAAAATCGCCAAAAACGTTTTGGGAAATCCTGTCGTCAACATCATCAAAAATGCTGCTGCGCTTGGTGTTGATGTAACGTGTACATGAAACTCGAATGCATGGCCTATATGGAAGGCTGGGCTCGATAGCGGTGGACTTCGTCAAGATCTGTTACGCCGCATCGAACAACCAGCATTGGTCAGGCATGATAAACTATCTGTGGACTTGAGTTCAAGTGAACTTCATCAGCTGTTGAATAACCAGGAAATTGTTATGACAGCAGTCTCGGAGTTTGACTGCTAGGCCGAAATTATTCCGGCCCTACGAAATTCGTATTCTCGCACTTAAGATGCTTCCGAAATTGCTCGATAGGCGAGAATGCCGGGGCGGTCATATTTGACACACCTTGGGGGAGCACTAGAGCGGCTCAGTGCTCTGCAATAGGCTTGTAGGTGACGTCGGTCCCATCCACAACACTTGTCGAAGCCCTGAACCTCCAGACCAAAGTCACTCTCTCACGCCATTCACCTGCCATGCCCAGAGATTTACTGGTGGCATGGCACCTGACTGGCCTGGGTGGTGCATGGGCTCTAGCTTTAGTTACCCGACTTTAAGGTATCGAGAGATCTCATCACATCTACAATTCAGCTCAGCTCAGCTCCGTTGCACATACGTGTACATGTTCGAGGAATCCGAAGATGCAACTGTACTGTCATGGCCAAAAATCCCTGTGGTTGCTTCCATTTTCCACCTACGGCAGGCAACTCGGACTCGGTCCATGCATGGGCAGCAGATAGGAAGCTCGAGATAAACCCTTGAGCCTTTTGGTTTGCATCTCACACCGGAAAGGTTTATGCAGCATTACAGTCGAGAGTGGGACTGCTTAGAGGTGCTGATGCCGATAAGTACAAATGCATTTCGGACAATCATTTCTGAAGAGAAGAGCTCTCAGTCTGGAGACTCAGTGTCGGGCTATTACTATAATTACTATTATTATTCCGAAAAGGAGGGAGGTAGGCAGCACTCGGGAGCCTGGGAGATGATGGATGGATGGATGGGTCAGGGGCGTAAAATTTAGGTAATAACCGTCCTCTGAAATTGAAGCCACTAGTGACAGAAAGATGGAATTTCCAAGTCGTTCAAATCAAAGCATTCCGCCTGGTGGGCGGACGGCCCCAGTGATCTATCTATCCATTGTGAGCTGTACTATCAAGTACGAGGTCAGAATTTCGCTGCTGCACGACCCTGCGAAGCTATGGACGAAATCTAGAGCTATCTTTTTACTGACTACGATTTACAGCACACAGCTTCCGTTGCCCGAGAGGAAGCTGCCTTTACAAATTTACACCCGAAACCAGATGTGCTCCCGGGTTTTGACCGCTTTTAAAACCGAAAGAAAGGTATAAAGCAAAAGTACGACCCGCTATAGCCCTCAACGTAACCATATACATGCATATGGCATTGCACATATTCGGAGAACGGCGACAAGATGATGATTTCAGCTAGTCTGTACTGAAAACGGTTGCCTTCTTGTCTTCTGTCATACGCGCTCGTAACCACTACTTCTCCACTGTAGCGAACTCGAATTTGGACCACAGCTCATGGGACGGGAGCAATTTGAGATACAAACAATGCTTCTGGACGCGCTTCTTATTTCAGCAGGACTATTGGCACCCACTTAATCTGAGCAAAGCTACTCTATGGCTTGGATTCCTATAGCTCACTTTTCTCGCAGGGTCTCGAGTGTCGTATGTTGAAAGAGAACATCAACGGCCTCGCGTCCTGTTCCCCACCAGAAGTCCACAAGTCGAAGTTCGTATTCAAGGAGTCGCCTTGGCCTTTAAAAGTCGGCCTTCGAGAAGATTATTGCTAGTTGAGTGGCGATCCCGGCCCATACCTTTCCCGAATCATTACATCAGGACTCAAGTGTAGACTCTCATCGAGACTTCGCCTTCTTACCCTTACACATCTCTCTATTGCCAGGAGCGAAAATGGCGTTTAAGTTGGGGTTTGTTTACGGACGGGAAGGAAGAGGAAGGCTTAGGGGTGAAACTTGAAGCGAAGAAGAAGGTCATTTCATTTTATTTTCGATGGACTTTTTTTGGATTATAACTTGAAATCTTCCAGAGTGCGTGCTGTATACGCTATCTCTTCTACAAAGATGGCAAGTCTTTGATTCAAACGAAGCATCAAATTGTTTGTCGTTCCATCCTTTCCTCTTATCCCGCATGCCTAAGACTTTTTAAGGCCTCGGAGCATGCATGATCCAGGTCTGCTCAACACAAACTTAAGTGTGGTCTGCTGGAAACCAGTAAAGTGCGCATACTCAGAATATACACTGATATACACACTACACACTACAGTTGCTGTAGTTGTATGATGGAGCACCCGAGTAGAATACAAACGAATCACAGCCTGCCACCATTTACCATCTTATCAAGTCGGCTAGTAGCTCAACAAGTTACGACCAGATAGACAGCCGCTAAATTCATCGATCGATTCATGCAAGTCAGAGCACCGTAGTGGAGGGAGGGATGAAATACGTAAACCCTGTTTCACCTACCGAACATAACTGACTCTAGCGAAGCCAACCGTTTGGCATATATAGATGACTGCAGTGCCTGTAACATAGACTTACAGTAAACAAGTGGTTTCTGTCAGCAATGAAACTGGCTGTGACGGTCCGCCCGACGTCTCCGAGCATTCTTCAAGGATTAAGGGGCATCTCTCATCATGGAAGCTCCAACTGTTAAGCAGTGTGAGCAATGGCTTTTCCGGAGTCTATGCTGGCGTCGGCCAGGCCTCTTCGTCTGTCGCACATACTCGCTCAGGTCGCAGAGACCAGCAGCGAGCTTCATGCAGCTCCCAGTAGTTCTTCCATTCTGAACTTCTGAAGCAAAGGCATGTGGCCCTCAGGGATCTGACATACCTGACAGGAATTGATGGTCGTCCATAACTCCGTCTGCGAGGAAGTTGGAGGAATCTACCGCAGTCCCTAGGAACCTAGATTCTGGCAACAGTGGACTTACCGTACCCTTTACTCAGGCTGCGCCCCAAAATTAATGGCAACTCATGCGGGCATGACAGACTACGGTATACAGAGCAAAGGCCATGTGATCAACATGTACATATACCGCTTCATGCTCGTAGAGTAAACAATACTGAATTATCGTAGTGCACATCATAAATTTCGCCTTAGGCCCATTTATACCGTCCGAGGCAAGCCCCCTATCTCAGTGGTGCCCACGTATGGCAAACAATATCAGCAGCGATCTAGAGCATCATGATGATGATGCATGAATGAATATGATGAACTTGATGAATGTATCAGCAGCGGTCTAGAGCATACAGCATTCTCCATTAGCTTTCCTTATTGAAAATCTCATTGCAGATTTAGATTGTGAAACTTCAGATAATTTCTGGAAATTTTGGTTACCAAGATAAAAATATAGTCAAATAAAATCTTGAATTTTCTGGCGAAATCTTTTAACTTGCCGAATGTCGTTTGCATCTACTGAGGAAATTTTCTACTGACTAAATAATTCATCCCATGCACTGGCCATGAGTCTTCAGGTGTGTGTTGTGTGTGAGGCCTTTAATCTTGTTAAACTTAAAATTTAGAAGCATGGTATTTGCTATGATTTCTGACTCAAATCGCAGTTTACGGTACGTTAGACAGATGACACGTGAGTGTACGTGGATCTAATTGAGGTGATTATAGTATGGTTCTAAGCGATGATGTTATACGACTAGCTCCACGCAGTCATTGGGCGTGACAAGAAAAAAAACTGGAATCTTTGTCAACAAGAGCTGGTTGATTGAAGTATAGTAGCTATTAAATGTGGATGGGTTTACATCCCACCAATCTTCAATAATGGATAGAATTCTATTTTAGATTTATTGTATAATCTATTTCAATCAATCAACGGGTTTTAATTGTTTGATAAAAATATGATTACAAATTAATCATATGAGATTAATCACAATAGATCATAGTTTTTAGGATATTATGTTATAAATATAAATATATATAGTTTGATTTTCATAGTTCAAATATTTTAGATGGGTACAATATATTTTTAATTGTGATGTTATTGGAACGGGTTTTAATTGTTCTATAATCATATGAGATTAATCACATTAGATCATAGTTTTTAGGATATTATGTTATATATATATATATATATATCTCGTTTGATTTTCATAGTTCAAATATTTTAGATGGGTACAATATATTTTTCATTGTGATGTTATTAGAATCTAGCTCCATGTTTCCCCTTTGGTTTCTTCCATGTATGGTTTGATGGGATCTCATCCTATTTCTTATTTTGCTTTTTTCTCTATGTTTCTTGGATACGAAGATTGAGAATAATTAGTTCACAAATGTTCAAAAATCTTCACATCATATAATTTGTGATATTACCCTATGGTTATTTGCATTCATATCATCACAACCATCAAAGCTGTATGTTAGACATCTCCAAGTTACACAACATGGATGATCATTTGAGCGCTAGAAGCTACCTCACGATATATATCTATCATGTGACATGAGGATGCATAGTAGACTATTTCTCTTCGTCATTCATTGTAGCTGCAAAAATTTATCATCTTCATCTTTCTTCCCAATATTTGGTAATGAATTATTCCATCACATTATTATTTTTTTGCATTTGAACACAAATTATAATCCTTCTTCCCTATCTTTTATTGTCTTTATTAATAATCCTTGTCTTTTCCTTCTTCACATCTACATGTTTGATCAGGACACTATTTAGTCAAGTACAAATGATTTCTCATATTCAAAATTTAATTATGTAAACTATAAGAAATAATCAACTCCAACATAATGTTTTAATCATGATAATAATAAAAAAATTATACTCTTTATTATGAAAAAAATATCCAGAAAATAATTATGTTTAATTATAAACTACAATGAGGTTGCTGATATAAAACATCATGCATACAGATTAAGTAAAAAAAGAAGTATCTCGTAACTTAAATGATTATATCATCTAGACTAGGGAGAAAAGAGCGAACAAAATATTAAAAAAATTACATATCAACACAAATAAATCATTATACAGAAAAAAATTGTAAACAATACAAGTGTTATTATGTCAAATGATCATTTAGCCTCTTAGGAGATTCAAAAAATATGATGTTTAATAAAAAACTATTTTGGTACAAAACTAAAGTTATGTAAGTTCATGCTGATTATTTATCATAATTTTTAAGTATATACAGTAAATGGTAAGTGAAAATAATTTAATTCACATACTTCAAATAATTTGCGTCAAACATGTATCATTTATATAATCAAAATAATCGTTCATATTGCTATTACTGCCCATTCATAAAGGTTTTATTTTTAAAAAATTATGTTAAAATAAAAATATATAATATTTGAATTATATCTCAAAAAAAGTTTGGCTGGATCTCATACAAGGTGTCATGAGTTTTCAAAAAATTTAATCAAGCAGGACTTGCTATTGAGTATTTTTTATGAAAAAATCAAGGTAATGTTTATCCTTGAATATTGATTTTAGGTCACATTCTTTTTGTATGAAGTATTAAAATGGATTTTTTGACTTGATATGTGTTTTATATAGGGTGAATAGAATTTGATTTTTATGAATTGAGTTTCTGAATAGTCTTGATTGAAAAACATAAGTATTTAAAAAAATCTTCAAGTTCAAGATTACAAATTTTTCTGTCCTTTCGGGAATTAGACTCTTGAGTCAACAATTGTCAAATGCCTTATACATGAGGTCCAGATCTGATTGATAGATTATCTTGCAGTCAAAGAAGAAAAATATCACAATCTAATTTGATCAATACATGTGATAAGAAGAAACATCCAGAATTTTCATGAACATTAAATCATATCTTAGAAGCAAATCTAAAAAATATCAACATACATGAAGAATTTAACCAAGTAGGAATTATCTTTTAAGCCACATGGGATAATTTAAATAAATAATTAATTAATAATTGTAATAATACTTGTAGTTAAGAGTGTGCCTTAGATTTCGATTGAACTTAAAGTAAAAACACAAATTTGATCTCAATTAAATATTGAATAAGATGATAATATTTAGACTGTTAAAATTTAAGACTTAATCTCCTTCACTATATACAACACAAGGCAACCTATGGTTCATGTCATGTCAATGTTTATCTAAACCTAGATTTGTATTTTATTGTCATTTTGCTTTTAATATTTTGTCTTACATTTCTAGATTTATCCTCTTTTGTGAATGAAGCTCGTTTACATTTGGAGTTTTCACACAATGTATTGAAATAATTCTTATTGCATCTTCTTTTGAAACTTTGTTAATATAAACAACGAAGATTCAAAACAAAATATTGAGCTTCAAAATAAAAATGAATATGTCATTCATGCCAACAAATGAGCTTTGTTGTCTAGGATGAAGAATAATCAGTTTTTCCTCCAGATTGAAATTTTTGACCATAAAAAAATGAGTATTGTTAATTGATGAATGAATCCAACATGCAATAACTTCTAAAAAAAATAATCTAATAGACCATAATAATTTTCAAAATTTAAATTTATGTAAGCTAACAACAAGTAAGTTAGTAGAGTGAGATCATATTTAACCTCAAATCTATATTAATTAATAATGATTAAGATTTGATGAAATTTAAAATAAAAATAATTTTAATACCTTAAATTACATTGTAGATTTATTTACTACAATATAGAGGGCTGTCTCATGTTTTTGTATAAATGCACAAAATGGTAATATTTAAAATCAAGATTGATGTGACATCATTTAAAAAAAAAAATGCATGCCATCTTTCTCAAGAAGAATGATTATAAATTATTTGGCAAAAAATAATTTTCTGGTGTAAAATATAATTTAGTTTACATTTAATGATGATGGATAATAAAAAAAATTATTCTAATTTTATCTATTAAATTATTATAGTCAAGATAAATCAATAAAATGAAAGCATATTGAAAAAAAAATACCAGATAATTTTTTAAAGAAATAAAACTACATGAAATATTCAAAAATATATAAAAATAAAATTATGAAGTAAAATTAAAGTAATAAATTTTATTTTTAAATAAAAAAAATTTTCTTAATAAAAATATGCATCAAATTCATGCATGGAGATTTTTTACTCAATTTTAAATCTAAAATCTAGATCATGAGATCTAGAAATTGAGGAATAAACAACATGACAAAAATATGCATAAGGTCAATGAAGCATAAAGATTCAAAAAATTATATGTGCAAATAATTGTGAATATTTTTTTAATTTAACACTTTTTCAAGTCTAATTAATAGCAGTATTATGATTTTGAATTATTTTTTGTACATTTTTTTCCTTTTTTTCACAACTGTTGCTTGATGATGTAAAAATCTTGCAATTATATTTCAATATTTGATCATATTTGAGTTCATTAATCTTAATAGCTCTTTTGCTGTCCAATTGGGCTTTGGTACCAGGGGTCTATACACTCCTATCAGCATCTTCCGCATTGGCAGTAATTGAAAAATTCTAGAGATATTAACTATTCAATTGTGGATAACTTTGACAATTTTCATAATGATACATTAAACCCTATTTTATAAAATGTATGAAAATAAAAAATTTAATTCTTGACATGACTGAGTTCAAATCTTTTGTAACTTTTTGAATATGTTTTAAAGCCTTGTAACATTTTAAAAATATGATAAAAATAAATTACTTAATGAATTACTTGATGGCATTATAAAAGTATCCAATTTCAAAGGTCAGGTGATAATAATATGGCTAAAAATATTCATATAAATACTTTAAATTATGAAAATCTCAATAAAAAAAATGCTTGAATCTGTAATTGGTTCCAAAAATTTTCAAAGCCTCTATGAAATTATTAATCATAATTATTGAATGAAATGATCATAAAAATAATAAAATAAATGGATATTATGGAGATGATTTGTTGTCCTTACAAGAGATCTGCAACCTTGAAAAAAATTTAGAGAGAATGAGAGAATAGTTCTTATAACAAATTTAATAGATTACAAAATTACTTTGTATTAAACACTACATATAAAACCTATTTAAAAAATTTCAGAAAAGTAGAAGCTGACAATTAAACTTGCATAATATTTCAATAAATTGAATGTCTCATGTATTTAGTTAAATATAATGAGACATTCAATTCAGTCTCTTCACTTTGCACAAGACGTTTAAATGTATGATTTCTTGTCATATGTTTGCTTATGTATGCAAGCTTGGATTTTGAAATAATCATCTTACAATAAAACAAGAATCTTGTAGGTGTTGAAAACGTAAAGATGTTTCAATTTTAAAGTAACTACTAGTTGAGAATTGAGGAGTCAATGTGTGAAAAGGTTTAGAGGAACACAATTTGCTAAAAAAAGATTGATATAAAAATGGAAAAGTGAAATAGATAATTTTTGTTATTATCATAAGAGTTAATATCATTTTAAGAAAAAATATCTATGAAAAATTGAGTCTTATCCACAAGAGTCACTTGGATAGTTAAGTTATATTTGATCTTGTCTTGATGTGCTAAAACTAGATGCAAGTGTTGCTAAGAATTAAAATTAATAAGCTTGTGGCATCATTTTGATAGAAGAGTTTAAATTGTCTCATTAGTTTCATTTTCTTTTTGTTAGATGCTTTAATCATGAGGTTAGTTTGATGTCACATAATCATTCAAATTCTCTAGATTTTGAGTCTTGATTGTATTGCATCACTTAAAAAAAGCTTCGTGAGGATGCTTTCAAGGTCTCGTCGCTTTGGTGAATCATTTGAGCTCCAATACATTTTCGGTGCAATTGAGCTAGACCAGTGAGCTATTACGTTAGGAATGTTTATGATGTATATTTATCCATGAATATTGATGGATATTTATGACTAAATGTATACACTGAAATACTTGTCACAATGACAAAATTATAGTTTCAGTCAAATTGAATCAAACATGATCCTGATTAAGGATTATGTTTGCAAGCAAGTTTGAAACTTAACAAACTTAATCAAACTTGCTCATTAATTTGAGCAAGTTTGTTAAGTTTCAAACAAGAGGTCATTGCAAAAGGATAGGATGAATGAAATGAGCATCTAAAAGAATCCCAAAATTTGAAACTAGACAATGCATATAACTTTAAAATACAAGATGAAGTTTTATTTTGACTTTATTGAAATATTTCATCATAAGTCACAATATCAATATTAACTTTTTTTCAAGAAATTTATTCTTTGTGAGCAACTTACTTGAAAGAAAATGTGTATGCATCATTGCATGTATCAAAAAAATTGTTATATCATACACATTATATTGCATATGTCAAGCAACATCAACACATTAAACATGATTGCATGAGGCTATTCAAAAATTTTGAAAAGAAAATTTTATCTTGTCAAAATACCGATGACAATTGTGATGCAAAAAAAGACTCAATGGATAATATCATGAAATGAGTGCAAGAGTGTTTATCATTGCATGAAAAGTCTTTGAGTCAAAATAGACATCACATGGATTCTTTTTAAAAATATTGAGCAAAAATAATATCTCTTATGATATCATCCACTAATAAGCTAAGGCTAAGGAGTAAGCAAGGTAGATTGAAGATGAGATTAAAATCATTATGTCGAATCGTCATATATTTTGATATTGAGGGCGCAAGATCTTGTTAGGCATGATATCATTCATTTGGTTATTGCTGGATGGCCATGTTAGGAACTTGCATGGATTGGTCATGATCATGGTTATGGGTTATAGATTTATGTTTTGGCATGTTTTTATGTTTCTCCATCCTCAGTGTCATAATGTAAGGTTGTCCAAGAATCAATGGGTACTGTTAGATCCATAGTTGTATATTTAGGATAAAATGTAAGTATATCCAAAGTGTTACTAAGTTTATCTTAGTCATGACTATGTTTAGCTAGTAATGATTAAGTTGGAAGAAAATATAGGGTAGCTTTTGATGTAATAGATGAGAACAACTATTTTGTTGTTCAAAAGGAATCAACAAATAGATTTCATCATATGCGTATCTTGATTTTCTTTGACTTGAACTAATTTTTCATTGGTATGACTTAGTGAGGACCCTCAAATCTAGGGGCGAGATTGACTTGATACACCAAAATCAATTTAAGAGTAATTGGATTTCTAAAACATCCAAATGGATCAATTGCATATTGTCATGTATCCCTCCTCATTGGGGTTTGTGATCTCTACATTGATTAAACTTGGTAAGAGAAAGCTACATGATAATTATTTTTAGTTATTAATGTAAAATTCTAAGTAGTATATATAGAGAGATTGAGAATCAACTTTCAAGTTAGTTTTGAAGAAGTCTTATTTTGGGAAGCTTGATTTTTGAGAAATCATATTTGGAATTGAAGCCTTGATTCAATGAAGACTTTGATCATCAATAAAGGATTTATTCCTTTTGAGTGATATTTGACTCTTTGTGAGAGTTGCCATGATGGAGTTTGGAATTTGAGAGTTTGTGTAAGAGGTTGCATTAGGGTATGGTTATTGGGTTAGAACATGTACTTTTTGATTCATGATGAGCTTCCAAAAAATCAAGGGAGTTAAATCTTAGTGTGAATTAGCCCAAAGGTCATATTTTTTATTTTGTTGCTAGGACCTCAATCTAGAAGAAGCAAAAATGTTCTGAATCCAGTTCCTTAGCCATAAAAACCAACAATGAGACTTCATTTGGAAAGAAGAGTGGGAGAAGAGCGAGCCAAGATCATGCTATAAAGTATTGTATCATTTGTATACCAGTAGTATTATATGATATCTTGGAATTCATTTTGTATATTTTGTTTACTTAAATATTCTTTGAGATAAGTTGAATGGGATATAGTGATTCTTAGGATGAAAAACTTATTTTCCAAAGTTTTTTTGAGAATTTTATTGATTTTAGATTAGTAGGTGGGGTATATTTTGCACTTAAAATCACAGTCAGATCACATCTATATCAAAAGTAGTTATTGTTAAAGTCTGCTAGGGTCCTAATAGGTTTTGAAAGATAACTCTTAGAAAAAAGTCTATAGAGATCATCATTTTGTGCACGAATAAAATCATGATTTGAAATTTTGCACGAGTGTTAATCAAAAGCTAACTACATGTGGATAAAATTTTTATTATGAGATCATTTTTTAAGAGAAATTTATGATATCTTAGGTGTAGAAGGGTATAAAAGTGGGAAGAACTGCTTTATTTTTTAGATTTGTTTTTTCTTTGTTAATGGTGATTCAGAGCAAGTTCTTGCATGAATGTTTTGCATAGTAAGGATGACTTTAAACTCATTGAAAGATCAAGCTCTTTGGAGGAGTTTGAAGAAAAGACATTGAAAATTTTCCCAAGAGTGAAATGTGAGAGTTGTTTCTATTATGGAGAGAAGTGACATAAGCTTGTGAGTTGTGTTTTGAGGACCAAAGATCGGAGGTTGAGAGAGAGAAGAAACTTGGGAGAGCTAAACCTTCATCTAGGATCATTGTCTCTCCATGAATCAAAGAGTGGAATATATTGTGACAATTGTGGAATGACAAGACTTCCCATATAAGTGTAGTGATGTGAAAGCTTTGTTGGAGTCATTAGTAGAGGGCTTTGAGGATAAAGTGAGTGCAAATACCAAAAAGTTGAAATCTCCAAGTGACTCAAGTTTCAACTAAAGATTGAGATCATTTTCAGAATGATTGAGAAGATATCTATGAGGATAAGACTCATCGTGTGTTTAGGAGAAGAGAGAGCCATGGCAATCCTAGAGCAACCAATTCCATTCATTTTTCCATTGATGAATTACTCTAGAATAGAGTTTTTTTTTGTGTTGTATTAGAAAGTCCCATATAAATTTCCAACAACAACAACAAAAGAAGTTGGAAATGGGAAAACTTTCGATGTTTTATGGGAAAGAGAATGAAAATGAAGAAGTTTTTGTGATGGATTTCAAGAGAGCATGTATTGGAAACAAAGAGAATAGGAAGCACGAATGCACTATCATTTTTTCCGACTTCTTAGACTATTCTATATTGAAGTGATACAATGTGTACAAGAAGTTATACGTGGAAGAAGTCACTTGGGAGAGTTTGATAGATAATCTTATTGAAAACTTTCTTCCGGAAAAAAATTATGAGAAGCTGATGTGTGAAGTCACATTTTTGAAGCAAGAGGTGAGTGAGAAGTTGAGGTCATATGTAGAGAAAAAAGAGAAGTTGGAGTCACGTTTTCATGTGGTATTAAGAAAGAATGGAGACGAATTGGAGCCAAGCATGGTGGGGATTGTGGCAATGTTGACAAAGAGTTTCATTGGAGGTTTGAAACCTCAAATTACTAGCAAGGTGTTATATGAAAAGTTCTCTTCAAAGGCTATGGCTATTCGTATTACTATTTGAATGGAGTAGAGTCTAAAAGATGATTCTAGCTTGGTGACTAGAGAAGTAGCACCACTTGTTGTGGTAAGAATGACAGCTCCTACCATTATTGCTTTGCCCGTTATAAATACTCCAGTAGAAATCTTCAACATGAGTCAAAATTTATCATGAAACGCTCATTGATTTCAAGATCAACGTAGTAGAATTATGGGAGAGAAGGAATCAGAATGTAGGGGTAAGTTCTAGAGGATGTGGAAATTATCCTCTGAGAGGAAATCCACTAGAAGAAAATTTCAAATTTTCATGTTTTAGTTGTGGAGGTCCTCATTTCCAAAGGAATTGTCACTGCTTATGGAATACTCAATAGCATGATGGAGTTAGACACAACAATCCCATTCATGCTCCAAATCAATCAAAGGACAATGGAATAATGTCTATTAATGTATTTCCTCACCAATGCAGATTTGAAAAGGAAGAGAGTTCTATGAATTCAAGAGTAGATATTCTTGCACATGAGAAGAAAAGAGCAATATTTGCAGAGGAATCTATCTCAAGGAGGATCAACCAAGCCAGACTACTCAATCTAGTGGTGTGAGTCAACTTAGAGTATTGAAGAAGAAATTGGGAATAGATGAATTCTCCATTTTTTTTACCTAACTCAAATACAACGTGGTAGAGGATGTGAAGAGTCAAAAAGTCAATATAATTGTTGGCCAATTGATTGCTCTAAATACTATGTTGAGAAAGGAGTTGAGGGGAGGATTAATTCCAAAAGGACCAAAAATCGAAGATCCAAGGGAAAAAATTCAATGACTAAAGTTGGAGTATGAATGATGAATGATGTTGCATCGGAGCTATGTACTCAAGCTTCAAAGATTGAAGTATTCACTAATGGACATGATGTTTTGGATATGTTGGTGGATGGAGGATCTGTTGTGAATGTTATGTCGGAACGTTTGTTGAAGAAGTTGAGGATGAAGCCTTCAAGACCATCTAGCATCATTGTTGGGATGGCCAACAAGCAAAGGTCCGATCCATTGAAGTGATGGACAAGATGGTCGTAAATATGATGGGAGTTCATACTTTATAATCTTTTAAAGTGCTGGAGGAACCTAACTACGACTTGTTATTAGAAAAATCTTGGTTGAGGGCGTTGAGGGCGGTGAGGACTACTGATCGGTGGCAGAAATGTTACCTTTGTATAGGTCCGAAATATCATCAAGTGAAGGTTCCTTTGACAAATGATGGAGGAGCGGTATCAGACTTGGATAGGCCTACCAGTGATTATTGGGAGTCTGAATACGAGAAAAGTGGCAGTTTTTCAAAGGTTGATACCGACATGTTAACCGATGAGGAGACATCATCTAAAGATATTTTGGACGATGATGTTCAAAAATAAGTTCTTGCTGCAATGAATTTACTTCATAGGCTAGGGATGGTGAAAGGTCCCAAAAAGATGGAAAAGAGTGAAGAGGAGATTACTTGACGACTCTCCATGCTCAAGTTTGGTCCGAAGGTTACTATGGAAGAGAAGGCAAGATTCTTGGATATATTTCACAAATATATCCATGTTTTTGCCTTTAGCTACAAGGATTTGAAGCCAATAACCTTAGAAATTCATGGCATTGAGTAAGAGGAGAAATCTCATCTAGTACGTCATAAGCAACGTTGGATAAGTCAGTGAAGAAGGAGATCTACAAGCTAAAGAAGGTGGATTTCATCTTTGAGGTAGAGAATTCTGAATGGGTTTCTCTCATTATGATAGACAAGAAGAAGAATGATAAATTAGTTATATGTGTAGATTATAAGAAATTGAATGCTGTCACAAAGAATGATTATTATCCTTGACCTTACATATATGAGATTTTAGAGGAGATGGCATGTCATGAGTGGTTTAATTTTGGAAATGATTATAGTTGTTATAAGAAATTACCGGGGAAGATCAACTCAAAACCAATTTTACCATGCCATGGGGAACTTTTGCCTTTAGGAAAATGCCCTGAAATAAAAATCAAACAAATCAAAATTTACTACATACTTGTTTAGTATGTGAACATGTTTACTATGAGGATTTACATACAAGTATTATATTGAGTGCAATTTCAAGTATGAGCTTGATTGAATACATAAATCATCATGATTAGAGTGTTTTCGATTTTTTTCTTTGATTGATCACTGTTGTGCTATAAACCATTGAGTCATATGAATGAGGGAATGGTAACGGAGATTCAAGTACAGTGTATGAGAAATAACTTTTGTAATGGGATGAGAATGACATAAGAATCTCAATTCTTCCTTCACTTCCTTCCCTCATGTGTTCTCTAAGATGTGACTCTCTCTTCATCTACTCCATAGAACTTATGATTCGATTACATATATCATCTTTCTTAGGTTCAGTAATTTGTTCTAAAATTGTTGGTGGTGATCAGTTTCTTTCATGATATTGGGGAATAGAATTTAACGTAACATCTTTGGTAGAGTGAGAAGTTTCATCAAGGCATGATAGGTTCCGGATCGGGGTCACAAAATGCATTTTCTAATTAGGGAACCTCAACATAATATCACGGCAACGTCAGTTATTTTTAGAATTTGACAGAAACGTGGTCAAGGATTTGAAAGTACTAAACAAACCTAATATTGTGTCAGGATTGAGAAATTGAGGGACACATTGAAAGCAGATCGAAGTGTTTGCTGTGTTAGAGGACAACGAGGACTGTTGAATAAAGAAAAGAAACCATGTGTTATAAGCTGCGTAGAGGATTTTGACCAAGATATCAGCACATTTGCTGTAGTAGACGAGGGTATGTGAGGAAAAAGTGGAAAGGTTGGAAATAGTGGTTGTGAAGGATGTAGGGAGCGATGCGAATTCTCACAAGGAGCAATTGTATCAAAGTCAATGTGTGAGTAATGTGAGGGAGTCCATCATGTGCACTCGCGGGCAGCTTGTGAGTATTAAAACTCATAAGCTCACATTCGGATGCGAAATTCTCTCTTTAGGACCTTGTTCGGAGAAGCCACACCGGGGTTAACGTCAGCCATAAGTTTGTTATGGCATAAGTTGTGTGTTTTAGTCCACCTAAGTTTGAGTCTACCAATTATTGGTCCCCAGTAAGAATGATCGGAATACTACCATCTTTATATAACGCGCGGATGTTTTTTTTGTATGTCACAGTTTTGTTTCCATGGGGTTACGCTAAGCTGAATAAGGATATTTTCACAACTTCCAAGATGGAGAGCAACGAATAGAGAAGAAGAGTATTGCGAGAAGCTAATTAACAATTTAATCTAAACAATAAAAAATGAGCTAAGTATAAACAAAACTACACAGCGAATTAGAAAGCTTATTTCAAAGTTCATAACAATCAACTTTATATGATTTATTTTTTGTAAACAATAGTGATGAATCAATAATGGTTTATGTAATGCTCGAGTTTCTTTTCATAGGTTCATAAACAAGGTGTTTGAACCTTTTATTGGGAAGTTTGGGCAAGATTTCATAGATGATTTTTGTGTATGAAAATGAGTAGTATCATTTTGATTATTTGATCAAGATTCTCCAACGTTTGGAGAAACCCAAGTTCTCGCTTAATCCAGAAAAATACATTGGAGGAAGGTTTGTTGTTATGGCACATCATCTCTAAGAATGGTACAGCGGCGGATCCGAAAAAAGGTAAAATGCATCCTTGACTTACCTTTTCTAGTGACGTTGACCAAATGGAGGCTGTACCTTGGTATGGTGGGATACTATCAAAGGTTCATCTTTTCCTTCTATAACAAATTTACACCTTGAGGATTTACATAAAGAAGAGGACAGATAACGATTTAATCTTCAAGGATGGAGACGCCGTGGTGATTTTTGAACTTCTTAACAAAACGTTGGTAAGAACTCAATAGTGACTTTGAAGTAAGGTATATGTCCGCTTTACTTCAAAATGACCTAACTCCTCATGAACATGTCTGACCAACAGTGCTCTCTTGGATGGAAGTGGCACAACATGAACGCTAACATCTCCCCATACTCAAAGAAGATGTCTACCTTCCCATCTGAACCGTCAAGCTCTATGTAAAACTCGATCCCGCTCCTTGGCATTGAAAGTGCCCACCAAAGTACCTATACGAAGATACTCCAACACCACCATGTCATCATGGATGTCTCGGTTTACCATCAAGCCGTCCTCAGTCTCAACGTCCAAGGCTAACATATATGCTCTTTGACCCAAGAGAGATATCACATAGCTCTCAAGCGCCAACATACTCAAAAAGGCAGATGCATGCAACCCGGCACCATCTCCTTATCACTATCACCGTGTCATCGAGACCCGGTTTCGTCAACTTGACTTATACATGGGTTTTGACTAAACCCATCTGTATCACGGTTCACCACTCCAGGTCTATGAACAACCGTGAAATCATACTCATGTAGGATAAGAGCCCATCATGCAACCTTTCATGTTAGCTTGTCTGATTCTATCAACCATTTCAATGGTTGATGATCAGCAACGAGAATGAAGAAGTTTCCAAACAAATAACATCTGAAATGTTTCACAGTCCAAACAACGTTTGGACTGTGAAACATTTATTGGTAGAGTTTGATTACATCATTAAGGATCAGCCCAGTAAGAAGCATGCCAATTTTGATTTGATGTCTTGAGCATACAAGGAGGAAGAAGATCAACTGATGGATGATACATTTTCACATGAGGATTTGCTAATGATGGAGATATTGGCGGAATACAATGAGATTTGGGATTTCATCTCGAAAGGAGAGTTTATCCAAGGCATGCATTCATGGGAGAGGAATGGATTGGTGAAGAGATGTGAACATTATACCATCATAAAAAATATGTTATTTCAGAAAGGAGAAGATGGATTACTTAGAAGAGCTATTGGGAGGAAGGAGTAAATTCAACTCATGAAGGAGTTTCACGAAGGCTCGGTATATGGAGTATATTTTGGAGAAAATGTAACTGCATTTAAGATCTTAGGTGGAAACTATCATTGGAATGATTTTTTGAAATATTGTGTTGAATTTTGCAAGAGTTGTGATGTATATCAAGCTTTTGCTAAAAAGTCCATGAAAATCCCTCCTTTGACCTCAATTCCTACTTTATGTCCTTTTGAGAATGGGGAGTAGATTTTGTAGGAGACTTGAATCTTTCTCCTTAGGATAACATGTTCATTGTGGTATCTATAAATTATCTAATCATGTGGGTAGAAACAAAACCTCAAAATTTTCTAGTGAGGAGGAAGTGGACAGATTTTCCTTTGAGAGGATAATAACATAACTCAACTTGCTAAGATGTCATTTTGACCAAGTGAATCATGACAAGTTGAAACTATTTCATCAACGATCATATTTTTTCACTCCAAGGATAGAGTGAAATCTTGGTATGGGGATAATTGTAAGATCCATGATTGTACATATATGATAAAATATTAGTATATATAAAATGTGACTAAATTTATCTTAATTATGACTATGTTTAACTAGTTATGGTTAAATTGGAGAAAAATGTAAGATAACTCTTATAAATTTGATTATTTAAACTTGTAAAAACTAATATTTTGTATTGGAGGTTAACCTACAGATATCCAGTATTTATTTTATGAAATAATCTGATGAGATTTCACTTACAACTATTGAGAACATGAAGACTAGTGAGAAATTTTTCCAAAATCCAAATTGGAGATAAAAATTACAGTGAATACTAATGACTTTCTTGTAGATATTATGAACATTTGTTAGTACAATTATCCTAGTATCCTATTATCGTATCTAGTACAATTATCCTCTTAACCCCTGAAATGTTATTACGGTACTGCCATAAATCATCCTGGGATTGTTTTGGAATCCGCCATTGATGTAATTCAATGTGTGATGAGATTTTTGTATGCAAAGTTTGGTTAAACAAATTATAGTAATTTCTTGCCCACTTAACGCATCTGAGTTGCTGAATAGAATGGTAAGAGGGCCTGACCTGGAAAATAATAATATTGACATTGAAACTACGTCAAATTGTCATCACAATCTTCGTGAAGAAAATTAACTTAAAATTTTATTTCCAATTTTTATATTCTCCTAAGTTTTAATTTGCAGATCTGACATATCATTCAAATGATATGTTAATACACACAATTTGTTTTGTATAATGTATTCCCCTAGTAAATATACTTTTGCTTCAGAAATACTTGCAGTAATAAGAGCAATATCAACGGTATCGAGCACCTGACCGGCAAACTGGCGGATTCCAGGGGATTTAGAGGACAAACTGTTCACACTGGGCTTGATCTGCAGGTTGCTACGAAAGGCCAGTATCAATAGTTTTCGCGGCCGTCAAATCTTCTGATAGCACTTATCAAATATCAGATGTACGGATAACAAAAGAAGAATAACGGATATATAGGAGTATATGGGTAACATGAATGGGGTGTCGGGAGAAGTTTAATTTAATCACCGTCACATTCAATAAACTTTATTCCAAAGAAACTTGAAGTCTTTGTTATGATCATTTGGAAGACCAGGTATTTTTTCAAGACCCATAAGAAACTAAAATGACCTGACGTAGGTTGCACCTGACGCTCAGCCAGCCTTCAAACGGCAAGTATAGTAGGCTCAACTAGTGTAGTGCAACTTTGGAAATAAATTTGGAGTGTTGGAGTACTTGCATTCTACTCGGCTTCAAGTTTATCTTCCCCCTCAAGTAGTCAACTATCGATAGAGTTCAACTCCCAGCGAGGAGGTTTTCCACAAAAGAGTACGTTTCGGATTTCCATCATCCTCAGCCTCCGAACGAGGAGGAAATGAGTTTCAACTCCCACTCAGAATCTACAAAAGTAAAAGACAGTCCAGATATAGGAAAATGTTTCTGTAAGGGAATGGAAGACGAGAACTTTTGTCCGATTCAATGCACTTCAATGAAACCATCATCTGGGGAGAAGGTTCTGACAAATCTGAAACACCGGTTTCGGAACTGAAGAAACCACATACGGTCCCTAGCCAGCGACCGTTCTTCTAATGCCAATGGGACGGGTACTACCCGGTCATGGTGAATCTGGCCTGGGCTTGATCCCAATCTAGTTACGGCAATAAGAAGTTCAGTAACTTGAAACTAAAAAGTGGACAACCATTTCAGTTCAGCAACACATGAACCACTCCAATCTTTCAACTAACATCTACAATAAACTCATGTCAAATTACTCATTCAGAAGCAGACCGCGGGGAGACTTCAATCAATGTAATTTAGTTTGAACCTCCTTGTTCTCAAGTGCAATATTCTTAAATCGTATCTAATGTTTGGCTCGGTAATGATGTAACAGAATTCAAGCGCAAATTTAACTAAGTCCCATATCGGTACGTAATGAAAATCTTACGGCTTTGTGTTCGCATAAATCAATTGCAAGGGGTAAGAATGAAGATGGGCAGTTCTGTGTTCGCATAAATCAATTGCACGGGGTAAGAATGAAGATGGGCAGTTCTGATAACAGTGTTCACATTTTTATATGAAACTTTGGTCTGAAAGTAAAATTCGTAGAAAATGCAAGTTTTCTGGAAAGTTACAGCGGATTCGTCCTGAGGCCTACAACTGAATAGATAAGGCATGTAGAGCTCCAAGCAGAAAATTATAAGGCATGAATTAGTATCCGACGATACCAAGACCAATTAGTCCAACATATTAGTTCTCCACAATGTCGTATGCTTAAGAGGTAAGCAGCCAGAGTTTCATGCGCCCGACTTTCTGAGCATCCGATCCATTCTCCAGCTGATGCATAAATGACCACAAGGATCTAAAATCCAATGCTGCTTTTAATCACTTGCACTTGGGAGCATCATAATCAGCATGTATTGTGTTGGTACTCAAACAGTGGAGCACTGTGGGCATCCTCCATTGAAGTTGTCTACGTCTGCAGATGTCAAACCGCTTTCCTCCAGAGTACCTTGGAAGACCCGGAGGACACACGTTCATTGGCAATGGGCATTCGCCATTTTCATCATCTTCTCGGCCCGTCCTACACAACTACCCAAACAACATGCGCACTCCTACCCACTCTAAAACAACCTGTGCAAGAGCCAGTGCATAGAAGAAGAAGTAAATAATGTTGGGTCCAGTTAATCATGGCATTGAAGAGCTAGAGTTAATCATGACAACAATGATTACCTTGGCATATGCACCACGGCCACCAAATGACATATATTCAACTGCGGTCAATGTTCAACTTGGTAGATAATGTTTGAACTTGTTGACAATGCAAACTTTTTTTTTCTTTTAGGCCCACCTGTCGCCATGATCACACGGTCATCCTTGATCTCAGCCGTATTGACCTTGTTCTCTTAACCAAGATTCACACTGATATCAGCCTACATAAATTTCGCTGAGTCATTGTGCTCATGTCAAGGTCAGCAAGAGATATACAGAGAAATATTGATGTATCATATGTGTTCTCTTTTGACTAAGGCATGGCTTTAAACCTCAAAAACTGAAAATTAATCATTTTCAAATGAAATTATGATTCACAACATAAAATCACTTTCACCTTCAATATAATAAATAGTAAATTGAGCTAGTTTTCTGAAAGTTATACCACATATGAATTGCTTGAAAGCCACGTGTTACTAAGCCTAGACTAGTAACACTAGACTTTTGACAACTCGTCCTATCTTACATGTATTACTCCAGAATCAAAGTCAGCAATCAGACTTTTACATTGTACTCGTTACAAAAATCAACTCTCCTTGCAGCAGCTATAACTCCTGGAGCATTCTGGATGTCAAATCTGAAAATGTCTCATCAGTGTACAAAGTTGCCATACGAGTTTCAGAGTGAAAGAATTTTCTATGCAATGTAAGACGAACTAGTCCTTTTTGAGATCATACTAACGTGGTTGTGGAGTTTAAACAGTTGGAGCTTCATGCGTTGACCAAAGCTTCAATCTTTCTGAAACACCGACAGAGTCTGAGCCACATACATGGTCAGCAATGGTATAAAAGTTCCAGATCATGCTTAGGATCCGGAATGAATGCAAATTGGTTCTCTCAAAAAACATTGGTTGCAAGGTGGTACATCTCTAGTGATTACCCCACTAGCACTTCAGCTGCAACAAAACTAAGTTAACGCTTTGAGGTCAATTGAAGGATAGGTGGGACCTGGAGTGCCTACAGGGATCTTCGGTATAAGGAGTGATCAATATTTCTACTTTCAGCAAAGTTGATTTAAAGCAGAAGGTGCCTCGCAGATTAAATTGCAGATTAAATTCAGGTATGCATAACTCAGCTCTCACTAGGTTTAGAAACACGATTCTCTCATAGTCTCCATATTGTACAGCACATTTTCTGCTTGATTCTAATTTTCACAAACAAAAAAATAAAAATAAAAATCAGTTTTCGGATTCTTCTTTGGCAACACTAATGTTCTCCAAGAGTTCCTCAGGCGGGAATCAGGCCAGGTTAGGATGGTTCATTCATAGGTTCGTTGTTACTGGATCGGGGTTATGATATGAACAAGTAGTGGGCTCCCACTCCTTGCTTTCGGTTCTGTTCTTGTCCCGAAATCCACTTGGATCTTTGTGGTCTTCTAATTCTGACCCAGTCAACATTTTAAATGTTAGATTCAGTTCCGATATAATTTTAATCAGACTCGTAATGTCTCTATCTTGTTTGGGTGATGGGGACATGATCTTTTTGCTGATTTGTACCATGTCCACGATCAGCCTAGGAAAACAAAAGCTAATGAAAGGTGTCATAATGAAAGGAGCGTTGGCAACTGCCTCAATCCAAAACACAACGAGATCAGATTCCAGGTTCAGCCCAAACCAAATACTACATATTACCAGACCTGGGGTGGATAGGTGCAAAGCCTCAACGGTTCAAATTTAGTAATCCAGCACAGAAGTACAGTCACTCTAGCTGGTCTTGTAAGTGACGTTCTGTCCGAGGAGGCCGCCGTCAGCAGGCAACAATTAAAGTTCAGCTATTCATATTTTGGTTTCTTTCGAGGCACTTGGCATGCCATGGGTCGTCCAGAGAGCAGCTGAACCTGGTACTGTCCACAGGTAGAACATGGGCCGACTTCGAAGGAGTCTTCAGGACCATCATGTGACAACGAAGAGATATATAGCTTGTAAAACTAGTGTGTGGTCATGAACATTCATTCATATCAGTAGTCTAGAATCGGCTAACGTGGGAAAATTAGAGATGTTCTAGGAGAGAGGTCATATGATTTATGAGTTCATATATATATATATGTATATTGATTTTTCAAAATTTTCTATGGAACAAGGGTTGCTATCGGTTCGACAGTACCGATACATTGCTGTCGGTAATGTCGAAACAAGCGTATTCGGTTATTGAATACAATCTGTACAAACATGTGTACATGCATCCGAGCAGTATTAGAATGTAACTCCATCACGGTCTCATGTTGGAATCAAAGATTCTCATCGTGACCAAAGATTTAGGAGGACATGATTAGATAGCATGCAAGGAATTTCTGTGTCTAGTATTTATAGTTTTCTGTCACGGATAGTCGATATGCTATGCATGCTTCATGCATTGTTTCGAAATATGTGACTAACCTGTGAGCACTCTGAGTCATAGGCAGGGCAACAGCACATATGATAAGTCAAAGCACATCCTTTTAGTTTACTGCAATGCTTCATTGGTTCTACAATTCAGTGGGCTACTTTTCACACTGTGATCTACTTACATGTAGTTGAACGTGTGACATTTGAATCGATCGAGTTCCGCCTGGATAAAATCCATAACTTCTTCACTTTGGTTGAAAACTCCGATAATGCTTCTGATCCTCCGGCGCTGCATGAAGATTCGAGGTCATAAAGGACAACTTAATTGTTCAACAAGTACGTGCATGACTCTCAAACACCAAGACTTTTATTAAAGTAAACGTGCTACTTATATTGTTGTAAATTTGTGTGTACAGCTGCTACAAAAGAACTAGCTTTGTTGACAGTTACAATAGTATCACACCTCCGGATGATACCACAATGTACAAGAGAGCATCGTCTCTCTCATTATTCTATTCTACATTACGCTTTCCAGGACTACTCTTATGTTCTCCTCACTTCGAACAGACCTCCATTGGTTATCCAGCATATATAATTAGGGATTCCCGTTTCTACATTTGTCCCGGTCTCACTTCCAGGACACGAATCATCTCGAACTGCGGATTTATGTAGTACCTATGCGTTTGATATGCAGCTCAATCAAAAGATTTCATTTAATGACATTGTCCTATACTATTAGAATATTACTATTATATACCTTAGTGAATTATGAATTTCAGAAGTGCATTGATTGGATGACAAAATTGATTCCCGTAACTCTTACATATCCAGAGACTCACCCATCACCCATATATACGCCCCCATGAGGGCGAAGAATAACATCATCTACTAACAGAAACGTATCCACATAGAGAGTTATTCTAAAAGCAGTCTGCATATCCTTGTGGATAAATGGTCAGTACTTATCAGACTATCCAGTATCGTTTGAGCGAGTTATCTGATTAACTTCACTGCAATCTAGGTGAAGAACAATGTGAACTGTTTCCATTCATACTTGTCAAATATCCAATGCAGCAACTTGTGATCTAAATTTTAGGAAGCTTTAAAGTCACTTTAGTAATGTGTCATTATTTTGTTTTCCGTAAGAATACTGAGTTATACTTCAACTTTACAACTCCAAAACTCGTAGCAGATAATGATCGGTAGAAACTTTGATTGTGTATAACGTCCTTGTCCTTACGGCGGTTTTTGGTATTTAGCTCCGAGAGAATGACCACATGCTATAATTCAAATATGTGATAAGAATCTTCATCTACATTAAGCTCTAGCATGTTCAAGGTCTAGGTGATTAAACTCCTTCACATGGATTCGGCATGACCTATTACTGGCCCTGTCCACGGGGCACTGTCTACGTAGAAAGCTTATCATGAATCTCTACGTGTCTAGGAAATTGCGGATAACGCGTTGTGATGGATTGAGCTCACGTCTCAAAGATGTACCTATAGAATTTGTTGACAGCGTCCTTTTTGAGCATAAACTCTGGATACAGAAAAGGGATCTTCTAGTAAAATGAATGTGGAACGCATGCTGCTCTATTTCCTCTATCTCCTTCGTACTTGTAAGTGCAGTCGCGGTACATTTTGACCACAGAGTTGCTCAGGAGCGATCAGTTGGCGTTTTTTCATCATATTTGACTTCACACTGCAGGCATTGGAATCAGTCTTGTATGCTGATCAACTTTGTGCATGTATATATGGGAACGGGCTTGGGAGATGAGACTCAGCTAAGTTAGAAGTTAGAGGCTCAGAGTACGTTTACGAAGCAACTTGTACATATTCTGCAAGCATGCGTATATGATACGGATGCAATCTACTTATTCTCCTTACTTCATTTATGTATATTGCCATGTGCGGAGATTCCATCCGTAACAGAGTGCATCCATTCTAGATATGAATACGCGTTTCTCGTCAAGTAAGCGTCTAGAGAGCGAGAAAATATGCTCAATGTCCTATTATAACGATTAACTTGATTGTACATCACAAAAAGTCAAACAAAAGGAAACTGAGTTTGATCGAGTCATGAAGCAAGGACCTCTTTCTATTCTAGGCCATAATCTTTACGAATTGTCAGTAGCCAGAAGCATATTATCACTTTCGAGTGGCACACAATCATGAGAGCTCAGACATCGGACCAGATCTTGATCAGCTATGAACTGAATTCTGACGACAGCATAAAAAACTTCAGTTGTAAGAAAAAATAAGGATTCTTCTACCAGTATATATATTTATAGTATTGTCTTTGAAAAGTACAGCATGTCCTCTCATCCACTCAATTTTCTTTGAAATAGAAAATCTCCTACGCTCTTCTTTAAGGTCGGATGCGTCAACAGCCTTGGTCTTATTTTCGCTGTCCATGACAGCTATCGGCTTCAATTTTGATAGTGCAATTCTCAGGCTTTGCAGCCATTGAAGCATCCATTTTGGACATTGTCTACTGGAGTGTAGCTTCGACCAGAGAACCTTACGTTCGGCAACGTGCACTTTGTATGAACCACATGCATATGTATGTTTTCGTAGACAATGTATTAAGTTCTCCGGACTGGGAGCTTTGCCTGTACATTGGCTTCCGTGCTTTTCTGTAACAACAGGTACCCACAGCGACTCCTTAACAAACTGCGCAAGAGCCAGTGGCAGAACATCAGAACGCGGCAGTAACGAGCTGGATGCTTAATGTCGCCACTCACATCGCAGGTAGGACAGATACAGTTAAGTCTGTAATTTTCTTTCAATCTGCTTTGCTGGATCCATAGCATCAGTAATAAGTAAATGTTAAGAGATGGGCCACTTAACCCAAATATTCAACTGCAAGCAGTTGCAATATGCCTGTGTTCTTCAAGTATATGTACTCAGATTTCAGCCTGAGAAACATGCTATTTAAGTTCATAATCTAACTAGACTGAATTCTAGACGAACCTTAGAAACACTACAAAATTATACTTCTCAGTTGTCTCGGAAAATCAGCTAGCTCGTAAGTTCCTTTGGTATGAATCAGTTTTCCTATTGCATCACATGTGATAAGTGAACTAAGCAAACTGTCACTAGGAGCCACCACAGATGATCATGAGCATATGGACCAAAAACCTTTTGCAGATCATGGCAGATTTCTGTCCAGCTCATATTAGCAACTTACCCGTTTTAAAATATCCTTTCACATTCAGCAGTTTCATAACTTGACAGTACCTTTAAGGAAAATCCGCGTCTAGATCATAGAATATTGATTACCTCAGCCTTCTCCTACGTAGACCAGAACTGCAGATGCGAGAAGCTCAGCTGAGCCCGACGTTGGAAGATAACTTGCTTGATTTCTTGAAACAGATATATGAATTTTTTAACAGATATGAGCAAGCTATTTAGCCAGGCAAAAGCTTCAAGTTACAACGTAAAATCATGGAACGATCTCGATCGGCAAGAACTGATCCTCCGATTGGGGTCCAGCTCCGGGTGCCTCCAGAAGCGCCATCATTAATCACATCAGGTATCTTCAAATGAAGACATTCTGTGTGCTAGCGAACAAGATGCTTTCAATTGAGTCTAGAAGTCACACAATGATGACTGCATCAGCTCACACAGTATGAACCCAAAGCATCTGCTTCATAGGAATTTTCTTAATAAATTTGTTTCCAGAAACTAAAGCTAGAAAGCAATGAGTGTCAAGACAGTCAGGGTCGAAGTTCACCTGTAACTGAGAGTTCTGCAGAAGGTGGAGCGCTGTGCAGACTCTGGCTCTTAGACCTCGTCAATAACACTGCACTGACTCGTGCAGAACGCTGGTTCTGCAGAAGGCTCCAAACACGGTGCACAACAACTATAGTAGTCCTTTTGTCATTACATTAATCCTTTTTCTATCAGGTTTCAAGACCCTCTTTTCTTACACTACCATAGTACTGTGCGTACTCACAGAACTGCCCGTGAGAAATTCTATGGATATTAATTAACTCTATACCGGGATAGGAAGGTACATAAAGTGCAAGAAAAGTTGTACAGCCTGAAAGTCTACAGAACGTCAAAAGCTTCAACAATTCGAAATTTTTGTAAATTTCAGATAATAAATCAGCTAGCAGTCGTGACAAGAATAAAGAAAAGGAGGGAAGAAAGTAATGCCTTCTCAGCCCTTCGTGGGCTCTTTATGAATGGAATCCAGTGAAAAGCCATGCAGTGTTGAATGTATGAATGATTGCTATCTCATAACATCAATTTTCTACATTAAAATTGCTAACTAACAAATAATCATTTTTTCAAAATCTGGTCATATTATATATATATATATATCAAAGTTTTTTCTAAATATCTGCATATAAAGAAAATTTTTTCCTAAATTACTCGTATCCCATAAAAAGAACTTAAGAGAAATTTATAAAACAGTCTTACGAAAAATAATCAATTTGAGGTGCCTGTTTATTCGCTTTTTGTCCTGGTGGTTGCTATAGAAATTATAAGAAAGAAATGTCGCATAAGCAGGTGTTTCAACAACTGACAATTTTTCTTCTTCCCAGTAAACCATAGAAGTTTCATGGAATCACTCTTTCTCATAACGTTAAAGAGCACAAATGCACGCTGGTTTCACTTTCTCAACATTCTGTGTATGATACGACTTGGTTCAACATTTTGGAAGCTTACGTACATATTTATGAACCGTGACACCACGCGCATTCCTCACTCGTAATCTACGGAGATAATCTTAGAGACGAAAGTATCAGCATCTGAGGATATTCTGAAGCTGGTGACCTGAGCACTATGTAGTGCCTAGTAACAGATGGCGATGAAAACTATAATTTGACCGAAAGAAATAAAAAGCTAACAACTTTTTCACACGTACGCCTACGAGGCAGATCTGTGACCTGTAACAGGTGTTTTTTCTTCCTAGCTTGATGGTGAAGAGTGTTCAGGTCGTGTGAGACAATACAATATCAACCTGCACATCTTTAACGTCTGGATGTTCAATATTTAAAGAAGTTTTATAGAAGGATCTCCCCACCGCAAAACACAATGAAAGGAAAGTAAAAATCCGGATGTGCCTCTATCGTTCTGCTGGACATTTTATCCGGAGAAATCCAGATAAAATGTCCAGCTTCAACTGCATTCAAGCTAGGGTCTCCTTCATGATCACTTTTTCCTCTATTTTTAATTTGTTCCTTCCTACTTTGAGACAGTTTCAGCTGTGCTCATTATTTTTGTCTAGATTATCCTGAAGCTGAAAGTATCAACATATGTAGAGAGAGGTTAACATCAATGAGCGACTCGTTCTACAGGCTGTTCCTATATATGTTCTGAAAAAGAGCTCTTATCAACATGAATCTGAAACCCCAATGCGAAGATGCTCATTGGTGTCCATGCATGATGGTTTCTAGTACACGCCCATATATATTTAACCCAGTTGCTTTCTTCCTCATTTGACTTTCAGAAGATCCTTAGAACAACTCGTGTCCACAATACTGTATCATCATCCAGTGAAGACATTGAAAGAAAATGACAGTGTAAGTATACCAGGCAACATTTCGTCGCATCAAATAACTTCCACTTTGCCGAACAGAAGCGAACCACAAATATTAGAATTTTTGCAATAGTTCATGCTGTAAACGTACAACAAGGACAAGATCCATCATCCTCCAAGGTTGTAGATCTGCACAAACAGTATATGCCTAATCTCGTTACTGAATAACTTACTAGAAGCTATGTGATTACCTAAATGAACCCAATTAAACTCGAGCTGTCAAGCGATATAAGATGCTGTTTTCCTAAGAGCACTATGTTAGGAAGACTTTGTCTATTCCTATGGAGATTTACTACACTCATTACGATTCTGCTTGATATAAGTGGCTTAGTGCTTACGGTGGCTTATTTTAGTGGCAGTCATTTTATGGACAGCCTGATGGAAGACCACACTCCGGAAATCTCCAAGTGAAATATGCACACACTTGTATTGCCCTTCTATACAGAGATATCTTTTGGGAGTAACTCTATTTATCATGGCTCATTATAGAGCTCTTCTATCTACTTAACTATTGGGTAACTATGAGATAAGGGTTACAGGGAGAGCGAAGAGTAGGTTATGAGGCTAGAAGTAGTTTTTCACACATTGTGAGATTATACTTTGCCAAAAATTGAGAGTGATTAGACAGTTATCTTTTTTTTTGATTTGGATTCCATTGGTACCTAAGTTAAACACTATGGAGAATTTTATAGATAGATATTAGTGAATTTCTTATTTTTAGAGTTTCAAGTGATTTTTCTCAAATCCGACATATGAGTCGGATTTTTTTTATTCCAATCTCTTATTTTTCTTGCCTTGGTATATTGGAACCTAAATGAAAAATTATAGAGATTTGAATAGAAGTTATGAGTATTTTTAGATTTGAGATTTTTTATGATTAAAATTTCTTCATGTGAGGTGGGGTGTAGGGGGTTGTGGTTTTGCAGGTGGAAAGAGATACATGATGGAGTATCCTTTGTCCTTATTGTTTTGTTTATACTAGCTATAGCTTCACTTCCCTTCATGGGATCGCCTAGAGCGGTCTGTGATACATCATGTACGATGTATCATCGTCTCCTTATCTCCCAAGTGGTAAAGACCCATGTGGGAATATGCACAAAGAGTATGATTGGACCACTTGGGATACGCATATGAGGCAGCCAATTACATCGACATTTGTCATTTCAGGATCACACAGACTATGTCGATCCCTCCGTTGATCATTCAGCAAGGATGACTCGATCAATATACCAGTATATTGATCGAGTCATGGGAGTGGTTAGCACCCTAGTCAAGTTTTATTTTAGGACTTTTTGAGACTAGGTTCCATGTCCACTCTTATTGCATAGGCTCCCTCTTGCACTCCATGATGAGGCTAGAAGGGCTTTTCGCTCACGGTTCGATCGGTTGGCTCGTGATCCCATGGATGAATTAGCATGATTTTTGTTTCTCCTACTTTCACAATAGTGTCTACGTTATACTAGGAAGGTGGTTGCTAGATTTCAGAGATCAGACCATGAGATTGGGCTACACAATGATGAAAGTGAAGAAGTTTCCAAACAAATAACATGTGGAAAATGTCAATCAAATAGTTGACAAACATTCTCCTTCATATGAACTATACTTTGGCTCTATTGCATTGTTGAAGTGACTTGCATAAGCTATTAAAAACTCCTTTCCCTCATCATCATGTCGGATAAGCATTGTTCCCAAACCCAATATACTCCAATCATTATATACTTGAAAGAAACAAACTCTCATTGTCTCCTCAATAAAGGAGCAAATGTCAATCTTTCCTTGAGCTCGATAAAAGCTCTTTCTTGTTCATCTCCCCAACGTCACTTTTGATCTTACTTTGTAAGTTTTTTCAAGGCTTTGGTAATAATGCTAAATCCTCGCACATATCGACAATAAAAGTTTGCAAGTCCAAGGAAGGCTTGTCTTTTACTCATATATGAGGGTTGTGGAATACGCAAGATTGCATCCATCTTGGTTTGATGGGCTCCCAATCCTCTTAAGTATATAGTATGAGAGAGCAAAAAAAGATTTATGGTCAAGAGGTTGAAGTTTAGTTACCACATACTATACTCTCTATCTCTTCTGATTATGGAGATGAGATTTGGGATATTGACATTGGTCCCAAAGTGAAAGAAGAGAAAAACATAGGATATGGAGATGTTCTAATGAGTTTTAGAAACTATTTTGTCTTCAATATGAAGGATTTAGAATGTTTGAAGGAAATTGGTATACGGATTGACTTGAGAACTGATGCATTAGTCTTCCATTGTCTTTATCAATATAGCGATATGGAGAGAAATTTGATCCAAAGAAGGTGTCAAGACTATTAGTGGAGATATCATATGGAGACTATGCCTTTGATGTGGTGATGTCAGTCAAAAAGGATATATATGGTAATTATGTAGATAGATGCATGTGTGGTGACTACCAATCTATCAATCGACAGACAAAATCCGATCACTATACTATGCATAGACATGAGGAGATCTTTGATGCGGTTGGACATGCAAAGGTTTTCAATACATTGGATTTATGAGCAAGATATCATCAATTGTGGATTCAAGATGAGAATAAGATCAAAAAAGCCTTTTGTTTTGCCTGCACTTAAGAGTACTGCACTCCAAGGAAACATAATTTGATTTCTACTTCTTAAACCCTAAGTCTCCTAATGGTGATGTAAGCCCTAATAATAGTTCTTGTGCATTATAAGTTCTAACTGTTGTATCTTCTCATGAAGGTGCACATCTACATTACTATGGATGTCGCTACATAAGTTATGACATATGAAGAAAGATGCGTTAGTTTGTTAGCAATTCTGTTTCTGCAGTTGATTTGCATAGATTGACCAATTCTTTGATAAGCATCACACCAATGAATAAACTTATGTATATCTTTATACATTTGTTACCTCTAATAGTCTACATCTAAAATCTTCTTGACCGTATTATGCAAAGCATAGTGACCTCATGTAGTTCTTTATGAATTACATGTAAAACACTTTGTACTTTGTACTACTCTAATCATCTTATAACAATTTTTTCTGCCCTCATATTGAAAAATATCCCTCTTTTCAAATGATAGAGAATCTTCTTATGCATAAATTCTGTCCTTTGATCTACTAGCAACCCAGTTCATAATTCCAAAGTCATGAAATAATGATACAAATTGTATTCTTATACTCTATTAGCTAAATAACATCTTATGGAAAAAAAAATAATATACTTGTTGAAAGATGTGATTCCAATTGAGACAAGGAGTGTGCATTTATATGATATATCATTTTTTCTATACCATAAATGTGAACTATTGACCAAGAATATCTAGCATATCAAACTTCAAGACAATTATGCCTTATGAAACAAATACCTTAACAAATAATGATCCACATGGAATACAAATTAATATTTCAACAAATAATTTCTCAAAGTTTGAATTGCATAAACTACACTCAATGACTCTCGCTATATTGTCAAATAATTCTGCCATGTGGTTATCAACATTTGACTCGTAAAATAAATAGGGTGTCCTTTGCCTTGCTCGACTTGATGTCTAATTATAACTTCAACAAGTATAAAAAAGTATCCGTATCTACATGAAATGATTTCTCCCAAATCATAATAACATGTCTAGATGTTCTTTCTTTTATTTGTACTCCACTTTCTTCAATCATAAAATAAAATTTCTTTGATTGCAACACATCTCAGTATCCTTACACTTATGTAAAATTTGTTTCAAATGCTCTATCTTTGAACCAATTACATAGAAGTCATCAATGAATAATTCAAAAAAGTGACGCAATTCATTCTGAAAGATATGAGTCATCATTATTTGAAAAGTTATTTTGGCCTTAGACAACCCCAAAAGGCATCTTATCATAATTATATGTTAATGATAAAGAGTGATGATCATTCTTTGTAACCACATTCAATTTCTTGAAATCTAAGCATACTCACATTTTTCTCGTATTCTTATTAAGCATCATCACCAAAAAAATGATCCATTTAATGTTCAACATAAGCGTGACCAACAATAGACCATGGAGTAAAAAAATTTATGGATTTCAAACTAAATCTAAAACTTGTTGGACTAGTCTATTTGTTCTAACAACCATGGATATCAACCGCATCGAGCATTTTCTGTGGAACATATTCATTCTGTATATTTATTTATTTATTCCGTCAACCGAAAGCTGATTTTCATTTGAGACTTCTCCACAACTATGGCTTTCCCAAATCGTGCCAAAAATTCTGAGCTTTGATACTTTTAATGAAAGAATGTTAAAAATTAATCCACCAGCTAAGTTAATCGTTAATGCCAAAAGTTACACAACAACTCAACGGAAAGTTGCCCTTTTCAAAAATCTGTGCATCTTGAAGATCATACTCCTTTGTGGATTAAGAAAGAAAATCAAATTGTTTTTAAAATATGTTATATCTTACTGAGTTTATATGCACACTATATAATAACTGTTTTGAGTTATTTTCTTATTGATGCAAATGCTTAGTTCCTTTACACATTTTTATTTTAAATAATTTTATGCTATTTAGTATAATACACTGCATGTATGATTGGAACCTTTCTTTGTTGTATGTTTTTGTTCTTAATATATATTTGTGAAAACACTTTTTCATCTTGTTGCTTTTTTTCCCATGTTAGAACCGTTTTTGTTTTCTATTTGTTTCAATTATCTTCTTTGAATCATTATGTACCTTGTTGTGGAATGTTTACCCTAATTTCATTCACTGATAACATATATGGCATAAATAATTATGGCTAGTTTTTCAATCATTTTTAAAAAAATATGCATTTCACACATCTACAATATTTCTCCGAGCTGATGTATACTATAAGCTGAAACTGACATTTCTTCAATAGCAAATGTTCATTCAATGGTTCAATCACCTTTGGTTTATAGAAAAAAGGTTCAAACATTGATCCAAAATCTTATGATTTTTATAATCTTAACATACCTTTCCACTTTCTTAACTCTACTTTATGTTGTTTTTAGTTTTGTAAGAAATATCACACATGTCTCTTCTATTCTTCTCCAAGTTTACAATATGGTACATATAATACATTACAACATGATTATAACGCAAACAATTAAAAAAGTTTTAAGTCCAGATGTAAATCTTCATGTTATTTATTTTGCTTGCAATCCTCTCCAACAATAGTCTTTTTCATTTTTATGCCTTTTACATCCACCCATGGGTGAGGGAGTATCATTAGAGGTCTTGGAGTATCAACGAGAGGAGCCATTATGTCTTGATAGATCACTTTTTGCCCATTTTCAATGCACAACCCCACGCTTATCCTCAAAACACTTGTCATGGATGATATATGAGTATCTTAGATATTACTTTTAGGCATATGATTCCTCTAGAGGTTTCACATAGTTATTCTAGGTGGTACCATTAGTTGCAAAAGGGGAGATTTTGTTGTGAGTTAGCCAGGTGATAGGTGTTAGTCGGATCCTCGTAATGGAGAAGGACATATGGGATATTAGACCAATTTTTATTGGGGAAGTCTTATTGCACCTTGTTAGTCGTATTGTGGTCCTACTACATCATTCCCACTTCCAACAACAACTTTGTCCCCACCAATTTGGAGTTGTCACGTCATGAGATTGTGAGAAAATAACATTGGGCATTAAAGTACTCTTAGACATCCATCCAGATTTGATTGTCTTGCATGTGGATGTTGAAAACACTTTTAATAATGTTTCATGTGCATCCATCTTTATAGAGCTTAGAGATGTTAGTGGACCTTTTCCAAGCATCATTCCTTTCGTACTATCATTCTAAAGTTCACATTCTTCTCTCTTTTATCATCATGGCTTTTCACAAGAATCATTGTTCAAGAATCCACCGCTAGTACTACAAGGAGATCCTTTGGGAGAATTCTTTTACCATGGCTCGTTGTATAGCTTTTATGTTTATCGCTTTGGCCATGGGTTGTGTGTTCTCCTCCTTAGCGGATGATACACACATAGTGAGCATTGTAGACCACATTTGGCAAACCTTTGATTACTTGACTACCAAGCTTCATCTTGTAGGCTTGAGAGTCAAGGTCTCAAAGTTTAGAGCATGGTCTCCTTTGGATATTCCTCCTTATCTCTAGCTTCCAAAGGAGTGTATGACATCGACAGAAAATCGGTTCACATATTCTAGGAGTGTTAGTATTGTCTGAGGACTTTGTCTCATGCTATCTAGATACCTAGACACTGCACTTACCAAAGATGTACTGCATGTAGATAACCTTTCTCTACTAGGAGATCCGCATAAGACTTTTGACATACTCTCCTCTAGTATTACTCGTCGATCCACCTACCAACTTTGCATAGTTTCTCCTTCTCCTATATTCCTATCATACTTGACGGCCTTTGATAGAAGGATCATGGATATTTTTTGTGGCATCATTAGATCAATAACCTTTGAGTATATGACATGAGATTTGGTAGATATACATCTTTGCTAATTTTGTATGGAGGGGTAGACTTATTATTGATGGAGGAGATCAAACCTATAGCATTTTTGGCTAGTTGAGCACTCTCGGCACCTTTTTTATCTTCCCAATTTATGATTGCATATATGCGCATCGTTAAGATATCTGCAAGGGACGTAGATGGACGATTATTTACTTTATATATACCATTATGGCAGACAAGAGATACTTTACCCCTAGATGTATGACATAAGATTCTGTATTTTTCCTCTTTGCCTATCAATTGAACTAGAGATCTACAGTCTACCTTGATGGAGCAATAGTTTCAGCAAGCTCTACACTCTCTGTTAATGGATCAAGCCATTCCTTGTACTACTAGAGTCCATCTACGCACTAGCTCCGGCAAGGATGCATGCTCTTGGCTCGACCATGCATCAGGGTTTTTCAACACTCATCAACTAGCTTCTCTACAACGATGAGGTTTTACCTTGGCTTGGTCCACTCATATGTATCTTCATTAGTCATTTGTGAGTGTGGTACTACCTTAGATGTAGCAGGGGTCCATATGACTCATTGTTCATTCGAAGGGTAGAGGATAGTTATCCATGATGTTATTATGGATGTGGTGTTTGTTATGGCACGAGAGGCTGGATATCTCACATGGAGGGAGCATTGGTATACCTTGCAGTCGACTAGGGTTAGGGCAAACCTATACTTGGTTCGGGAATAACACATATGTTCTGGTTACATATGCTACACATGGTATTGTTTTGGAGGGGGTGATTACCCATCCTCTTGGATCGGCAAGTGGAGCTGTAGCAGCCAAGTTCTCCAAGTATAGGGGTATGGAGGGATGTCAACTCTTTGTTCCTCTAGCTTTGAAGTTATATGGAGCTATGGACGCCGACTTCGATACGTTCATGAGAGAGTGCGCAAGAGCATACCATACTATGCGACATGAGGTATCACTATCTTTAGCTTATTATATAGCCTATTTTAGATAACGTATATCCATTGCTCTATAGAAAGTACTAGCTTGGTGCAATCCATAGAAAGTCAATCAAGTTATGTGATACTTCTTCTGCTATGTAGTATGTTGACCATTTGACCTAGATAACTTTTGACATAGATAGTTTGGATATCTTAGGTGAAGTATGACATATTTCCCATTGTGAAGCAATTGGGGCCTAGCCCCATCTTGTCCCCGTTTGGTTTCATCCATATACTAGTGGATGGGGTCTTCCATCGTTTTGCCATATTACTTGGTTTGCTTTATTTCTAGAGTATGTATTTGCGGCCCGGTTTCCTCCACGGGGCAATGCAGGGGGACTCAGTGCCTTAAAAGAGCGCCAAAACTCCAGGTCGAAACATGCCGAGAAAACAAAGAAACCTGTATATGAGGGAGTCGGGCAGCCTTTGCGATCTCGGCCCCGTGTACCTTGTTTTCCCTAAAACAATGTACACGGGGCGTTCTGTGGGCCCGCGCAGGGACTATCGTGGAGTCGCTGGCGGGTGGACGGTTTCCGCCAAGTCTCGACTGATGACAAGTGGGCGAAACTGTAAACCGGGTTCAACCCAGTTTGACTACCAAACGAGGGAAAAGGAGACTCATGGAGTAAAACACCACCCACCAGAGCGAAACTCCAAACCATTGGCCAATGGTTCGAACGAAGAAGCCACCATGGTTTGGCCGAAACTTTATGCCCAAACCCATAAAGAATCGCGCGATTGAGTAAAAGGAATTTTTGCGGTTTTTATCATGACAACTTTCCAACCAGACAGAAATTGCCGAACGAGGAAATGTTTTCTTGAACTGGATATGTCATGGTTGAGTACACAATAGCGCCATGGCGAACCTGTGTTTTCAAGTAACGACAGAGTTACATGTAAAAGAGCTGTACATAGTGGGAAATTGGTGATGTTTCCAGAATAAAACTGACTGGATGTAGTAATAATCACGCACCAGATGAATGTTGGGGTCGAAAACACTCCGATTTTATGTAGGTTTATACGAGTCGGGTACCATCTTTTGCAACCCATCAAACGGACCAACTTATTCCGGATTTAAACCCGGGATGTACTCTCTAAGAATCCGAAGGTTGTACCTAGACAAGTGGTCATAGGCGCACCACTCAAGCTTTACGCCAACGCTATAAGGAACTTAGAGCTGTCATCTATTTGTCCAAAGATTTACTTCTCATACACATATCTTGAATTCATTTAGTCCCCCATTGCAACATTATTTTCTAATACCCCTCGCACGCGTCTACTGTTACGGAACGCCAAAGATAACTGAATAAGGCAAACGTTTCGGTAGAAGAGAGACTCTTTTACTAGAATGGAAGGTTGTACTCATTATATTGTATTCAGGTTGTATAACGACAACGGTCAGGAAGTGATAGCGACTTTGGCTGTGGAGTTTGATACATATAAAGAGGAGAGCAACTTTGACATCAATGGCAATCAAGTAGGATTGAACCTGAAAAGCATGACCTCTGCGAATGCGAGGAGCTTTGCGAATGATCCGCAACATCATCAAGATGGTCGAGCTTTATGACTATATTCTCAAAGATGGGATATGTTTACTTGTCATATGACCAAGTACAACATCAGAAAAACAGATTGTAAATCTCTTTACATTCTTTTGGACTAAATTTTGAAACTTCTATCAAACATGGATGAAAAACTTGCAAATCCAATTATGTGTCTTCATATGATACAACATTTAATATCTTTATAAGCTACTTAACTTATGTAAATTTTCCAGTTTTGTTTGTCAATCAATTTATGGTGATCTAGAAAAGTCTTGCCGCAATGTTAAAATTAATAGTTCTTGAAATATTCAATAACTATTTCAAATTAGACTTCATTCCATGTTAATGTTATCCTAAAAAAATTTATGATTGTAAAAATTCACTTTGGTAGATAGCGTGTTATAGCATAAAGTAGAGATTCTAATTGAGCCAACCCATTTTGATCTCTAAAAATTTCAGGTTTATGCACTAGTTATGGATCCAACATAGCCGCAGTCTCAAAGACAACTTCAAAAATTGCCCTTCTAAAAACCCTGACACTTGTGTTACTTCAGCTCTAGGTCTCTTAATGGCACTACCAACCATAACTGCATTATCGACTTTAATTGTTGTATCTGGTGCTACATATGTGCACATCTAACTAACTAGGGATGCATTTACATAAGTGGTGATATATAAGAACAAGCACATTGAGGTTTGCTATCATATTATTTGTGGAAAAGTCCTTGCACGTTAGTTAGATTTCAATACATGAACACTAAAGATTAATATGTTTATGTGTTTCCACAATCCTTGTCTAAAACATGTATTTTGGATTTCAGCTGGATGTACATTATTCACATAGAAGCATTGAGTTCACATATATCAAGCTTTTTAGTTTATGAGCTTGAGGACGATGTTGAGTTAATGATAGTTTGCTAGAGTTAGTTACATCTTGGACATCCTGGCTGTTTTCCACATTCACAATTTACCCGCTTTAGCATATTTAAAGTTGTTTTACCCTTTGAAAAATATTATGTTTGGATTTTGATACTCTCTCCCCTCAAATTTTCAATTAAACCTCACCAAAAAGCCTTCATATCCTTCTCTCTCTATTGTATGATTGACATCAATTTTAACATCTTGGATCCCTCGACAACCTTAAGGCAATTTCAGGAGGATTAATGTTTTATTTAAATGTCTACGTAGATTTTAAGTTCAAACTTTTTCTTTTTGGCATCTTCTTAACCTACTATATAGTGCATTTAGACCTTGTCTTACACATTTTTTATGGTTATTGTTTGTCACAACTATAACATAGTTTTACTTTTTACAAAATATACTTCTTTTCCCTCATAAAAGAACTTGAATTTATCCTTTCTGGTTTCATAATTCATGCTCTTCACTTTTAAAAAGGATTCCAGTCTTGCCTTAAACTTGGCAAAATTTGGCCATAACTTGTCATCTATAAATTCATCAAAGAAAGTGAATTTATAGATGGCATTTCAATATGCCTAAGTCACTCCCATTCTTATCACCGACCTTAAGTGGCTCAAGAGAATAAGAAGGGTCCGACACAAAGAAAATGGTGGTGGATTCCCTGTTATTTATGTAACAAGGTTACATCTGTTTGACCAAGTTGTGAGATTTTCTAAAATCCTCAACCTCATCTTCATAGTGCTTTGTATGAGCAAGAATGTCGGCAGGTCCTCCTTTCTCCTAACAAGAGAGCGTTTCATGTAACAGAGTGAGGGAACTCATTGTGAAGATGAAGAGTCAAGAGTCAAGTCTTAGTACACGAGGAATAGTTTTTTTGCTCAAAAGAGGAACTTCAGGATATGATATAATTCGTTTTTTGTAAACGACAGCGCACTCAAATAGAGCACATTTATATTCTTTATTGGACACATATAGCACCACCTTATCAGACATCACACTCAAAAAATAGGCCTTGTAAGAAAATTATTGCCCTTTCTTCGATGCGTACAATAGGTCGGAGTGAGAGGTAATGTAAACTTTGTAGTCACTTTTCAATTACAAAGGTCAAAAAGTTCAGAAAAGACTTCTGGAAATTTAAGATTTATGGGAATGAGATCCATGTCCAAAGCATTCCCAAATCATGTGCTCGTCTATTGGCTTCAAAAATGTATCATGCATTATGGATCCGATCTTGGAGTTCATGTAGATCAAAGCCTATATCATTTAAAGACAAGGTCTTGACTTGCGGTGGGGAAAATCTTACAGATAATTTTGGTCTATGAAACCAATGTACTTAATCTTTCATAATTTCGTCCCAAGGCAATCCAAATAAATAATGGTGCTTGGCTCCATAAGCATATGGAAGGAGAAGAAGGCTCAGAGGACCCTCACGTTAAGCATTTTCATGGACCTCGTGAAACGCGAGCCCGGCCCGGCCGGCGGCCAGCCGGCCCCACGGCAGCAGAGAACAGCACATTGACCATGCAGCCTCAGATTGTAAGAAACCGCGTACACTGAAATAACACGTGTTTGTGTGGAACAAGCAGCAGCAGCAACAGTGAACAGGGAGCAGTGAAGGTGTGGTGTGTACCGAAGCAACGACTGAGTTGTGGAACCCGAGTTCGGCTGACTGGAGGCTGACCCTGCAGAGTGCAGACCGCACCTCTCTCTCTCTCTCTTCCCACAGTCCCATTGCCAAATTCCTACTTCGTCATCTTTCATCCCATTTTGGCCGCTTTCAGATTCGACGGATTTCCTTGCCCGTTGGAGTTTTCTCCCATGTCTGATACAGGAATATTGAACAAAATCACAACTCCCACTGACTTTGTGGCTGTTGTGGTACCTGTGTGAAAGATTCACGTGCACTTGGAATGGATCGCTTTCCAGCATGGGATTCAATTTCCATTTGCTCTGTCGATCACTCAATGGTTAACATCTACTTCGTGAAGTTTCTAAATTTACGCGGGGGGCTGTTTGCAGAAGCGGAGGTAGAAAATGCGAAGCATGATCCACAGCCCCGTAATCCGAGCTTCAAATCGGACCATCAAATGAGTTGTGATTGAGGCGACCACAGGTCTTGAAACAAGTCGAATATGAGTGCCATGAACCATACAGAATCTCTGGAAAGAACGCATGGTCGGAAATTTCCATAAACTATGAACTAAGCTTCTAGCGTTTCCGCTCCTTTCGCGCCACAGTAGGTCAAATAAAGGAACGCAGCTGCTGTATGGGAACTTTTACGCCTGAAAAGTGTGTGGATTCTCGACATATCGGGTTCGACCTACTCTTGCACTGTGAGATATGGATGACACAGCACTGGGCGAGATATTTTCTGCGCCGAGGCTCCTTACTTCACTGAAGTGTATCATCATCTGAACATTTTTAAAAAGATATTTGCTCTACACGTGTACCATAGTAACTTCGGTTCTATTGCAGCATGATATAAGTCTACCGGTCGTTCTCCCTGAGCTTGAGAGGGCACAGACAAGTACGGTAGTGCAAAAGGTTCGATAAGCCTCTTTGCTCTTAAGTCATCTGTCACATGACTTCTTGCGTAGATATCCGAAAAAGAAAGTCTCAAAGTGATTTCATTCCTATCGTTTTCAGAGATCGGATGAAGATGAAAACTTTATGAGACAGGTATTTCGAAACCTGGCCATATATTGATCAAAATATTTCTGAAAAGTCTCGGTCGCTGCTGTACTTACCCCGCTTTCAGCAAGTTTACTCCTGCAGAAAAGGTGACCCAAGGATCCGTATCACAGGATGACAACGAAGTACTGTACTCCAGTCAGGATCACTGGACCACTAAGGTCACTATCGTTAGGAACCATGGCCCAGGAAGCGCAAGAGAAAAGCAGGCAATTCAAAGCTAGATCCCTAAAGCTGGAAGTCTTTTCATGGAGTCATCTTTATTTGTTAAAAAAACAAACTCTCTTCTGAGAAAAACGTAACACATGAGCATACTGTAATAACGATTATTGGCATAAAATCTCTCCTCTCTCTTTGCTCAGCATGCTGGGTATGAAGTTGAAGCTTAAAGCATAGTC
This sequence comes from Marchantia paleacea, assembly GCA_014180765.2. Taxonomy (NCBI): domain Eukaryota; kingdom Viridiplantae; phylum Streptophyta; class Marchantiopsida; order Marchantiales; family Marchantiaceae; genus Marchantia; species Marchantia paleacea. Next base: position 52,363 of record MUAA02000165.1, read on the forward strand.
AAGTGGTCCATCATCTTCTTGGCATGTTCACACGCATGTCAAGTATGATATGGTGATGTGTCCATCTTCAAATTTATTAAACTCTAATATTAGATCTTAGATACTAAAATTTTAATTTTAATATATATCTCTAATGAAATAAAACTATCAAAAAGTTAATCATTAAAGATATACTTTTCAAATATTTAATATAAAAAATAAATATGATTAATAAGATATTAAAGCTCGTTTATCAAATCTGTATATGTACGATAGGTGAGTTAGAGACTGCCTTGGTGATCCATCTTGTATGGAGCCAATAACACTCGTCGTGGGAGGAATCAAACGGGGTACCTGGCTTGTGTAGGAAGGAGGGGTTTGCCATCGAACCACAGCTGGTGCTCGCAAACTCCCGACAAAATCTGACTTACGAATAAGAACATTCCATGTGGATGGATGTATGCACGAATACATCCATCCACATGGAATAGACAGTAAAGGTTACACGCGCTCATAATTGGATGTGGATTAATCTGAAGTGATACGCGCGCATCTCTTTTCAGAACTCAGTCCTGCGTCACCACGTACCACGACAAAGGCGAGAGGGTAGCGCAACCCATTATTGAACCCGCGCATGGGCACTGGGCATCAGACCTCCCCGGTAGGGGTGGTGGTGGCCGCCCGCCGGAGTCCGGATGCTGGCACTTTGCTTCAATGAGCCTCGCACAGCCAGGGACAGCACACCTGCCATGAGGTACAATTCTGTCTTTTCTTACGTACAAACGATTATCTGACAAGCGTACCATATTGTACCTTTCGCGCACGTTGGGTCCTCCTCCGTCCTACGGACGGCACCCGACTTAGATCGTACCTCTAGCCAAGTACTTGACTACTTGGACGTGTCTAGGCTGAAGGATGCTGACGTAGTGAAGCCCGTCGTCATCCCACGCGCCTATGCTATAGCGCAATACTGTACTGTACTGTACAGTAGCGACTTCTCCGTTCGTCATTCGGCGGAGGCGGACAAACATTCCCTCGAGTCTCGAGCGCACATTCAGCCAACGAAGTCACCCTTCCGTCCGCCACGTTTTACGTCACGGAGACTACTAATCATGTGGACGTGGATCAGTTAATTAACGACCTCGTTGGTTCTAGGAGACTCGGAGGCTGGAGCATGGGATCTGTTGACCTGAAAATCACGGCAGAAGGACAGAATGTACGAGTTCAGTACTTTGGAAAAGTTCTTCTCGCTACGTGGTTGCAAAGTGCCCGGCGGTTGGTGGGATTGGCATGGCAGATTCGTCGCATGATCGCATCGCGTACTCTATCTTTCGAGCTTGGATGCGAGGCAAGGCACTGATAACCATCGGCGATCTGAATTAACGAGCTTTGGATGGCTCTCGACTATACTGCGAGGGCTGCTGTCATAAAATCTCTCTCTTCGCTCAGAATAGTGGGCCCAATACATGGGGGTCTCTTTTGTATGAGCATTTCAGAACTCAGGTTATTTTCCATTCCTTTTCCTTCTTTTTTCTTCTTATCTTTTTCAGAACGGTCTCTCATCACCACGCAGCACGACAGATGGCAGAGCAATAAAAAAAATTTTAAAAAAAACGCTCAATGCAACCCCATCACTGAACACCCGCTGTGGTCATCGGCCCTACTATGGAGTACCATAGTGTAACATCTGATTCGAAAGAACCAATCAATTTTGAAGTCATTATCCATTCAATATGGAGTGTAAATAACTTCAAATCGTTATTTACCCTCATGACGATGGAGGTCTAGCTGGAAAAGTTTGTGTCCCGTAGATTGTTGTGATCAAGTTTAATGGGGGAGCTTACTCCTTTGGTTTCATCCATATACGGGGTCTTCCCATCCTTTTTGCTATATATTTCTTACTTCCAGTTTAATGGGGGTGTAGATGTTAACACATTTTATGCAAAACAACGAAACGTTACACTGTTCCATGAAATATTCATCTTTTTCAGCTGGAGCTATATCCATTAAGGTCGCAAACCGGTTCAAGTACTTTTCACGCTTTGCTGCCAGAAACTGACGTTGATGATATTATATGAATCTGATCTATGAAATTGATAAACCATCATCGATAATAATGGCATACATGTTGTTACACACTACAATTTGTACTTTATTTGAATTCAAATTTACACAAGATTATAACTTTTCCAGACGTATATAGTAATGTTAAAAGCTCTCAATGCCAAAAAATACACAACAATTGCGTGATAATAATATAGCTAATCTACATAAAACACATGAACAGATTATATTAATTTCCATTATATAACATGAATTGAAAATTTTAACTAAAACACTGAATTCAACTAAGTCATATGAATCTGACTTAGATCTCTCTTATATTTATTAAAAAATAATTTATGAACATAAAAATCTTTTATTATTATGTTCAATATATATTTGACATATGAAAATATTTCAATGTTATTTCCTTACAAAGGATTGAAGATTGATCATCTACGTGGTGGACATCTAGATAATATGAGGCAATCTATGCTGAATAAGAGGGTATGAAATGGAAAACAACAATGACAGATTTATAGAATGTGAACATGAAAATGATAGTATTGAACATCCTTTTTCAACAAACTCCAAACTGGAGGTTGAAAGTATTGTACTACAACTGAGATTATTTTATAACTACAAGATAATATACAATTTCATAATATGTTTATATATCTAATTTGTGTTGTTCTCTAATTAGTTTAAACTCATGTTTTTTACAGTAATAAAGATAGAGGTATTTTTGAAATTTTTCAACACTAATTAGAATAAATATATTTTATATATAATAAATTTTTTATTATATTTATTTTAAAAATTCAAATTTTTAACTTTTTTGCAGTAAAATTTGGATAGTGGTTGATGTAAAAAATTGAAAAACATAAAAAAATATCTAAGGGGATAAAATTAAAAATTCCTTTATAAAACATTGAACAAGTTAAAATACTCATAAAAAACTTTGTATTCTTGTATATAATCAAAAAGCCAAAAATTAAATCAAAAAATTAAATTATATTCATACCTCCTCATGCAGAAATATTCTTTAACATTTTTTACCAATATGATATATATATATATATATCAAATATTAATATCTGATTAAATATTCTTAATTTATAATCATTGAATTTTATTTAAATTATGCATATGATTTTCTTCCCTTAATAAGTAAATTATACATTAATAAAATGGAAATCCAAAACATAAACTGCATAAAATGTAATATATGCATACCATGAAATGTTTTGTAGACAAAATCTACCTATTTTAATTATAAATAATAAGATGTGAGCTTTCATTTTGATTGAAAATAAGATGATATCTTTTAATAAAAAAAATGAATCAATTTTTTTTCTTATCATTAATAACATGTAGGTTTATACTTTTATGATTAATAAATAACATGCAGGTTTATATTTTTTGTATGAATATAAATAAGCGAGAATTTCTACAATGCAAAGAATATATAATGACAAAGGTCAAGAAAATTTTCACTCATGTTCACATCAAGATATTGCTCCATATCAATACATAACATACTTCATGAAGCAATGAATAAAATTATTCTAATAAACTAGTTATTTTATATCATTTGAAATTAATTTTCAGTTGTGATTTTTAAAAAAATCGAATGCAATATTTCACTTATTTCCGTTTTATATAAATTTTTTTATACATTTCATGTTTATTTTTTATATATTTCCAAAAATAAATAATATAAGTGAGCAATTATTTCAAATTGATATAATATTTCTATATCTGTAAAACAAGATAAAAAATGAAACAATTCATGATGTTTGAATTTTTCCAGAAATATTTTTTATGAATTTTCATAATTTTAATATAAAAATAAAAACTTCAATCTTTGTAAAAGAATTTTTTTCTAACATGAAAATTTTGATTTTTTTAAATTTCAAAATTAAAAACTAACACCAAATTGATTCATATAAAAGAAAACATAAATAAACTACATCTGGTGTGATTTTCAAGAACAAGATATAAAGTTTAATATTGAAAACATTGTATCAATTTAAAAAAAATTGAGACACTAAATTTTTTTATAACATTTAATTTAAATTTATTTCATATTGATTTTGTGCACAATATTATGTGAATAATTTTATTTGATATGATATTTATGCAATATATAATAAATACTAAATTGTAAAAACTAAGATATTTTATAATCAAACTCAATAATAAAACTTCTTTTTTTTTCTAAGGAGTGAAAATTTGCAAGAATGTTGCAAAAAGATATTTAATTTTTTGTAAGTTAAAGTTTTATCTAGATGTTTTTATTATTTTTGAAATGTAATATTAAAAAAAAAGATAGGTTGTAACATCTTAATAAATTTTAATTATGCACAAAAATCAATTTTTTAAAAATGTTGTAGAAAATACATCATGAATGTTAATAAAGGATAATAATAATTATTATTTTATTTTATTTTAAATTAAAATATTTTTGAAAAAATTGATTTTAATAACTTTATCATTTATCATAAAAAATATTTTCTTGTTAAAAAGCTTGTAATATTATTCATTTTCAGTTATTGATCATTTATTATCAACATTGTAACTTTTTAAAAATTGCAACACCTTTATACATAAATTTTAGATGATTTTTCTGAGATGTAATCTTTGTTGAGTATTTCCTAATTTTAAAGTTCATGTTGCGCTATCTTTGGTTATTATTTGAATACATAAGGAACCACATTTTTTTTTAGTGATATGATATCGTTATTTTAGGCCTAAAGGTTTATAGTTCATATTTTTAGTGCTAACTCTTTAGCAAAATGCTATGTTTTATTTATGTATTGTTTGTTATATTTTGCCTTGTATATGTGTGTATTTTTTTGCCATTTTATATAAGTTTTGTTTTGATTTAAAATATATACATTGTGTATCATCAAACATTGTAATGTATAAATTTATTTTAGCTCTTACGATTGTTCCTCATAGTTTTCTTTATGTACATACTAGATATTCGTTGTCAATTATGTGATATTTATTTTACCAATATAATGAGTGTATTATTTATTATTTATTATTTTTTTTATTTTTAATTTTAATTTTTTTATATTTATTTAATTTATTAAAATGACTTTCAATCAATAATTTGTAATTATTATTAAAAATTAATATGTAAAAATGTAACAAAATTATTTTGAAATATAATAATAATGAGGTGATAATATTTTAGTTGAATTATTGAAATCATTATTATTTCAAAAATAGTGTTAAAAATTATAATAATATATTTTTATCATAAAATATGTCAAGTAGTTTAGGTCCAAAGCATGATCCAGAATCTAACGTCGTGATACCTTTGAAAATATTGGTATTGCTAAAGTACTAGTACAAAAGCCCATAGATTGATCTTTCTCATATGCATGCTCTTTGTCATTAGTGTTGCCAACAACTTCAAGCAAAAATCTCATACAAGTCTAGGTCCTACCTCTTTGTAAGGATAAATAACTCAATAATGTGGATAATGCAACTCTTGGATGCCTTACAAGGTTCACCACTACTATGGATGACTTGTCAACATAGATAATTATGTGGGAGAGTCTATCTACATACAAAATACTCTCCACTATGTGATATGAGGGTCTATACATTCCATCATATGCTCACAATAAAACCTCTCAAAAAATAAGATTTTTCCACCATGGACATGCACATTGTGCACGATATCCTACTTTTGTTGCATTCAACAATATCACCCATCCAATCCATGATCGCAACTAATATACACTCGTTGTATATGCTAGTGAATAGGTCTGTTATGTAACACACATAACATCTCTCAAAACATGCAAGAACGTGAATCCTTTAAACCATGATCATTACTAGCCTGCATATGTACATGACAAAGTCATCCAACAAAAATCAAATAAATTGTGATATGCGGAGTAAGATTTTGCGCCCCCAGCAACAAAATATATGATGGCAAGGCTTGTTGATAACCTTGAACGATCGACAATGGTTAAAGAACTATCTATCATTGCACCAATAATGTCATATGCCGTAATGAAATACGTCTCACAATCTCATCTCGCTCCACATATAAGTATTGATGTAATTGTATGTCAAACTATAAAACAAGAGCCAAACCTATGTTGATCCCTCCAAACATATCCAACAAATATATATCCTCTTTTGGATGTTGTCAAGAATAAGTGTTTTATCAAAATGTGACAACATATCAAAAGTAAAAACAACTTTCTTTGTCTCCTCAACCCAGGAAGCAAAAGACTCACCCCAAGCCTAATATATAAACTGATCTGCAAACGAATGTAGCTCTATAGTGAAATACATAATGAGTCATTATGTACTTTGACATAAATTACACTACTCCACTTAGACTTGGAACGTCATTTGCATTCATGTTTTTTTCCAATAAATCACGAGGCCAAATAACACAAGCACTGAAGGTCAGAACATATGTTAAATCTCCACTCAGTAAAAGGGTACAATTGGTAATGAACCACATTGGTAATCTACTCTTGATACTTATCATATTGCCAACTTGGCTGATAATAGGTTATCTTTTCATAATAACAAGATTCTTCGCCATCTTCAATATTACGATGGGGCTATCTCAGATATGGCTAGACCCTACTTGGTTTATCTCCAAATACAACGTTATCTTTCATCCTCATTTCTTAAGTAGAAAATTTAGGATTCATGGATGAGATATTAAGTGCATGTGATAATGTGAAAGACTGAGGATGTGTGACTTACTGACTAACCTCACTCTTTGTAGACTCAACTCCACTAACGGCTCTATGGATTCAATAGTCTATGTTGCACTAGTAGTCACAACAACTACACATGGTTGTGTCACCGCACACAGGAATTGTAGAACATCTTTATCATATGAAGTAGAAACACAAGCTTCAAAATCTAATCTTTGTGAGATATATTGATAATCTTTTGCTCCATATGAAATAATATGTTCACCTCATGACTAGCCTCATGAGCTACCATTTGACTAGAGGTTAGTCCTCTACCTATAATAATCAAATTAGAGTTTTCAAAATAATCTTTTCTTTTTTCAAAACGTTTACAAGGACATTCTACTTATAACCATAGTGTACAAAAGAGATTAAAGTCGAGTCAAATCCACTTTGAGCTTCAAAAAACTACCCTAATGATTTATCTGGTGCAAATGACACTAACTAAACTACATGCTTTAAATGTTGTATCTACTCTTTCTTGCACGAACCTACCTAACTAGGGGTGCCATTACATAAGTTGTGTTATGACACTATGTTGACATAGAACTTATAAGTGTATAATACGTAGAAATTTACTTCCTCTTAACCATGACAATATATGGTTACTTTCTAATATTAAGTTAAAATCTTTACTTCTCATACCCAAGGCATGAAATCTTTCCTCTTGAGCCCATTGTCATGAATTTTCCAATCATGTTTATGTGCACAAGGGGATTAATGTGTTTTATGTGAACACATGGTGGCGTGAAAATGGCAAAAAAGTTTCACGTGGATGGTAGGAAGATGTCATCCTATGAAAATCTTATTTGTTATTTTGGTTCCACATTCACCACCTAGTCTTGTTTTGGGCTTGATCCGGCCTTTGTTTGTTTAGTTTCTTGTTTAACATAGTTTTTCACTAAAAACCCAAAAAGAAATTGCTTGAACTTTATATTGTACAAGTTTTCAATTCCTCCCAACAGGAGGTAAGAAATTCATCTAGTGAATAATAGTTTTTTATGTTTAAACCCCAAATATGCATTGATACTTGACTCACCAGTGAAATGTGGTTAAAAATGACATTGATTTCAACACCATGCAAAAGTAGAAAGGCTCACATGTTGAAAGCGCAGCCGAGGAGGTCTAAAATTGCAATCCATAACAATTTACTGATTGCGAGTAAGATCATCCGTTTTTATTCTGCATGATGTGTTATGACGTACTTATTATCACACACAAGACGTTTTCATATTCTGCAGGTTAGTCTTTTAGTCAGTTGTTTCTCATTTAACTTCAGTTATAAGTTTTGTTTAATGTATGATTGAATAAACACGAGGAAAATAAATAAGAATTTTCGCATTCACTTTTTGTCATTAGCACCTATTTATTAGGAGACTTTTTTTTTCAAACAAATATTTCAATTACAAGCAAAAAATCCGAACAAAACTCTGCAATGTCTCTCTTGCAACTAGTTCCCTCTTAATTGTGCTCAACCTAATCTAAACATCACTATTTTTTCAATTATTTACTCACTATTCAGTGACAGGTTATGTAGATTAGTCCCTAGGGATACAAGAAAGTTACATTTGAGTCTCACGGTATGAGGAAGAGCAAGTATTCCATGAAATATATGACGAAGTAAATTTCTCGTACAATGCGTAGCGAGAACCCATACTCACCAAGAAGAAAGTTGGTCGAAGACATGTTTGGATAGGATTTGGATGTTTGGATCGCCTTCTTAAGTTATTATAGTAAGTGGGGGGAAATACTACAGTAGATGCACATTAGATGAACTGCGTGTTCAATTCTAGTGAAACGAACTTTCAAACATTATCATATATTAGGAAGAGGATCTGGAATTTATCCAAGGCAGAGTTGATTTTGGAAGATCTTGTTCATTGTGGTCTACATCAAGATCTACTAGGGCTATGATGTGCAAAGCTCAAGAGTTGAGTAAATTTTGACCCCTTTGATGGATGTTTTTGATATGGAGGGTTGTTATTTATATTTTTTAAGATTGATATACCTCCATCTTAGCTTTTGATTTATCCACCATATTTGTTTGTGTTGGTATTTTGTGTTTATATGTGATGTCGATAGTTAAGCTAGATTTGCAGACAAGTCAGATTATCTATGTTTTTTCTCAGTGAGATATAACTTGGAAACCTATAAACTCGGTGAGTGACTGTAGTAACAATAGGTTTTATATTGACCTTGTGTTAGCATCTTGCGGTGCCTCCAGTACATTATGTTGCAGTTTCTTGTCCAAGTTGGAGACTTATTATTCATTCGGAAACGGATATGATAAACTTGTGTTACAATGAAATTCTCTAAAGATTCCAAAGGAAAGACTGCTAGGGTAACATGTAGTGAAGTACGGTACCAACCTTGACCTTTAAGGTCTATTGGCGTATCCTTACCCAACATAAGGGATTATGCACCAAAATTCAACAACACCCATTGAGATTGATAAACCTTTCATGTGTGATCAAACAAAAGACATCACTTATGTTTTCTAACATCACTTGTAATTTTATATAGTGAATATATGTCAGCATTGATATATTTAGAATTACAAATTCTCACTTCTTAAATTTTAAATTTACATTAGGTAACTCTTTGTCATGTATATAATTTGATCCAAATTAATTATAACTCTAACTATTTTTCATACCCAATTTTTCAAAAATCCATACTAACATTGCCTTAGGAGGGTATTTAAAATCACTAAAACTCAGTTTTGGAGGCTTTATGCTCTCCATTTTGATAATTTAATGATGCTTATCAAATTGTAAAAGGTGATGAACTCTATTAACCTTTTTATATTCTCAAATCAACCTAAAAAATTTTTGTAAACAGACACCATTTGTAACTTCTACAAGATTTCAAAAATCTTTGACTTTAATGTGAAAACTCTAAACGTAAAAATTTCACAATTTTGATATTTTTGACCTTGTGTATAACGTCTCTATCTCTGCATCAAATACTTTATAATTTTTATGATCCCATCAAATTTCACATCAAATAGACAATATATGATAATCCTATAACATACCGTATCTTTTTTTTATCCAAAAAATTTGAAACACCAAATCTTGGACTTCGAGCACTTTTTCTAAGCATGAAATCTACTTAGCCAATCTCAATTCTAAGCATCAAGGTAACTATAATCATTGATCTATTTGGTTAATTTTTAGTATCAATTTTACCCTCTAAATTTTTGATTCGAATTCTAAGCACTAAAATAAAAAAATATAGAAATTTAAAATCAATCACACCAACTTTATATTGACTCTACTTCTTGATTGCCACCATGGTCTTCACGTTATCAATGCCCTGCATATTCTACAATCAAAGCTACCATAGATCAAAACTCACCAAAACATCTTCAACATCTCAAGAATTCAGTTCTCATCAGAAAATACAATTTGAACTTTCAAAGTAATTTTTTTTACTTTCAAAAAGTCCACAAGTACACTCCGTTCATAAAAATAACATAAAAAAAAGTTAATAGTCAAGTCAAATTCATTTTGAGCTTCAAAGAATTCATGTTCCATCACTATATACTATCCACCATAGCCACACTATCAAAAATTCAACTTCAAAAACTAAACTCCAAAGAGCCCTAATTAGAACTCTACCCCTTGAGCCATAGACCTCTTAATGGTACTATCGGCACTAATGGTAGTTCCAATACAAACAATGCTAACTTCACTCTTGGCTCTAACTAATGTATCTGCTTTTGCTTGTACGCACCTATCTAACTAGGGGTGTTGTTGCATAAATCGTGACAACTTCTACGTAACACTTTTAATCTCTTTAAAGATAGAGAAGATTTATTTTTAAGTTAAAATAAATATTTATTTAAACTTAAATAAATAAAAACTAAATAAAGTAACTTGTTTAACTCATAATATATACACAAAAATATCAGAATATGTTTTTATTTCATCCCCTCATGCAACAAATAATGTCTTCATAGCTTTTCAAACTAGCATAAAAATATACAATAGTATTTTTTTATATATATAAATCTAGCAATGCATATCATTTATTTTAAATTGATGTTAATTTTAATTTTAAGTAATTCATGCGTCTAAATTTCTTGTGTCATATATCAATCTTTGAATTAAAAACATCATTCAAACCATACATTTCAATCTTTTAAATAGATATATCAACATGCAATTTAAACTTGCATCCTTTTATTACACCAATATCTACTACTCTTAAAATGAACTTAATATCTTCATGATAAATTTGTTATCATTATTTAAAAATGTTTAATAATTTTTTAATTTTTTTAAGCAAATAATAATTTAAAATGATATTTAAAACAAACATCACATGTTTAAGTGGCTTAACATCACTTGATGTTATGTTTACCGTAAAAAATATTTAATATGCAGAATTGGATGCTAAGTTTTATTTTTTTACATAATATTTATGGATACTCTATTGATAAAATAAAATAAATATGGTATTTATTTACTATCTAGTGATTTGTGATATTTGAATCAATTTTAATATCAAAATTAATATCATGATGTATCACATTCAAGTTATGCATCACCATTGAAATGGATTTTATGTCTTTGTGAGCTATTGCATAATTTACTTGAGTACATTAATTGATATGATGTAATTTTGTTTCTTTTTTTCTTTGACCTTTGATGATATATTCATTTCAAAAGTTATCTTTTTATTATGCTTTGTCATCAGTGATTATATCATAATTTTCTCTCTCTAGAAAAAAGTAGCTTTGATATGTTGTTGTTCTAAAGACTAAAGCAATATGCTGGAATATTTCTACTTAAGTACCATTTAATTTTATTTGTACCTACTGTATACATCATTTTAATGTATGCTACAAGATGTATAAACATAAAAGTATATTCTTTGCTCTTCAACAAAAATGCTCTTCAACAATGAAGATTTAAAAATTACATTAATCAAAATGTCAAACATATTTTATTGATCTTCATGTATATTGAATAAAATCATGATAATCATATAAATTTTGATTTTCACTTTTTTAATACTGAATTTATAAATTTTTGAAAATATAAAATATATTAATATTGATATTATGAAATTTTAATATAATAAAATTTAATTTGTTGATAATTATATTTTTTAAGCTTTGATTGTATATCAAAAAACTTCAAAAATCACTTCATTTCTCTTGCATAATCTCAACTTTTTGCATATATCTTATTATTGAATTGGATACAATCATCAAAATATAATAAATAATATATAAAATCATAAAAATTTAATAAAAGAATAGTTGATGTAATGTTTTGATAAATAACTCAGTCATAAATTTTGAGAGTTGTATGGTTTAAGGATATTCATAGTGTAAATTAATATGATAAATCTTGTATTAATATAAATTTTTTTCATAATTCAACTTTTTTAATTTTGACACATCAACTGAAAGTTTGATTATGCAAGCATCCATTCATTTGATCAACATATCATGCGTTACACACTTTACAAATCTTTTGAATTATGTAATTGAGAACTAACGTATTGTTGAAAATCATAAAATATATGTTTGTAGAACAAACACATGTATATAAAAAATAAAAATCCATAAATTTAATTTCTTTTTTTTAAATCTTAAATTATTTGATATTTTTGAGACTTAAATCATTACAAGAAGTTTGAATATAATAAACTATCCATTATGTACATGTGATTGTTAAAAAATATTGTTAGAATCTCTAAAATTATATTTCAATCTTGCTTATTTGAGACAACAATAAATCCAAGTTTTTTCATATTTACTAAATTTCTTAGAATTTATTTTATCTATGGATGTTATCTTTATATAACACTAAGTTTGATTTTTTTGATATTGCAATACATTTAAATTTTTGTTGAACTTTTTTCATTTGTTGTGATTTTTTTTAATTGTGTTTTATTTATTGATACTATTTATATCTAGTACTTGATTAGATTTTTTTCCCAATTTTTCGCTATAAAACCATGTTACACTCAAAATCAAATCATACAAAAGAGAAGACATGAAAAAATTGGGTTAAATAAGTTAAATTGGATTAAATAAATTTTTAAAGATAACAAACACCACCCAAAACATGGTATCCATTTAAGGGTATTCCAACCTCAAAAGTGCTAAAGAAATTAAAAATCTGAATGTATTTATCATGTATATTTCATCTTTCAATGCTAACTACATTTAACACTATGATAAATCTCTTTCACATTTTTTGTTCTAAAACATGCTTAAATTTAGATCAAATAATACATAAAATATGATATGAACACAACATGTAAAATAAAATAAAATAAATTTAAAATTCTACAAGATAAAGATCACATCTAGAAATTCATTTCATTAAAAGGTTAAATCAACCCTATAGATACCTAACATACGGAAGTTCTATATTAAAAATATTTTATATTATTAAGATGAATGAAATTAACATTAACAAATTATTTTTATATACAAAAGATAACATCAACGAGATTTAATAGACAAAAATGAATAAGTTTTATACCAAATATACACAAGCTTCACAAAGTATTTTTATAAAATAAAATGATTTTAAATTTATTGATATATATGATTGATTCTAATTTATCATAAACACAAAAAAAATGTAAAATTTGCTCAAGATCATATTGTAATTAAAATAATTAAAAAATCAATCATTATATTCAGATAAATAATTAGCATATTTAATTTATTTTTTATTTAAAATTTCTAACGTAAAAATTAGAAATAACATATTAAACATCAAATGATTAATATTTGATTTCAGTCATTATGATGATAGATTACAAAAATTTGAGCAAAATATTTATAATTATCAGATATTAAATTTTAAAATAATTTGCAGCATACTCAAATAATATCTTGCAAACTTTCATAAGCCTTATAAAATATTTTATGTTTAAAGCAATCATAAGATTGCAAATTTAAAAATTGAATGTTATCCAAAAATACATTGAATATAAAAGTAATCTTTCAATCGGTATTTTGATAAACACCATTCTATATATTATTCATGTGACATAAGCTAATGTATGTAATCCCGTTTTATTTTTTATTTTTTAAATGGATGAAAAAATTGTGATATTTTTTCTATTTTGACAAAATTATTTCATAGATTATAAATAAAAAATAAAAAACAAAATAACAAAATAAATAGATCATCCACAATTTTTTTAAAAAAAATGAAGAATCATAACACAATGTTAAAGTTGTGATTTTGATTGTTTGTATGTCAAACTTATATAAAATTATAAATAACTATAATAAAAACATTAAATATTACATTAAATATAAATATAAATTTTGACTTGAATTAAATAATTTTATGATTGATTTAAATTTTAATAATTTAATATTAAAAAATCCAAATAATAACAGTTAAAAATTTTTAAATTTTTATCAATAATTTAAAAATAATGATTATAATATTCATTATTTTTTAAATTATAAAAATAAAAAATTAAAAATAAATTTAAAAAAATAATTCAATCAAACCATTGAAGCAACAAAATATTCTTCCATTGAATATTAAAATTCATTTTATTTTTTATTCATAAATATTTAAAATTATTAAAAATATATATTATTGTCTCATAAATGAAAATAAAAATTATTTTTGGAATTATTATTGGATGATTTTGATAAACAAGCTTAATATAAAATAAAAATAGTGTTAAGGTGTTGATTTAAATAAATCTAATGATTGATGTAATAATATATTTCCTTTTTTATAATTATAAAAAAGTTGACATTTTGATTAAAAATATATAATTGAAACATTATTTCAAAAATTGCAATAAACAAATGTTTGTAATGATACTAACGGGAAAAAATTGATGAAATTAAGCTTTCACAAAAGTATCAAAATATTCAACTAAGAAATACTATTTGTGTTTTACAAAGAAACCTTGTCACTCTTATCATATTGATATAATTTTGAAGAAAATTATAATTTTTATAGTAATGTTCAAAAAAAAATTAAAAATTAATTTTTATATAGATCAACTGATACAAAAAAAATATATATAGGTTCATTTTAGAGTATTTTGACCTAAGATTCAAAATTTGAATAGAATCAAATGTTAACAAAGTAATATTAGAAGGTAACAACAATCTCAAGTTTTTAAATATTCTAATTTATATTTATGTCATACCAAAATGACAGATTTGATTAATAATCATAATGTACATTTACTACCAATATCAATTACATCAACATTCATCAAACTCATATTTTATGAATTTAGAAATACTTTAACTTAAAGCTGATGCATGAATCATGAAAACCTTGTTGAAAATTAAAATACTCAAAATTATCCTCAAATAATGTTCTTCTAAACACATTATCTCTTTAGTTGTTAGTGATCACATATATCTAAAATTTATCTTACTTGTATAATTTTTTTCAAAAATAAAAATAGTACATTGTAATATGTTTAGTCCTAACTTAAAACATGTTATTACTAGTCACTTAAATACTATGTATGTAATTCTCAAACAAAAAAGTAAAGTAACCTAATCATATAACTTAGTTATTCTTCCAACCATGTCATTTTGTATGCTAAATTTACAACTCCTATATATTAAAAATTTGGATATATTTTTATATTAAAAATATATCCAAATTTTTAATATAAAATTATTTTTTCAACTTATTTTTATTTGTTATATTTATTGAAAATTATTATTAGTGATGATCAAATCATCTAGGACTAAAAAAATGTAAGGAGTAAAGGTCTTGCAGCGATCGTTATAAAAAATAAAGGATAAATTAACATGATAAATCTTATATCTTTATTTGATTATAAATATTATTTTTTAGTTACATAACTTTGGTGTTGTTTTCAATTCGTAAATTAATTTTTATAATTGACATAATAATTATTTTTTGACCATATCATTTATTTTTTTTCTCCTTTTATTATGAATGTGCACAAAACAAATACAATCACAAACCTTTTGATACAAAAAATCAAGTCTTTTACTTGTTAATATTTCAATTGATATCTTGTTAAATAGTATTATTGTAAAAGTTATTTTTATGATCCATACAACATAATCAATAAATTTTATCCAAGTTGAATTATTTTTGACACTCCTATTGAACATTACTCTTGGAATGAGCAAAATTTTTCTCTTTGTCATCATGTTATGTTGAATATATAGATGATAGTCACTTAATTTAAGATACCGTGCTTAGTCAAATTTTTACCGAATTTAATTGACATATATTACTCTCCTTGATAACAATCAAATTTACTCAATCAACTACTTGATTAAAAATCTTCATAATACTTATCAAATGCTTGAAGATTGACAATGATTTTGACTTATATTTCAGACATAACATCCATGTTATTTATAAAGTATAGTTTTTTTTTATCAATTTAACCTCAGATATTGTACAAATATTTGAATAAATAAAATCTTAGATAGGTTAGATCTTACATCCTCATATAATAAAGATTTCCTTGTTTCTTATCTAAACTAGCATAAAAGACATACAATGAAAATTTGATGATTAATCAATCTACATATGTATGTCACTAGATCCAAGATAGACAATGATTTTATTTTTAAATAATTTATTTATTATAGTCTTTTGCGTCATTAATCTATATTTGAATTTTATGCATCACTTTGATCATGCATTGCATTCTCTTGAATAGTTAAACTAGCATTTAATTTTGACATGTATCCTATTATTATATCACTAGCTATTATTTTCATGATATCTTTCAAATTTTTTAACCAAAAATTTTAAAATTGTTAAAATTATTGTGTACATACATTTTGTATGACAATATATAGCACTGTTACATTAAATATCAAAATATATAAATTATTAAATATCAAAAAAATTGTATCACAATGATATTTTTCACTTTAAAAAAAATCTTAAAAATATTTTTGTTCATCATGGTATTAAAAAGAGATTTTAGTTGAGCCAAATTTGATTTTTGCATGAAAAAATCCATGTTCATACACTAGTTAATGCTACAACATACTCATATTTTTATCAAGATTCAACTTTAAATATTGTTCTTCCAAGAGCCTTAATTTAAATTCTATCTCTTGATGCTTAGATTTGATCATGATAATCTCAACCCTAATTCTAACTAGGTAGTGCAGTTATTGCCTAGAACACAAACTACACAACCAACTCTAGCTAATGTATATGATCCTACATATACACAACTACCTAGCTAGATGCAATGCTACGTCACTACATAAGTCGTGATAATTGTGGTGCACATACATATTATATCACAACATACATTGTTGTCTCATTGAACATTAAAATATATAGATTTTCATATATCAACATGAATATATCAAAGTCATTCCTTTAATTAGAGATTAGTTCTTTTTAAAACCAAATAGTCATCTATTCGAATAACATGATATGCTAATTGTGGTACAAAATTCAAAAAGTCATATTATAGAAGGATCATTATCAATCATCTACCAATATTTTATACCATTATATGGTCCAATTTACTATTCATTTCATCACATTCAGAGCATCTTTATTCTCACAAAAAACAACAATGAGAGAAGTTGTCAAACATGACTGAAATCTTCTCAAACAAAAATCACAAATCAACAAATTAATTTTTTCACTAGTTGATTTAATAAACATTATTAACATGCATGCATAACTAACTGACTTAAATTCATAGTAATTTCAATGTTTCAAACATGACATGATATACAATTATACACATAATCAATCCAAATCACATCATCACAACTCTGTACCATCAAAAATTTAGATGAAAAAATATTACATACTCATGGAATTATGTGATCAACTACTATATTTAATATGATCAATGCATTTCGATACAAGTAATTAAAGTCATTTACATGAATGATGCAAATTAAAGATTAATATTCATCTCCTCAAAGGTAACATAGTCCAAAATATTTCTATGTAGAGCAATATCTAAATTCTTAAATATCATGGATGTATTATGGTACAAGTAAATGTGATCACTTAATGAAATATGAAAATTAAAAGTTGATATCCACCTCCTAGGATGCTATCATAATGCAAAGTATGTTTATGTTAAGCCGTAAATAGATTTTAAAATACCATGAGCATCTCTTTGTGAAAGAGTTTTGTCTTCTAAAAACATACTTGAATCCAAATGGGTTATATAAGTCCAAAACTTTAGCCAAGTCTCAACAAATCATTCACGTAAGTAAGCATATCTGCCATGTTATATAAAATACTAATCAAAGAATGCTAAAGATGTATGATACTTAGATTGATAGTCTATAGCCAACCACGCTTGCTGAATGTCTCAATCTTCTAAATGGCCTTTTCAAGCTAAAATTTCTTATTCCTCTATTCAACATTTGGACAAAAATCTTTCTTAAATCATCATTAAATGATATTCGTATACAATCACATACATTTGGCCTCAGATTGTTAAATCTAACTCTCAATATTTCTTCAACAATAGTATTTGATGTAAAATATATGATTTTTTACTCCAAAATGACCTAGCTCCTCATGAACATATCTTATCAATTGTATTCTTTAGGATGAACGTGACACAATACAAATGTTATTATCTACTTATATACAAAGAAGATGTTCATCTTTCCATTTGAGCCTCTTGGTACTTAAAATGCTATTCAAAACACTAATACAAAGATACTCCAAACCATCATTTCATCATCGATGTTTAGTTATTGCCAAACCACTTTCAAATTTTAGTATTTGAGGATAATATATTTATCTTTTGTTCAATAAGGATATCACATAGCTCTCAAGAGCCAACATACTCTAAAAAGTCAATGCAT
Source organism: Marchantia paleacea (assembly GCA_014180765.2). Classification (NCBI taxonomy): domain Eukaryota; kingdom Viridiplantae; phylum Streptophyta; class Marchantiopsida; order Marchantiales; family Marchantiaceae; genus Marchantia; species Marchantia paleacea. The sequence goes on from MUAA02000165.1 coordinate 70,948, forward strand.
ACCAATTTGACATAATCTTGTCATCAATATCATAGTATCATTGATCCTAATCTTATCTATGTGACTTGACCATGGATTTTTTTTTAAACTATCCGCATTACGATTTATCATTCTAGATTTATCTACAACCATGAAAGAATACTTTTGAGGAAAAAAAGACCATTGTGCAACATTTCTTGTAAGCTTGTTTGATTCCATCAATCATTTGAATGATTGATTGATCATTGTCAAAAATAAAAGACTTTCAAAACAAATAACATTTGAAATGCATCACAATCCAAATGAATAACAAATATTCTCCTTTTTAACAACTATATTTTCGTATCAAAATTACCCAAAATTACTATTTGAAATTCAAAATTGAAATTTTTTTCCTAATTTTATTATTAAAACTATTCCTTTTTTAAAAAAATATTTTTTTCATTTGAAGTTTTTTTAACTGTATTTTTTTCATATATGCTAATTCTATCTTGTTTTACAACAAAGTTTTCTCTTTACTATTATAACATTTTACGATTTGAAGTAACTTATACACAAGAGAGATTGACATTCAGGCTTAATTCACAAGATACTAGAGTAAGATTTAAAATTTGAGGGAAAAGAGTTCTCCACTCTAAATATTTTGACCCTTACAAGCAAACTAGTTCTAAAAATTTGAACATTTTTTTGTGACATACCATCAAGATAAATGTACCAATACGAATCAACTTTAACTATATGCAACAAATATATCAACCATTGTTGGTTAATTTTTTTCTTCAAAATCTTGTTGATATTTTCATCAGAATATGGTACAATGACTTTTGTTAAATTTCAATAAAAATGTATAAATTATCATCATTTTAAAATTCTTAGGTTCAAAATAATTAAAATTTATAACAAATTTAAGTTTTTTAATATGTTGAATTTTACATCAATTAAATTTTTTTTGCATTTAATGTGTATTTTTTATCCTAAAATATTTTTGTATGTACTTGCAAATATATACTTGTAATTTTATCTTGTCATGATCCACACATATATGTATGTAGACAACTCTCATACTCTTGAGGCTTAATTGATATGTGCAAATTTTTTTTCAAATTTATATGAGAATAATTATTATTTCTTAAACTATGGATGACACCTAAAGTTTTTTGATTGTATGAAAAAACTCGGATTTTCTTTACAAACTCTAAACATGAGTGAAAAATGGATGAAGTCATACTTGTCATGTTTGTATATATGTAGATTATGAGTTAACACTTGTTCACATAAGACATTTATTTGTTTGGAGTTTGATGAATTTTTGCTTGTGTAAGATATTGGTCAAGCAGGTAAAGTCGATATGAATAGAGCTTAATTGATTGAATACAATGATGACTTCTTCTAAAATCACACAATTATCATTGATAACAAGAGATTTAACCATGTAGTTTGGATGATACTTTATTATATATGATTAAAAAATATTGCAACTTAAATGCTTATAATGTATTAGAAACATGTATAAACTGAAGTAAATGATGAATTATCTACTAGACTTACATTTTTCAAAGACATGAATTCAAATAGCATCACAATTAAAGTTTTGAACAATAACTTACCTATAAATAATCACATAATGTGCAAATTGTTTTCTGTTCCCTAGACTAATTTTTAATTTTTTTTTATCTCATCATGTTATGAACTTTGAAGTTTTTATTGATTTAGTAAAATGCTGAAATAAGATTCATCAGTCCAAATTTTTATGTTAATTATAAAATAATTAATATAAAATCCAGTATACATTCATGCCTCATATCTTTTTCCCTAATTTTGGACAGTTAATAGATCTAGTGCATATAATTTTCTTTGCGATATCTAATCAAAAATATTACATTGCAACCCTTTTTGAATAACTTAATAATGAAAAAAAAGAAAGAAAATGTTTTTTTAATCAAATTGCATTTATCAATACTTTCTAGGAACATCCAATTTGATAAATTCTGACGTATAGTCGGATTTAATACGCGCTTTTATCATCGAGGATTACATTGAAGATTGCTAAAAAATAATAATCCATAAATGTTACAGTGCTCTTTATCTTTATCTATGCCTAGCGAACAGACCTATTTGAATGACATGGAATGTTTACAATCGTACCGAGTAAGATGCAACTGGCTTGTGTTACTCATGGTATACAAGCTGCTGCGCAAGGAGTTTCGTTGGGGAGTTATACATTTGAACATATTCATTTGAATCGATTGTCCTCACTAATATGGAAGTGAGGACAATCGATTATGAACTTGCCAATCTCTAAGGTTAGCCATTGCATAGCAAAAAAATTACTCTTTATGGTTTGTTTGAAAAACTAATATATATATTTGTGCCTTACAAAGCATCTTTGGACTCGGAAAGAGACCCCGGATGCTTCTCTGTCAGCGGTGGCAGTCCTTCAATAGAATAGCTACAGATTCTCCTCCCATCCACCAGAATCCCCATTGGCAGTAATAACCCTAACATTACAAGTCAACCTAACATCCGGGAGGAGATAGAACAGCCGACAGATGTAGAGGTGAATCAGATTCGTACCTTACTTCATGCCAGCCTTTCCCAGCCTTTCCCCGAAAGCCGTGCGGTGCCTCAGGAACGACCGCGTTAAGGTTAGTAGTTCCATCTGGTTAGGATTCCAAGTAGGGTAAGGACACAGGAAGAGGCAGGAGAGGCAGGCAGGGAGGGGGTGAAGAGATTCAGTCCCCCACACACAACTCTTTATGATGAGACCAGACCACAGCATTTCCAAGGCAAGGAAGAACGCTAGCGAGGGCAGGAGTAGAAGTTGAGTTTTAAGGAGAGAAGGGCCGAGGGAGAGCGACAGACGGAGGCGGAGAGAGAGAGAGAGAGAGAGAGAGAGACAGACAGACATACAGGCTTATGCACGAAGCGAAGGCAGGCAAACAGGTGCGGAGGTAGAGGCGAAGGAGAGAGATAGAGAAATCGGGGTTTGTCCTCGTAGAAATTTGTTGGTGGACTATCAGTGGTTTCAGACTCAGCAGTTGCGAGGTACACCTTCTCCTCTGCGACTTACTCGCTAGGATTCTTGCAGTTCTGGAACGTACAATCTTATATCTGTCGTCAGTGGCAGGACTCGTTGTAGTTTATATGTTGTGTCGATCGAGTAGTCGTATTCCCTCTTTGTATGCACATCTCGCGGTTCCGGGAGGCGACTCTTTACGCGGCTTGAGCATGTCCGTTTATCTCAGGGTGTAATTCCTCGACTACGCCGCTCGTATCTTGTGATCGCCGCTCTGCATCATGTCCTCTCGTCCAGTAGGCTTGAGTCACTGGACGACTCTTTGACTCGGTCCAACGTACCCGGGGATCGTGATGGCAGGAGATGTGTAGCGCATTTTTCCCCACCACTTATGCGCAAGTTCTCATTGCGCCTTCTCTTCCGGTCAATTCTGTCGTACCCACGAGCTCGACCAACAGAGCCTCGCGAAAGACTTTGCTCCTGATTTCTGGTGCAAGCGGTTGACGCCGAGTGGTTTATTGTAGTAACTAGATAGTGTTATCTTGAGAAACCTGGATCAAGTTCGTCTAGGATGGTACCAACATACTGGCTTTAGTTACTTCGATCCCGCAGTCCGGATCCAGTCTGCCCAGTTGCATGAGTTGCCGTTGTGCCTCAGTCGGTCTCACCATTTTGGGCTTCAGTGTTTGAAAATGGTCTTCAGCCGACTGCGGGTCGCGAGATTAGTCAGTGACAGAGTTGAGCTATCTGTGGGTGGCCGTTGGCTTTCTTCGAGAGGGGAATTTTTTTTTCTGTACAGAAGTTGAAACCCGGGGCTCGCCTTGGTAGATTGGTCGATAGGATGCTGCACTGAGGTCTCGTGTCAGCCGTAGTTTTTGCTTTGAGAAGTGAATCAACAGACAAAAGCTGATGTGCTGAACCTCCGAAATCTCTTCTTTTTACTCTTTTGCTCAAACAGGGCATTTGAAGAAGGTTTCGAACCTTTTCGTGAAGTCTACCTTGGATGGTGTCGGAGAAGAGTGATAATGTTTCGGGAAGGGGTGTTTGCTCAGGCTGCCTGTGTTCCCAGGCAAGACACTTGCTATTTTTGAAGGGTCGTTTTCTCTGCATTTCATGCCGTTGCCGTCTGTCGGAATCCTGACCTGTCGAACGTTTCGTTTAGAGACTCTCTACACGTCCTGTCACATTTTCCTCTCCTTGAATCGTATGGGGGCTGAAGACTGTCTCATGCCTTGCCGTCGAAGTTTACATCTTCTGTCGGGTTAGACAACTTCTGTTTTCCTGTGTGTCTGTCTTCTGGGTGATAACGTTCTGTTTTTAGCAAGTTGGGGTTTCGAGCGAGTGAGGGTTGCATATCGGTGCGTCGTCGAACAGAAGGTTGGCTGGCATTTGGGGCGGCACCGCAGTGGAATCTGACCCATTTTTGCCCGTGCGTTTGCAGGAAGTTCGCGGCGGACTTTTGAGGACGGGTTACCCAACCGATCTTCTGACAGTTCACTCTGGCAGCGTCTACAATCCAGCGTTCTCGCACCTCCCCGCAGGTGTGGGGGCGAGCTGGATTCTCTCCAGCCATCGTTGGTCTCTCACAATCTCGACATTCGCAGGTCTGGAGAACCTGCCGCATGGTGCAGGGGCTCTCCGTAGACTACGGCTAATGTAAATCAAGGGCAGAAGATCGAAAAGCCTCATCGATGTAGTCAATTTCTCGTAGTGTTGGGTTGGGATCCCGTCTTGCCACATCTCTCCTCGGGCTCCTTTGCTGTTCGGTAATCTTTTGGTGTTCATATTTTCGAATTCACGACCTTTGAGAGAATATTGTAAGCCATCTGAAAGTGAGGATTATGCTGGGTAGTGAAATTTTCCTAAGAAACAAGATCAAGAACTTAGAGGAATTTTCGACGGCCTCTTACGCTTGCGGCAGTCAACCTTGCGCAAGGATCTGTTGTCCCAATTCGCTTGTTTGCTCTCCGCCCGCCGGACGCCGAGTGTTTGGAGTGTGTGAAGTAAAGGTTCAGCAGTCAAAATGAAAGGAGGAGTTACTTGCCTCGGAGGCATGTTCTGCCGGAGGAACAAAGTCAAGGTACGGAGCTACGCTCTGCTTCTGTCCCCTGCTCGCCCCCAGTCAATTCCGTCCGTACTTGACACTGACAGCCTTGAGCACGGTCAAATGTCCAACTATGACTTGTCCCCCTCGGCCATTGGCCGCTGCCTTCCCTATCTGCCTATTAATTCACAAACTTGTTTGCAGAAATTCGTTGGATTAAATGGCGGAATTGCGAAATCGCTGACCTCGTTTGCCATGTGGTTCAGCAGAGAGCCATAATTGACGACGCAATTGTCGCCAAGAAGGGCAGTCATGACAACATGGTTTCCGACGGGACGTCGTACAAGGAGTACACCGTGAGCTTCTTCTCAGGTGGGAAGGATGGGATCATCACCGTCGCGAACGACGTGATCGCCTTCCGGAGTCAAGGAAATGTGCACCACGTCTCGGAAGGGCAGGCACACGTGTGCGCCGATTCTGACGACATCATCGCTTCTGTGGAAACCGTACCAGCCGCAAATGCTGCAGTGGATGTGGAGTCGCAATTTACCCACAAGTTTGTTGCGACAACGGCCACAGCCGTGGCCGCGGACTCGTCATGCCCCAAAGCCATGACGAGATGTAACTCGATGGCGGATGAACTGGAGTCTTCGAACACCAAGCCCGTGACGAGATCCAGTTCCGCGAACGGGCTTGGCGATGCAGAGTACGAAGGTGAAGACGAGGACGAAGACGAAGAAGATGTCACAGGAGCCAGTGCGAGGGGCGCGAGAAATTTCACCGACGGACGGAGCGAGCCAATCCGGATCGAAGACTACTCCTCGTCGCACGCGGAGGTGCTGGATAACGATTGTGCACGATATTATGACGAATTTTCGACCAGCGGAGGAGGACCAGGGTCCATCAGGCGGGATGAGCACTCCTTCGGGGACTTGGAGATGGCCAGCGGCCACGTCAGCGATCCCGGCGTGTATCCCAAATGCCTGGCGTCTTCGTGCAGCTCTCCGATGCTCAATGGCTGCGAAGCCGCAGAAAAACAAAAACAGCAAAACCTCGCCGGCGATGGCGACCGCGATCGTCGCAATCAGGACAACATCAGCGTCCTCTCGGGCCCTCAGACGCCAGGCCTGTCCTACGAGAGTGGCTCGTCCACCACCGGCGAGGTCCGAGACGGGGCCTGCTTGGCCCCCGGGGGCAGCCCCAATTCCGAGGCCGCCTATCAGTACAATGCCGAGCACGCCATATTCAAGTTTGGGGTCTCGAGCGAAGCTCTGGAGGCCCACAAGAGGAAGCCCTGGTGGAAGGTGTTCCTCGTCTCCCATCGCAACATCCACCGGGAGACGAGGGGAGATGCTCTCGGTCCTCTCACAGAAGGCGACGCCGGGAGGAGCTTGTCCCCGCTCAATGGCTACGTGTCCGATGTCGAGGACAGAAGTGGAAGAAGCTCGCCTTCCAATAAGAATGAAGGTGTGTCCGACGGTGACAACGGGGGCGGGTCGGAGAAGGTGGGAACTCTTCTCCGCAACAGCTTTTCTGAGCAGGATTTGTATCGACAGTCGTCGGGAGGGGGCCATGAATCTACCAGTGGTGGTGATGTTGGCCTTGTGTCTACCCCTGAGAAGGGGAAGCCTTCGATTACGGCTCGGAGGTGGGATGCGTTTACAGAGAAGACTGGCCTCAGTCGTGTCGAGGAGTGGGTGAGTAATGTACATCCCCTTGCACCGACTCTGGATGAGGACCAGATGGAGACTCAGGGGGGCGAGATTGTGCCCGAATCTCCCACAGCACCGGCAGCCGCATTTTTCACTCAGTTGGGGGAGGAGTCTCCATTTAATGATCAGGAAGAGAAGCATGGAATCGTTCGAGGGGAGGGCGTGCTTGATGCTGATGCCGAGATGGCCCGAAGGGTTGTCCGTTCAGTGAATCCACTGTCAACCGTTGCCCACTTTTCCGGTGTTGGATTGAAAGTGATACCAAGCTTGGGGATTTTCAGCAGCTTGAAGACCCTCAACCTCTCTGCCAACAGCTTCGGTAAGTCCTGTTGTCTGCATTTCGGTCATCTTTTCTCGCAACTGCTCACTGCCGTACATTCATCTGCGACATGACATGACAGAGTGATGCTTTTGTTGGAATCTTCCTTAGCTGAGTTGTCCTCATGGTCAGCTGGTGGCTGCGGATATCTAGTTTGTTTTCAAATTTCCAAACTCACGTAGTGAACCGGGGCTGGAGATGTCACTAAGTTCCATGCATCTGATGTTCGTTCCTCGATCTCTGCAGTTCGAATCACGCCTGGCTGCCTCCCCAAATCCCTTCACACACTGGATCTGTCCCGAAACCAGATCGTTGTGATTGAAGGACTCCGCGAGCTTACTCGCCTTCGTGCATTGAACTTATCTTTTAACAGGATCACTCGAATTGGCAACGGTATGTGCTTGTTCGAATCGTGCTTGACTGCCACCGTTCTTAACTCCATAGAAACGTTGGAAAGTGTTCTAGTGAATTGAAGCGAGGATCTGATTTGGCGATGTTATCTCGGTTTTTCACAGGGCTATCGAACTGTATGTCGTTGAAGGAACTCTACTTGTCAGGAAACAAGATCAGTGAGCTGGAGGGTCTTCACCGTTTGTCCAAGCTGAGTGTCCTCGACCTGAGTTTTAACAAGGTCACGACCACGAAATCTCTTGGTCAGCTAGCAGCAAACTATAAGTCGCTACAGGCGCTAAATCTCCTGGGGAATCCGGTCCAGTCGAACCTTGGAGATGATCACATGAGGCGCATGATCACCGGAGTTTGCCCACAGATTCTTTATTTGAACAAACAACCTTTGAAGACTGTGTCCAACAGAGATGCGGTCGATAACAACGTCGCTCGAGCAGCCTTGGGCAAGAGTGCCGGTGGCAAGGCCCTTGCCAAACCGTCCAAGCGAGCAGCTGGCCACTCATCCACCAGCAACCATCGACGCAGCCACAGCGGTGGAGGTGGCAGCAAGATCAAGCCGGCCAGCAAGGGCGTGGTGTCCCCTGTTCTTGTGAGCCAGGATCCTGGGCACCATCGAAAATCGCATCACAGCAGACTGCCAGACAAGGTCTCTACTTCCAAGGAAGCTCGGAAAGGCTTTGTGCCACTGCCAGAGTCTGCGTATCCTCCTCTCGTTGACAGGAAGGGTCGTCCGGTTGAGCGGATGGAGTTCACCACGATGCCAAGAGTAAGAAGCGATGATGCCCTGTTCCGCGAACACAGGCAGTCGGTCCCGTCAGCTCAGGATCTGGGGAACTCGTCGAAGCTCAATGACTTCGTCACCTTTGACAAGTATGATAAAGTGCTTGTGGGTCAGTAGCCGAATCCATCATAGCTCTGATAGTTTCAGCTGTCTGAATATTTGAAACATTAACGTTGAGGAACCATTCTGACGAGGGTGATATTTATCTAGCAGCAGATCTTCAGTCAGTTAGATTCAGTAGGGACGCCCCCCCTCCAGGAGGCCCTTCATTTGTTGTTCCGTTGCCTACAATTGTTTGGACAAAGTGTTATGTGATCGCTCGAGGGGCATGCTTGGGTCATCTGTGGCGTATTAGATGGAGAGTTTAGTACAACACGTCGGGTTCATTTCTGCGAATGAACTGTCTTCTCGACGAGCAATGCGTTCGAATGCACTATTTGCAGTCTTTTTAACTTCAATGACGAGTGGATTTTATTCAGATGGCATTTTACGAGCCTCCGAGGTTTCTCTCTATAACGAGAGGTGTTGCTCACACTAGCATTGCAGTCGTGGATGGTGGAGACTTGTAGCACTCTTCAGAGTTTCGTCTTTTGGATTTCCAATTACTTCTAAGTCGACGCGAAGGACGAACCGTGGGGAAAAGTTGGCAAATTGTTTGTGGAGATATGTCTTGACCCAGAGAAGCTGCCTTGTGTACGTATTAGAAACAATTTTCACCTGTCATAGCTAAGAAAATCATCGTGTCCTTCGGTGTATATATCAAAATAAATTGTTACTTCCTTCCATGCAACATTGCAAATGTTTTTTGCGCTTTCTGTCAATATCGCAAGACGTACGATTGGAAAGGAGCCTAACTGATCGCTGAGAGTACTTTCATACGTCAAGGTTTTCTTATGACAACTGATTGCCGGAAGGAAACTGTATGTAACCGAGAAATTTTTTACTCTTGTTTGGTCTCAGCTAAAAGTAACGCTATGACCAGAATACACGGTACTGAAGTTTCAAGTGCCATAAGCTATCAAACCAAAAGTTAGTGATAATACTTCCAGATACACATTTGTATGTATTCTAACGTGAAGATACCGTACTATGGTAGGAGACAGTTCAGTACAAACTGAAGAATATGCGCTTCACTGGCGCAGAGGTGAAAGCTCTAATCTCGCTGTCGGAAAACTCGCTTCAACGCACGCAGCCACGTACGAATCTATTTAGTAGATTCAAGTGTCTAAGATGTGCAATGAACCTTTTAGTATCTCTACTTTCAGAGGCTCTACATTCACTCTTAGTGGATCCGGCCATTCCTCGTACTACTAGAGCTTGTCTAACCTTTTGCTCCAGCAAGGGTGAGGTTTGTGGATCTTGGCTCGAACATGCATTAGGGCTTTCCGATTTGCATCAACTACTTTCTCCATAGCGATGAGGTTCCGTCTTGGCTTGGTACATCCATTTACATTTTCATTACTCACATGTGAGTGTGGTATCACTTTAGATGTGGCAGCTGTTCATATGACTTGTTGTCCATTCGGAGGGCAGAGGATAGCTACCCATGATGCCATTAGGGATGTGGTGTTTGCTATGGCACGAGAGGATGGATACCTCACATGGAGAGAGCGATGGTATGCTTTGCAGTCGACTAGGATTAGGGCAGACTTGTACTTGGTTCGGGAGAACCAGGTCATTGTGGAAGATGTGGTGGTTACCGATCCTACTAGAGACACATTTTTAGAGGGGGTGATCACCCATCCTCCAGGATGGGCGGCGAGTGGAGCGGCATCAACCAAGGTCTCCAAGTATAGAGGTATGCAGAGAGGTCACATCTTTGTTCCTTTAGCTTTGGAGTTATATGGAGCTATGTACACCGACTTCGACATGTTCGTCAGGGAGTGTGCGAGAGCCTATCATACTAGGCGACATGGGGTATCACTCTCTTTAGCTTACTGTATAGCAAGCTTACTTATGCAACGTGTTTCCATTGCTCTAGAGAGCACGAGATGGTGCAATCCATAGGAGAGCAATCACGTTACGTGACTGCTCTTCGGATGCTCATGTTGTTTGTAGACCTTTTGACCTAGATAGTTTGACATCTTAGGTGCTGTAGGACATATTTCCCAGTGTGATACTATTGGGGCCTAGCCCATGTTACCGGTTTGGTTCCATCCTTGTACGCTTTGATGGGATCTTCCCATCCCTTTTGTTATTATACTTTCGACAGCTGAAAAGTAGTGTTTCCAGCTCACCATCCATGTTGAAAGCGTAATGCATCCTTGTTCAGACAATCTCCCACTAATATTTCCTTCCACACATCTCCCGGAGCAACCTCGTAAAAACGGCCGTGACACAACCTGCAAAATGTTTGGAACATCACTACCATAAAATTCACTTTAATTTTCCAGGATTGATAATTTTAATATGCTTTGAACACTTTACATTGCACCTTTTTCTGATCGTTGAGAGTCACCCACCACCTTACTTGCAGATTAAGAAAAATTTAAAATTTTGGATTTATTGTTATTTAGTGATTATTTTTTCACTTCGGCAGTGACATAAAATTTCAAAATTCATATATGTTGGAAAACCAGAAATGAATATGGATGTAAAGGGAATTTCCTTTAAATAATTGAATTCAATACTTTAATATTGATGTTGAAATAATAATCAAATTTAGGTATAATTTAAACCCTTGAATTTTGAAATCAAAACTTCACATGTGGAGAAGGAAATATACCAAAATTTATTGTTTGAAAAAATGTATCATGTAATAAAATATAAACATTGACATAATTTCATATCTTTGTGAGGCAAATTTGCCAAGATTTATCTCATTTAATTATATTTGATGAATTAAATAACCTTCAATGAAACAAAATATTCATGTAGACCTAAGCATTTTTTTACTTTAATCCATTACTTGATTCATCTATTCTTGAGATTATGACATTGAAACTAAAAATGATGATGGCAATGCGGTGATTTTGGAAGAAGTACAATCTTGTTCATATAGAGAAGCTCAAACCTCTATCAGTAAGCTTGAGTGGGATATTGCTATGGAGCGTGAGATACAATTGCTTGTTGAGAACAAGACTTGGGAGCTAGTGGAGCTTCCAAAGGGTCAACCTTTGGTTGAGCAAGTGGGTATATAAGTTGAAGAATAATCCAGCGGATGAAGAGAAGAGTATCTTCAAAACCAGGTTGGTGGCTAAGAGCTTTACACAAGAGAAAGTTGTGGACTACAACGAAGTCTTCTCACATGTAGCAAAGTATCATACAATTTGACTAGTATGTGCACTTGTTGCGATATTTGGTCTAGTTATGGATTAGATGGATGTTGTCAGAACCTTTCTGTATGGATCTTTGGAGGAAAAAATCTACATGAGAAAACCTATGAAAAGAAAGGTCAGGAGAAGTTGGTTTGTAGATTGCTCAAATCTCTATATGGATTGAAGCAAGCTCATAGGCAATAGAATGCAAGGTTTGATGAGTTCATGAAAGCACAAGGACTTTCACGGAGTGTGTTTGATCCATGTGTATACATGAAGAAAGTGAATAATGAGATCTTTAGCCTCATTATTCTAGTACTCTAGGTGGATGACATGCTCATTTTGGCAAAGTAACAATCCGACGTCGATAGATGCAAGAGTCAATTGAAATCTGCATTCAAGATGAAGGATTTGGATAAGTCCAAGAGGATATTGGGTATGGATGTTCATAGGAATTTGAAGAAGGGGGAGTTATGGTTAAGTCAGGGCAAATACATTCAGCGTGTGATTGACAAGTTTAACATGATAGACTCTGTGGACTCCTTTGGCGGTATATTTTAAGCTCTGAGCAGCTCAACGTCCAATTGATGCAACTGAGAAAGGAAAGATGTTGTCAATTCCCTATGACAAGGCAATGGGCAGCCTCATGTATTTGATGATGTGCACTAAAACTGATATTGCTCTAGCTATGGGCAAGATGAGTAGGTAAATGTCAAATCCAGGAAAGGTGCATTAGGAAGCTGTGAAGTGGATTCTCATGTACCTCAAGAGTACTAACGACTATGGTCTTTTATTTGATGGTTTATTGGACAATGCCAAATCATTGTTGGGTTATGTTGATGGTGACTATGGACAAAATCTGGACAAGAGGAAATCTACAATTGGGTATGTGTTTACACTTGGAGATGGATACATTGAAGATCTACCTTGCAGAAATGCATAGCTCAATCAACTACGGAAGTCGAATATGTAGCAGCAGCGGAGGCTATTTGGTTGAATAGACTTATCACTGAGATGGGATTAAAACAAGATGTTATAAATCTCCATTGTGATAGTCAGAGTATCTTACATCTTGCAACAAATCAAATGATGGATAACATGATGAAGCACATCAACATTAGATATCACTTTATCAGAGATGCAGTTTCTGATAAGAAGGTTGAGCTAGTCAAGATTGACGGTAAACTCAATCCAATTGATGTATTGACCAAAGTTATTCCTTTTGAGAGTTTTAGGAGGCATTGTGATACTATGCAGGTTTTGCATAAGGAGCACTAGTAGAGTTACTCTAGCAATTGTTTGATTTTTGTATATGCTCTACTCGTTCCTAGTTAGGCTACAAATTAGTTCCAGTTAATCTTTGTTTACAAGAGTACATATGCTTTAGGTTTCCTTCTAGAACTTCCCGCGGAGTATATATATGGATAACAAGAGTTAGAGACCCCAAGACATGAGTCAAGGGGGAGATTGTTAGGAGTTAACTTAGGTCTTGAGTAACTCTAGTTAGTTTGACTATTGTTAGTTAGACTAGGGCTAGTACTACTATATAGAAGCTTAAAGAAGCTCTATGTGACACAATTAGGGTTATTAAGTAAAGTGACTCTGTCTTCCGTGGACGTAGCTTCATTGAGGTGAACCACATATTTTCTTGTGTCGACTCTTGATTGCATGTGTTTCTTTGTGAATTCATGTTTCGGACCAACAAAAAATAGATAATATTTGTTGAAAATAACACAATTCAAACATATAGTGCTCTTAAGATTACATTGAAATATGAATATTTGCATTAATAAAAATGAAATTTTTATGAAGTAACATTATGAATTGCAAAAACATAGATTTTAAGAATTTAGATTTTTTTTAATAAAATTGTTAAAAAATCAATAAATTTATGAATTATATAATTCAAACTTATGGTAGTAAAACTGAACAACAAAATTTTGTAAATAAAACTCTGAATTTATATTCAAATAAAATACATGACACAATCTAGACAAATATAAAAATAGATAATGACTTTGAACAATTTTTTCTTGATAGCTTATGAATATATTAATGCACAAAAAATTTACAATCATATATTTATTCCATATCATCATGATTAGTCAACAAAATTAATCATCAAATTGAAAACACTATCAAACAATGTATATTTTAAATATTTTGAAGAACATGATCAAATTATTCATAATAAAACCAAAATAAAAAATAAAAAAATTTTATTGAAAAAATTTTGGAAGTTTATGGTTGCAATGGTTGTAGATTTTTGAAAACATTCATATAATAATTATAATTATATATATTAGAAATACTTATAATAAATTAATTTACATAAATATCAAAATGATATTTTGAGTACAACTCCAATCTGAACATTGACAAACATGTTATGTTCTAAAAAAAATTTAAAAATTGATAGTATTATAAAATAAAAAATAAAAAATAATTTTATTATTATTCATAAAAGACTATATGACAGTATGAATATCTTCATGATTAATTTTGACTTCAAAATATGTAATATAAAAATGAAATTTAAAATAAAAAATCACAACAAAAATTGGATATAGAAGTTGAAATTTTTAAAAATATAAATTTTAACTTCATAAAATTATATAATCTATTTATATAATTAAAAACATAAAAATAAAAAAAATTTAAACTTTATTTATTAATTTAAATATATATTACAATTATTTGTAATTACAAAATAATAAAAGATAAAAAATTAATGTTGAATTAAAATTTACTCTGTGAATTTGTTATATATCATCTTATCAGTTATCAGTTATCTTTCTTTTAACAAATGAGTAAAAAATAAAATATATTAGTTTTTCATATGATAATATCTTCAAGTTAAAAATACAGTTTTAACTTAATTTTGAAGATAAAAATTTATAAAAAATATTTAAATTGATAATAAAAGATATGATGTAGTAGAGTCATCTCTTTTATATTTTATTCAAGATTTCTTTGTAATCTTTTGATTTTATCTAATAATAGATTGATAAAAATGTAAGAATTTAAGATATGAAGCCGAAATAACAAAGTGTGAAAATTATTCTAGAATAATATTAAAGAGTGGAATCTAGTGATTAGGAGTGATGATTTTATCATATTCAACAAATGAGTCATCAAAATGTACATTAATCTCAATTTTTATTATAGAATTATGGATTAGATTAATCAAAATTAGCAGATATAATGTATTTTGATGAAATACTTTCAAGTTCATGGTCTTCAGAATTCTGCAGTATGACACAACAATAATTTATTATTTTACTTAAAAGATAGTTAAAAAAAGATAGTTAAATAAATAATCATTTTTTTAAGATTATGATAAGAATCATTAAAATCAACTTTAAAAACAATTTTATTGATTTGAAAACTATTCATCCTATGAGCTTTAATTTATACAACCATGAATAATATTTTGTTATAATAATGTGAATAGAATGTAGGCTTATCCATATTATATTGATTTTAACTTCACAAATGTAATGATGAATAAATCCATATTGATTCTAATTAATGAGAGTTATCTGTTATGATTTGGATAAACCATTGGAATATGAATTCAGCATATTTACATCATCTTCATGGTTGTGCAATCAACGTAAAATAATATCAGATTTTTTTAATTTTCATTAAAAAATATTCATGATAGTTTTTATTTTTTGAAAACTTGATTTTTTTTAATAGTTTTGTTTTCACCATGTAATTTATAAAGTATTGATTGCTTAATTTAAGCTTAGATGATGTGTGTATTTAGAACATTCATTATGATATTTAGCATATAATCAAATATCATAAAATATGTTATTTATCAAATTACATTAAGAAAATTAATTTTCAAATCAGATATGTAAAATATTTTATTTTAAAAAATTTTCATATTTATTATTTTTGAATTAATTATAATAACCTAGACTTACTAAAAAAATTGATTTATCATTCTCATATATTCAATGATCACTAAATTTTTCTAAAAAAAAATTAACTTAATGCATCCAGTAAAATTTTTTTTATTACATTAATTTTATTTGTAAAAATCATACATTTTTTATTCAAATTATGTTACTTGCCAAATGAACTATTTCATTCATCTTGAAATATTTTATCAAAAATCTGTTTTGACTGATAATATCCTCTTAATTGAGAAAATATCACAAACTTTATGTAAATCAATAAATTTTAATTTTTTGTTATAATGACTTTGAAAAAAAATTAAAAAATTAAATTAAAAAAAAAAAAAATATATTTTTTAACATTTGTTTTTATAATTTATTATTAAATTTAATTTTAAATAAAAAATTATTTTTCATTTCATATTTCAATATAAATTTAATTATTTTTTTATTTGCATATATTTATTTGACTCAAAAAATTATTAAGCTATGTTCAGTTCTATGATCAATATGTTATCACATATATTAAATAAAGAAAAAAATCAATAATCAAATGAAAAATAATATAGATTAATTTTTAAGATATTAGAAAAATTATATTTTTTAATAAAATATTTATAAAAAAACTTCATGAGGTATTTTAAATTTTTATTTTATGAATATTTTGAATTTTATGAATTATATATTTTTCTTTTTAGCTCTCATTAATTAAAAATTTAATGATTTCAAATTCTATATATATTTATTTATATTTATAATAAATTAAATAATTTTAAGAGATAATTTTTTCATTATTTTTTAAATATGAATTTTCAAATTTTTAATATTTTATTTTTCAAAATTTTGATTTGATGAATGAAATAGTTTTTCATTGTCCAAGAATATATACAAATTTTTTTAAATATTTAAAATTTTGAGATATATTTTCATTATTATAATGATTCTTTAATATATAACTGTAAAAAATTGTGTTAAAAAAATTTAATATAATTTAAAAAATTTCAAAATTTTGCAGTATTTGAATTGAATTTGCTTGAAAATGTGTTATCTTATAGCCCTCAAGGATCATATCTAGCTTTATCCTAGTATAAAATAATATAGACAACATGCTTACATTCCATTACAACAAGTTAGAGACTCTACCACAAAGAGTATTATTGATTAGAATGATGAGAAGTTTTAGCTTTGGATGGAAAGTAAGATTGATAATGCTTGTTTAATTCCACACATACTCATGAGTAACCTCAAATTTATAGTGAGAAAGACTCGCTCTCTCCATTTCCTTTTGTTGCCTTGGGTTAATTTCCTTTGATTTGGTTTACCTTTGCTTTGTATGTTGCTATTGATGATTGTTCATGACCTTTTTTATTTCATGCATCCCCATATTCCAAATATGAATGACATACTTGATATTTGGTATAAATTAAAAACTAGTAAATTATATTTGAACTTACATATGAAGAATTAAATTTCATGTTTACTTGTTTTTAAGGATTTATCATCTGCTCTTCCCTTCTTTTCTTTAATTTACTGTAGATTCTGATACCGTTGAATGAAGGTGACCTACTGAAGCAACTAATACGAAGAGATGAGAAACACCTGATTAATCGTCCCGGATAGCTGGCACCAGACTCCAGCCGTTCGAACTGTTCGGGAGGGGTTTCCGTTGGTAGGGAAATTCTATTGGTGAACTATGATAAACTTATCCACCGTAGCGCACGAACCCGTGGAGTACATGGACGGAGAGGAGGTAAACATGGCGAAAAAATTACTGAGAAACATTTTGCAACCTGCACTCTTGTTGGAAACCTGCTTGAGAAATATTTTGCGAAAGGAAGTTACATGAGAGACTGCGTGATACTAGTAGTCCAAAACTCCCAAGACTACCAATAGTAGTCTTCGGAGTTTCGGTAGGTAGTCGATTTTTCCTTCCTCCTCTTCAAGATAATGTTCCCAGATTACGATCCATCTTTGGAGTCCCTAGCCCGAGCTTTGATATATACCTGTTACAAAACAACAATATCGAAAATGTTATTCCATATAAATTATTATTAGTTTGTCCTCTTTGGACACCCATTGGACTAGAGGTCTACCGTCTACAATTTCAGCATGCTCTACATTCACTCTTAGTGGATCAGCCATTCATAGTACTACTAGGGCTCTTCTCTGCTCCAGCAAGGATGCAGTCTCGTGGATCTTGGCTCGACCATGTATTAGGGCTTTCCGACTCGTACCAGCTACTTTCTCTAAAGCGATGAGGTTTCATCTTGGCTTGGTCCATCCATGTACATCTTCATTACTCATATGTGAGTGTGGTATCACTTTAGATGCAACAAGTGTTCATATGACTCGTTGACCATTTAGAGGACCAGGTTTCTGTGGCAAATGTGGTGGTTATTGATACTACTAGTGACTAGAATTTAGAGCATCGGTGATCACCCCTCTAGAATGGACAGCGAGTGGAGCGGCAACAGCCAAGGTCTCCAAGTATAGGTGTATGCAGAGAGGTCACCTCTTTGTTCCTCTAGCTTTGGAGTTATATGGAGCTTTGGACATTGACTTCGACATGTTCTTGAGTGAGTGTGCGAGAGCTACCATACTTGGCTGCACGGGGTATCACTCTCTTTAGCTTATTGTATAGTTTTTTAGGCAACATGTTTCCATTGTTCTACAACAAGCACTAGCGGGTGCATTCCATAGGAGAGCAATCACATTAGGTGATGATTCTTGGGATGCTCATGTTATTTGTAGGCCGTTTGACCTAGATAGTTTGGATATCTTAGATGCAGTGGAACATATTTTCCAATGTGATGCTATTGGGACCTAGCCCCATGTTATCCGTTAGGTTTCATCCTTGTAGGACTTGATGGGATCTTCCCATGCTTTTTGTTATTTGACTGTGTCTTTTACTTCTCCCGAGAGAGCCATAGGGAGAAAAGGTACTAGTCATGCAATGAACAAGTCTCTCATAACCGTATGAGAAAAACATTTGGAGAGTTCAGTTCAACTGCACAATCTTTGATCATTGTTCAGATTTGAGCACACGGGAATGTCTGGGTGATGATGTTGATGATATCAGACAGCACGGGATCAATACTTTTCCAAGACTGACCTATGTATGGAAATTTGAATACCAAGAAGAAATTTAGTATAACATGGTTTCAATAAAACCGATGATGATGTACCAAAATATACAGCTAATTAAAAATTATTCATGCTTAAATTTTTTGTTATAATTTAAAATATTTCATAAAATAATGCATTTATTATTTTTTATGCAATTAAATCTCATTGTTTCATCATATACTATTCATAGGATATTTTGATGAATCAATACCACATATTTTTTTTATGTTTTATTATGATATTAGTGCATTGCTTTTTGCGGATTTGGAGATGTTGATAATTATTTTATAATTTTATTCCTGAAAAAATTGATTTTATTTATTTATTTTCGTTTCAAATTAGAGTATTACTTTTATCTTAAATGAAAATAACTTATGATTATATCATATAATATTAAATTATAAGTTTTTTCTTGAAATAAAGTTAATGGATAACAATTTAATATCCAAAATCTGTATTTCACTTTTTATTAAATGAAAAGTGTAATGAGCCTTAGAAATTGTAATGCACAGCACTGATATTAATAGTCTTAAGTTTTTGTTTTTTTAGGAAAAATAGAAAATATATTAACGAAATTGAATGTATGAGATTTTGAGATTAAGTTTCATTTTTATTTATGGGGTCTTTAGTTCATCTCTCATCTCTGTTCAAGCTGGGATAAAGTGTTTTTTACTTCTCATTTTGCGGCTTTGAGCGATACCTAAAACTAGTTACAGCCGCATTTCACACATATATACCTCGCTACAAGGTAAGCTCAATATGAAAAAAAATGGAGTGTTTTTTTACAGAACTGAAGCTTGATTTACGGTCATTCAAAGGTCATAATCTCAGCTGCAATGATCAGTAAATAAAGAAACTCATGACGTAATGTTTTCTGTACGAAATAAGTTTGCTATTTCAAACACTGTGCCTCTTACTAATGTACTTGCTTCACTGCAAGAACTTGATGTAATACCTCATCAACCTGTCATTGAGGAACCTATGGACGAACGCAAAGACGAGCTTTGTCAAGAATGTCTTTTTTGGTCCGAGGATAGTTCGGAAAAGATTTCAAAACCTTGTGGCATACACTTATCGCCTCAAGGTAACGCTTCTCTTTCAAGTAAGTGAAAGCCAGACGATATCCAACCGATGGAGATGATTCTCTGTGACATTTCCAAGCATTTTCGAAGTAGACCACAGCATCAGCATAGCAATGTCCTTGTTCCAACATGATACCCAAATACTCCCATGCTCTGGCACAATCTTTGTTGTATTTTAAACACCTTCGGCAGAGCTCTTCTGCTGCATCAAGCTTTCCACCCTGCAACATTTTCATTTTCGTAACTAACAAGTGAGGTTCAAGAAAATCCACAATTTCATTCATGGTTTCACTTGCGGCAAGGATCCGTGTTGAACATATAAAAAAAATTGCAATCCTTATCCCGATGGGACAAGTTCTTTTCCATTTCGTATATTTGCAAGACTTTATCCCAAGACAAAATAGATGTAATTGATCGAAGGGGTGGAAAATTTTATTGCCCATACTTAACGCCCAAAAATACATTTCTTTCTTTTTCCGACATTTTTTTTGTAAGCACTTATAGCCCATACGAATATTGAAATTCAATGAGTGCATCTTCCGACATGTTCCACTCTTTAATGTATGGGCTCCATATGCATTAGGCATCAACACTAGAAAGATTATTAACGTAGATGATCGTTCAATCTCTAATATTAGAGTCGAACACACCTATTCACTTCCTGTCAGTACCCATACAAGGCAAGGCAAACCCTCTTTGCTCCGTTCCGAATCCATATTCATTGAAATACTTCAGGGGACTAAATGTTATTAGTTTATCTCACAAATGCCGCAGCACAATTTATATATACCTGCATGAGAACATTAGCGAGCATGAGCCATGCGCGCTCAAATGCCTCGCCATCTTCCCATTTATATACCATTCGATCGATTATTCGAAGCTGATTCTTAGCCTTAGCTGTCTGCTTGAGCAAAGTCAATGCAGTTGCCATAGCCAGCAAAACTGAGACTTTTTGTTCTTCTTTCGGGACACTTTCAGTCAGCCTTCCGAGAGCGAATTCAATATCTGCTTTTTGCCTCGTTGCCATGGTTCCGTAGCACTCCAGGACTAGTTGATTGATGGACTGCCCGTCCAGAAGTCTGCTTGAAAGGCATATACACTTATAACTGGCGTAAACCTTTTCAAGATCGCTCTGAAGAAGAAGAAATAAAAATTGAAAAATTCTTAAGTGACGACGAAGATTACTAAAATATTTAGTCACCTCAATCGATCAATGCGATAAAACTCCTCTTACTCGATTGTCATGAGCTATGAATCATATCAAGAATCATCAACTTGAGATTGTGGTAACAACACACTAAGACGTCTGTACTACTCAATTGACTCCCCGATAAGATCTTTAATCCAAAATAGTAATGTTAGTCTTAATGAGATTTGAATATAGTGTGTAAGTTGAGATCAAAACCTTTTCAGTTATCTACGGACGACACTGTTTGGATCTAAGGATGTTCAGTAAATCCTCAAAACTCTTTCTGTGTGTACCCTTTGATGTTGGTACCCTTACGTGCTTCAGCCATTGTAGATGTTTCTCCCAAACTCAAACTGTGAAAGGTAACATTTCAAATTACTTTCTAATCGAGATATATTACATGATGTCATTTTTTTTCACTTTCATTTTTCACTACAACTTTGATATTAGATGAACCTTTTAAAATCATGAATTTTACTTCTCGGAAAAGAGGGAAGGATTCAATGCATTGTCCACAGGAAAAGATGGACAAAAGAATGTATGACATAGGCCATTACAGAAGAGAAGATCTCCAAGCGTTTCCTTGAGATCAAATTGCTTGATACACTATAATCAAGTTCGGGAGTTCGTGATGAATGTCTCAAAATCAAATTACATACTATTGTCAAACTCACATTCATGTGGCCATTGCTATATTTGCTTCGGTTCAATGTACTATGGAATATATGCATATATATCTAAATGTCTCCAAATAGTTACTTTGTTTTCTTGATTCTGTAAGGTTTCAGACTACGGTGTTCCATGTTCTTGTGCTATCAGTAATTCCAGTTTCTCACTTCAGTGTTGTGCCATCTCTGTTCTTTTCAGTTCTTAAAGTAGGATACAATTATTATCAGCCGAGTCAATTTTCTTTAAGACGGATTGGACTAAACCCAAAGAACATGCGAGTTCAGTATCCGATGTTGACAAGCGAATAATAAGAGGAAGCGAAACTACAATCATCAATCCAAGCCAAATCCAGGGCGGCAACGACTACATCCTTCAAGGAAGGTCCTGTTGGTACCTGTTTTCGCCCAAAAGCTTCCACGCAGCCTTGATACCTTCTTCGCTACTAGGATTGGTTCCCTCCAAGTTCAATTCTTCCCATACGAGTTCATTACCAATGTTGAGATAGATTTCTATGAGAAGGCAAATTGCTGGCTTCACCCATTCGGGATCTGAACGTGCACGATTCAGCATCTACATAAACGTTCAACATAGTTAAAAGGTCATGAACACTAACGTCGTCCGAAGCAAAACTCTTGTGGTCTGCATTAAACCAGTTTGTAACCTTAGCACGAAAGAGATTTACGACTGAAAATTTCCTAGTCAGCATCTTGAATTTGAGAGGTAATTTCTCAGTAAAAAATACTAACTTGAACAGCTTCATGGGGATTGTTCAAGTAGCGAGCTAGCAATCCTTTGCAGTAGTATAGCCCAGCATGTGTATGAGAAGCTGATGATGATTTTTGCGCGATGAGCACATACTGTTGAGCTTCATCACTTTGTCCAGCACATCGTAAAAGTCTTATGAGCTGATACATTCAATGTCTCTGTGAGTAATTCATCTCTTTTGAATAGGATAAGGTAAAATTCTAGAAGTAAATGTGATATTTTTCGGCTTCTTGTCATCTACCTGTGCTAGAGAGAAGTAGTGATTCGGATCCCTCTCCAGGTTCTGCTTGAAGTGAATAATTGCTGACTCATACTGTTCTTTGTTCAGCATCAAACGAACAAGAATATCCCCAGCTTCTGAATTGAAAGGATCAGCCCTAAGAATTGATGCACATTTCTGCTCAGTTTCACTTATGTCTCCACTGCAAGTTTGCCAATCATAGACATGTCAGAAGTGAAAAATCTACAAGAATGACAAGCAAGAAGTTTACACAGTCATCTCAAACATCGAGATACGAACTCCTATTGGTCAGAAACAGCATGATTAAACTTTTGCTCCAAAATTACTTTGCGTCGAAAAACTCTTATTCAACGGCATTGTCATAATCTAGATGACACTGTTACAATAGTGATTTATATTTCTTTCCGGTTTAAATTTACTGATGTCTCAACCGAGAAGGCCCAACCGGAGCAGCAAACTGCTGAACCTGGACAGATGAATTCTTGCAAGTGCCAAGATAGCCGGATTGTGTGCTGGGTTGCACTTCAAGGCCTCATGAAGAAGAGTTACTGTCTTATCTAAGTCCCTTCGCGCTTCACATTCCTGACAAATTTACAAAACACTCAGCACATTGCCAATTTTCACAAGCTTACTTCTTTTATGTTTAGCAACCCGTAGATACAATATAGCGACTATATAGCGATTTGTACAACAGGTACCGCAAACAAACCTTAGCGAATTGGTAGTAGATGTCAGCAGCTACACAGTTCTGCTCCTTAATCGCATCCTCATGCTGTCCGTGCAGTTTTGGAAGTAACCGAGATTCAAGATTTCTCACGCTGAACATGACCTGACAATTCCAAGCCCACATATCCGCTTCTGAAAAACTTCATTATGATATCCGGAGAATCGTAACTACTTGCTACGTAGTTTTGATTGTCAGGTGTACGAGGTTGACTAATTGTAGAGACTATGCTCTACTTCATAACACCTCAATTTGGATGTTGATGGTGTTTGAACCTCCCTGTTATTAAGCCACGTCGCAAAGCTCTCCCAGAAATCACCTCGAGAGTACCCTCAACGAACGTGAGAAGGTGCCTCGATGGCTATAAGCAAATACAGAGAACAGTGGTTGAAGATTCGATGATTACAATCAATTTAATTTAATGAAGCGCTGGAATTGTGGTACATAAACTCGAGCAGCCACGGTATCAGCGGGTAGTATATTTCATAATCTCTAAATTATAATACCTCTTCAAAACCGCTTCTCAGGGTCGCTAAGCAGTCGGAGGAAAGAAAAGTGAGCAGTTTATTACCGAGGCAACGCAATATACCTTGTAATGATGCAGGTACCTTGACAAAATGCTCGACCGCGCCTGCTCTCCTGTGAAGAAATTACCTACCTTTATAAATGTGGCGCGATTTTCAACGGTGATGTCCTAGGTTCTTTTCGTTGACAATCAAGCCCGAGTTTTGAGAATCATAAAGGATAGAAATCTCGGGGAGGTTAGCACCTCAGCCAATGTTCCAGATGTCCCTAGAATATTCTGTACTTTGGACAGAAGCAGAGAACCCTTAAGACAGAGCATAAGAGATGGTGTCTTCCTCAACTCCTTGTGTTGACTATCGATATCCGCTCTCGCCAGCATATCAGTAAGCAGAGCTTCAGCTTGACCATACTTCTTCAGCTTGTAATATAATTCTGACAAAGCAGCAACTCCTAAGCTGTAATGAACGTGATTAAGAAAGATGGTGAATTCTATAGCAACCTCAGCTTGGAGGTAAAGATTGACAGACATACATTCATAAGTTTTACATTATTTAGTTCGACGTCCGTACAGCAGGCGCACATATACATAACAAATAACAGCCAACAACGCCGGCTATTACTAAAACAACTTGTAAAAGGTTCACTTATATCGGTTTTCACTTATATTAGTGAAGTAGCGGAGGGATGAGCTACATTGGCCGAAGGGTTTTTGAACCGTCAGAGTTATCTGCCAAAAGAGACGCCTAAGATAAAATTTGATTGAATCTATATCATGAATCTTTACCTGCGAGGTCATAATATAATACAAGTTTCAAAACGCCCTCATCAACGTTTTGCATAGCGGCATTGTAGTGTTCAATGGCCTTCTCGTAGTTGTGGCTTGTGAATAGAGCTTTCCCAACTTGAGCTGCTACGCTAGCATCCCTGGGGCTTTCTCTCATCGCTGACTCATATGCTTCAACTGCTTTATATAAGTCATCGATTTTCATGTATGCTTCACCAAGCATAAGAAATGACTGGACAACTCATAGTCACATGTTAATACAACAAGCAGAAAGAATCAATCAGCTCATGCAGAGCTGAACTGAATACCTTAGACTCTAGCTGCTTATGATCCACATCCAGAACATGATCATGAAACAGACAAAAAAATTTAGGAAAAAGGCCAGAAGGAGCACGAGAGTGCAGATAATGACCTTCGCACTAGGAAAGAATTCACCCAATTCCCTGTAGCAGTTTGCGTACATGACTTTGTCATGCCAGTGATTCATGTAAATGTCTGCCATAGTCACCTTTGCCTTGCGAAAGTACATGCTCTCAACTGGCACCTGTAAAAAAATGGACAATGCCTTTGATGAAACCTCGCACATTAACCATTAACCAGTCGAGGGTAGTGTAACAAACGTTTAAAGCATTGTCGCACAATAAAATGACTGTTCAAGGGAGCCACAACGATGATCCATATGACGAATATTACCTGCCTGAGTATAGCAAGTGCCTTACTCACTTCATCTCTTTGTAGAGCCAACTTGGCATTAGCAATAACAACTTGCGCCTGCTTTGCCAGGTATGTGAATCTCGTTTATTGGTGGATATGTTCTTTGTTAGCAAGTAAGCGAAACCACTTGCACGGATCAGGTGTAACGGTTAGAATGAGAAAAGATAGAAACACCCAAACTAACCTATTTTTTTGTAAACCTGGT
The DNA here is from genome assembly GCA_014180765.2 of Marchantia paleacea. NCBI lineage: Eukaryota > Viridiplantae > Streptophyta > Marchantiopsida > Marchantiales > Marchantiaceae > Marchantia > Marchantia paleacea. Next base: position 96,396 of record MUAA02000165.1, read on the forward strand.
GAAAATCCATGTGAATATTTGTTTAGAAAGATATCATGCACTTTCATTTCTCGCAGTCTACAAAGCTCATGCGATCTAAGTGGTCTGCTCTGAGTTGTCTCTTCTGAATATCAGAGTATGTACGTTTGCTGAGAGGACGTTCGACAGAGCACTGTTGAGAAAAAGGGTGACAATGCACAGCACCACATAAAGTGGCAAGTCTCATGGACCCAGCACTGTTTGTGGTGCTGTGCAGCACAAGATTGCCACTACCTCTTCGGGAGTTCCCATAAACTCATTCATAGCATCTTGGATAGTTTTCGTAGCTTCAAGTGTATGACCAAATCGCATGTGAACGTCAGCTAACAGCAAGTACACGAGCACACGATCACTGCCAGCTGTTTGTCCTATTGCGTTCAGGTCAGTACTTGAATAGTAAGCTTCGTACATATCTGTGGAGACTTGTTTCATTCCTTGTAGGAACATAGCTGATTCTAGAACCTGTCACCAGTCAATGACAGTTTTGATTAACAACCGGGACGAGCTTTGTCACCCGACTAGAAAAGCAAGCCAGATGTACCATGTGTCCTGTTATGAAGCTACCTTTCAGGCACTGAGATTGCTAAGAAACATTATTTTACGAAGAAGATATAATGGAAGTATTATGGAAGTAGTCGTAGTCAGTAATAACCAATGTACGTTAATGCAACAGAAAGACCGACATATACATGGAGTCTCTCCGAATTATTGCATGTTAATTGTCCATCAAGCAGCTACGAAACAAATTATGAAAGGGCTTCTTTCAACCATAAACGTGGTCCGCGATAAAAGTACCTTCAAAGCTTCCTCGTTCTCCTGAGAATGTAAAAGTATTTGGGCTTGGAGTACATGGTACTTGACGGTCTCACGAACCATGAAATTGTCACTCAAAGCCTGTTCCAGGCTTTGCCTAGCCATATCATACTTCTTAAGCTGGACTTGTACCTGTTAATGGACGGGCAAAGAATATTCTCTGATGGATCAAGCGGCTGCTCCTAACAGTTAAATCTGCTGATTTCAACCATAAAGATCACAATAAGTTGAATCCCTACTTAAACCACGACGGTATAAGAGACAGACCTGGGACAGTAGAAGCTGAGCAGCTGCAAACGTAGGATCCAGGCCAAGAGCTACTTGCAGAGTGCATTGAGCTGAGTCGAATTCATCGAGTTGAATTAGGACTTCAGCAAGCATAAGGTGCCCTGTCAAATGGCCGGGTATAATATCTAGGACCAGCTCCAGCAGAACCACGCTTTGCTGCAAACAGAAGCTTCGGTCCACGCAGATACCCTTACAAACATATCTGGACAGGACCAAGAAGAGATTTGCGATACTACGAAGCCTATCAGGATTCAGTTCGGCGTAAAATCTGTAATCTTTTCTCTTTGTCATGACCTGCAGCCGTTTTGAGAAGTGCTTTACGATGTTGCACTTGATGTAAAGAACAGTGCGCGTATTCGCGACGATATGATACAGCGATAATGGGTGTACCTAACTCGGTAGTAGCTAAAACCGGAATACAGGGAGCCAAATTTGTAACATGTCGCTATAAACTTCCGAGACATGATCCCTCCACTGAAGAACATATTACACTAGCCTATCGAGCACTTGCTGCTATGAGGAAGCACAATTTTTAAAAGTTTCTTTCACGTCCTTGTTAAAACCCAATGAGTTGAGCACTAGTTGCTTCACCTTACTCTGCAGTGCGATAGTCTCGGCTAGGAGGTCTCGACAACGGCTGTAATCTTTTTCTTTCTTCCAAACCAACTGAGCCATGACGTAACAAAGACTAGCTGATTTCCCCAATGAAACAGAAATCTCCACAAGGAACTCAAGCTGTTGCTCTGCTTCTTCAATCTCACCAAGCACAAGTAGACACTGAACGGACCCATACATGGGTTCCATACTCAGCTCATCCAGTTGGGACGCTAACCTGTATCCCACGATGGTTCCAAACTTCAGTGCTTGACTGAATGATCAAAGTAACTCTTCTGAAATAGAAGCATGCTGGAGACCTCGAATGAACGGAATAAAGTTTTAGATAACAACGAAGGACCATCTTCTTCAAAGTTAAGGGTCTGGGTTTCTCTTAAAGAAAATCCCACAATAAGGTTCACCTGTAGTTCTCGAGTGCTCCTTTATAATCTCCCAGCAGAAAGTATTGATCTGCCATCTCCATGAAAAACTGCGCATGCTTCGGTAGCAGCCCTTCGGCTCTCTTGGTGAGAGCCAAAGTTTTGCGCAAGACCGATGGGCAGCCTCTTCCTGCGATTCTTGCCAAGGGGCCTGAAACTGCACATGTACGTACGCCTTGCACTTAGTCCAGACTGGATACCTTCAACCTCGCAGAGTCACGTTTTCAGATTACAGCACCTCCAGGCCACAGCAAGGTTCTTCTCCTGTTGTTAAAATCAGCGGACAAACAACTTTTGTTGTCGTAAAAGTTTCCAGAGATTTCAGTTTGTCGCATATTCTGATGCAAATGGCCGCTGAGATTGAAGAAATATTCATCTCAAATGTAACGAATATGAAGGACCATTAACAGTCGAAGCAATGACGGGAATACCTTGGAGACAAAGATTTCCATTGCAAGTTTCTCTTTCTTCAATAGTCCTTAGTAATTTATCCAGTACATGTGTGGCATTTGGGGCCTCAGTCCCAGTACATAGCATCACGTGGATGGTCAAGCGCAAACCTTCGATGTTGTTGGGGTCCTATCTTAGAGAAAATAACAAGTTTGTGAGATTCTAGTTCTTTTTCAATTGTACTCTGACTAGGAACAGACGAAAAATTCACTAGCTTACATTCTTCATTTGCTTAAACTTGTGGGCAAATAGGGACAGGTCACAACTAACACTCTGTCACTCCTCCCGTAGTCAATTTCATGCTCACTCAGTCAGGCATTCAGAGTACACAGGTAAGAACTAGTGTTCTTCAGTCTATGAGTGCATAAGAGTGCTACAGTTATTTTTAGGATGGGAGGGAGTTGGACTCGCGTCATATTTATTGATAAATTTTTGGTTTACGCGTATTCAGGCAAATAAATATCAGGATATAGCCGAAGAGAATGTTCAGAAAAGGATGTGGGGCCCTTGATCCTAAATTCTAAACCCTAAACTCATGTCAAAACATCCTTCCTTTGTACACATAGTATGTAACTAGTGAGATGCCCCGTAGCAGGTTAGGTCAAGAGCAACACAAATTACCCTATGAAGAATGAGCTGTGACGTTTCCCGTACGAGATCCCAGTCTTGGAGCAGCATTCCCAACCTTCCTTTCTCACACAACGCTGGTAGATACCATGGATATGCAACAATGACCTGCCACACTCAGTTCACACATCAACTGACTCCCTTCCTATGTTCCCTGCTATGCACAGTAAACATTGACTATTCTTTGAGGCCCATGGCCTTCTTAAATCCACGGGGACTTCATCGTAGGTCGTTCATAAATTTAGTCTCAAAACTCTGAAAAGTATACAAAGTGTTAATGTTTTTGCGAATCTTCCTTACTTGATTCAACTCATCCATCGCCTTCGCGAACTCATCTTTGAGCTCATAATAATAAGCTCTTCCAAGAAGAGCCTCAATGCAGTTCCCTCGTCCAAGCACTTCGTTAAACACATGCAGGGAAGTCTCCATGCAATCCGAATCCAGTCTGTGGCTCTGCCTCGTATTCTCGCGAGTCTTCTTTCTTTCACTTTCAAGTTCAAGTCCAATCCAGGCTGACAAACACTCGAACGGAACATAATGTGGCTGGATTTGTAATATCCTTAGACAAAACAATTCATAATATTTTAGATTACTTCTCAAACTAACGATCAGATCTAGAACCAGCAAAATTTGACAGATTTGAATCTTCGACCCAATACACCGCCTGTGATTTTTAACGATAAGCTCCCAGACTTCAAAGTTATACTTCGGGCAATCAGCTGGAACGCAACATATTTCCATAGCTGTGATTTCATGAGTGGTTTGACCATCTGCACAACACTTACGATGTTCTGCTGAAAAGGTACCTTCGGAGGACAACTGTCAATGACGGCGATAAAAGTTCTCAAAATCTCCATGGGGGCAGGATGATAGAAGCCCATGACTCACCTGTCTAATGAGCAAGGTTGGGTGTACTTGGATTCCATATACTTTTAGCCACAGTAAAGAGGCACTTACTTAGCTGTTAGCTCCTTCGCTTTCTTCACATTGCTCGTTCCACCGAGATATAGGTACAACGTTGCAGCAAGGAATAGTGCCCTTTCCGAACCGCACTTCTCGACAACCCGCAATCTTTGCTCGAGATTATCGACTTCTTCGTTGTCAATTATTGCACAAAGACGGTGTGCATGGAGCATTGCAGCGACCACAACAACTTCAACATCCCTCGGCTCACTTACCCTTTGCAGTTCTTGTAAGGCGTCAGCGTAGGAACCTTCCAAGATCAGTCCAAAGGCCTACAACACCAGAATGGATCGCCGTCCTTGTAAGCAACAAACACGATAGCGAGGCTACAAAGCTTCGGCAGGAAAGCCTGCATTTGCGTCATGAAATGGTGACTAAGAACCCATGCTCCCATACGAACTTCAATCATCAGCCCAGAATCTTGGACCGAAAGAAGCTACGACCATGACCACAGCAGACAAAGTTCCACGTCAGATTTTCATCAGATGGGCATCTCATGAGCAGATCATTCATTGTCTAAGGCTGAGGTGAGATTCAAGTGTTTGAAGAGACAACTAATAGTTGTTAATCATCAGCAGATGTATACACAACAAAACATATAACTTGGGGCCAAATTCTGTAGATCATAAAGAGGAAACCGAAGAAAACCGGAGAAAAATAAAATTCGTACATGCCAAAATATTAGCAACGCATCCTTAGGGCGCTTCTGCAGGTGTTTGGAACAGAAATTTTGTATGTGTTGGCCGTATCCAATCCGCGCATAGTAAAATATCATGGCTTGCACATCGTCTGCCATGATCAGTTGCTAGTGGTTTCAGATCAACTTGAATAAAATCAAGTCGCTCGGAAATCACAGGCAAAGTTCATGCGTTCAATGATGTTGTGGCACGCCTCCAGTAGTTTCAGACTTGGTATCTGGAAATAACAGAGACTGTTAGTAAAGGGACCAAAGATACAAGCACTTTCACTGAGATAGCTAGGTACGATTGCTTTCCAGTGAACCCATACAGACATCACGGACATGAATGCGTTGCTACCTGTTCGAAACTATTTCTGTACTTAAAATAATAAAGATCATGATACGAATAATACAGAGAACAGGAAAAGATAGGGATCGGACCATGACTTTGTCCTCAGGAAAAGCAAATGCTCTGTCTGCGAACAAACATTCTGAACTATGACACTGCTCGTCGTTTATTATACCTGCTTCGTTAAGTAGCATTACTTCATGCAGGATAAATATGTCATGTACAATAGAACAGGTGTAGGAACAACTTCAAAACTTAGGCAGACAAATCTCTTTGTCTCGTAGCCATAAGTCATAAGTACAGAGCCAATCCCGTAGATTGGCAAAGACTCAGCCATAGGAGACGTCGCAGCCCCACGGGCCCAAGGTTCGGGTCGAGCATACGCGTCTCTCTCTTTGGTCGAGAGCTAAAGCCCCAAAAATGGCAATGTAAAAAAAATATTACTTTCTTTTCGTAGCTTTTCACTGAGTTCAACAAAATGAAAGATCATGATTTAAACATGAAACTCGAAAAACACGTAAAAAGGCAAGTTTATGCATTAACTAAACTATACACGATGTACATCTGCTTACTTCTCCTTGATCAGGACTTTATTTACAGAGTTGCCTTTTACTGACATTCTGATCGAGCTAGTTCAGGCTCAACGGACAATTCTGCAATCTTTGCAGAGGCCCTCTGACACAGCAAGTGAAAGCAAGCGAGTAGCATCCTCGCTAATGCACGCGCCAACATAATTAACGGCGGACGAATTTCCAAAAACATCCAGTATTTTTGTTGATGCTTTCAGTATCCAGGAACAACTGGCAAATTTCTTCACCGAGAGAATCCATCGAACAGAAATCGAAAACGTGGCGTTGATTGCACTAAACGAGTTCAAAGGCTGTAAAGAATTACCCAGAAGAGTTTCGCGCACTGCCGGAAGAAGACTTTGACTACAAAAGTGCATCGTCAAGAAGACGCTTTGCTGATATGAAAATTCCGTTTTGCGGAGGCAAAACCAAGGCGGACCACGATCACCCAAAGCCTAACTCGAAACTCTCAGAAGCCGACCGGCACCTGTTATGAACCCATCGAGTTGCCGGTCGTCGATTACGGTACCCAAATCCGAATCAGTCCTAGGCTCTAGAGTATTTGCCACTCCTTAAACACTTGCAGTTTACAATCTCGACCTTCCGATGGAATTCATACTATACATTTACTCTTAGATTCTTGTGTACTGGGGAACTACGTAACGGAAAGTCCAATTGCTACAGTACGGTACAGTATGGTAGCAGCGCAAAGTCCCGGAATCCTTTCATTTTCCTGAAAAACCGCACGCTCTCACCTTCATTCTTTCATTCGCCATTAGTACAAATAAATTGTATATTTCGTTCTCTTTTTCTAATTTTTCATTAGGGTTGAAATTACCGGTCTGGACATCGCTTCCAACAAATTACAAAGAACATTCTAAGATTTTACTTTTATTATCATTAGTGTTGGTGTGAAACATTCCGAAAAGATTTGAGTACTCACTGTTAATGAACACAAAAGAGTAGGTTCTAGCAACAAGAAGATTAGAAATTTCAAGGTTGGGTCTTTATTTCATTTGGAAAAGATATTTTGACATAACATTATTTTCATATTATTACATTTAATGGTCAAATACAGTTCCTATGCATAATACATCAGGAGTGTATTTCTTTGATTTATATTTTAGATAGTAATGTAAATGGTTAATTTAGCGTGGGTGATAACCTATGTCACAACTTATGTAGCGGCATCCCTAGTTAGATAGGTGCGCTCGCATGCATAAGGATATACAACACTTAGAGCCGATAGTGCAATTAGTGCCGTTCGCACTCGATCTACCGTTTGGGCCTACAGCTCCATTGTGAGACCTAGGGCTCAAGGGGTAAAGTTCAAATTAGGACTTATTAGGATGCAGTTTTCTAAATTAAGCCTTTGAGAGTGTGGCTATAGTGGATAGTAGCTAGTGCAAGAACTTGGAGTTTTTGAAGCACAAGTGGGTTTGGTTCAATTGTAATCTCTTTTTTGTGATATGGTTATGAGTGGAGTGAACTTGTGGACGTTTTGAGAGTGGAAGAGATTTAATTTTAATTTTGTTATGAAAGGTGTGAGTTCTTGGAGCATTGAAGTATTCTAGCGAGTTTTGATATATGGTATCTTCGATCTTTTTTTCTGTAGAGTGGGCATGGCGTTGATGGAGTGAAGACTATGGTGGTGATCTGAAAGTAGATTCAATTCAAAGTTGGTGTGATCAATTTTGAATATCTGTTTTTTTTATTTTAGTGCTTAAATCCGAATCAAAGAATTTTGGAGGGCGGAAAACACCGGCTAAAAATTGATGAAGTGGTTCAATACTCATAGCTATCTTGGGATATCTACAACTTTGTGAGGTTCTATCTTCATGAGTTTTGGTATTAGAGGGTCGTGATGGTGTGATTTGGAAGTATCATGTGTGTAATTGTGCGCCATGTCACCTTCCAAACATTTATGGTATTATGAATCCAATACGGGCAGGCTTGAGATGTATGTTATGTGGATTTGTTAGTGGAGCAGCCAGTATGTTGATTTGTGATTCTTGTTCAAGAGTATGGCATTCATGTTTGACACCTCCTCTCAATGTGGTGCCCAGTGGACGGTAAAGATGTCCTCAATGCGATTAACATGCAAGCTGGTTTGACCGTAACATGGTATAGATTACAGATATGCAACTAACAATGGGGCATTGTAGCACAAAGGTCATATCATGTTATGGACTAGATGGCTACCTAGTGTTAGAGGGATCTAACCGCTAGTTAGGGGGACGATTGTGATACATTTGTGTTGATGTATGATGATCTATGTAGTGTGATGTTTGATGTGACAACGATATACATTTTGATGCGATATGTATGTGCACAATAGCTATCACGACTTATGAAGTGGCATTCCTAGTTAGGTATGTGTGCGCATGCAGAGCAGATACAACAATTAGAGCCGATTGTGTAGTTAACGTCATTTGCACTGGAACTACCATTAGGACCAACAACGCTGTTAGGAGACATAAGGTTCAAGGGATAGAATTCAAATTAGGGCTCCTTGCGGTGCAGTTTTCAAAGTTGAGCCTTGGAGAGTGTGGCTATGGTGGAGAGTAGTTAGTGCGGGAACGTGTAGTCATAGCGAGATACGATCATTCAGGTCAGTATCTCGAACCAGTGGCTTGATCCCATCTGAGACAAAGAAATGAAGAAAGAAAAGAAGAAAGAAGGAAACAAATCTTTGGGACATGAGGCTGAATCTCAGCGGATCATTGCAGCAAGGCTACTCTGCCACTTATAATACCTAATCCCGTATTTAAGTCATCTGCAAAGGATTCATCTCCCTGATTATTTGGAATTACGATTCAAAGCATCTGAGCCGACTTCTTCCGTCGGCCCAAGGAAACTCTCAACACATGCTTTTGGGGACGAACGAGCCGCCCCTACCAGTACTCGGTGAAAACCGGGGAGATAGAAAGCGCCGCTTCTAGCATGGATTCTGACTTAGAGGCGTTTAGTCATAATCCTATGCATGGTAGCTTCACGTCATTGGCTTTTTAACCAAACCGAATTACCAATTATTCGAATCAACGATTCCTCTCGTACTAAGTTGAATTACTATTGCAGTGCCGAGTCAACAGTAGGGTAAAACTAACATGTCGCACGACGGTTTAAACCCAGCTCACGTTTCCTATTGCCAAGTGAACAATCCCACACTTGGTGAATTCTGCTTCACAATGATAGAAAGAGCCGAAATCAAAGGATCAAAATTACTATTGCAGTGCCGAGTCAACAGTAGGGTAAAACTAACATGTCGCACGACGGTTTAAACCCAGCTCATGTTTCCTATTGGCAAGTGAACAATCCCACACTTGGTGAATTCTGCTTCACAATGATAGAAAGAGCCGAAATCAAAGGATCAAAAAGCAACGTCGCTATGAACGCTTGACTGCCACAAGCCAATTATTCCTGTGGTAACTTTTCTAACACCTCTAACTTCAAATTCCGAAAGACTAAGGGATCGATATGCCATGCTTTCATAGTTTGTATTCGTACTGAAAATCAAAATCAAATGAGCTTTTACCCTTTGTTTTACACGAGATTTTTATTCTCGTTGAGCTCATCTTAGGACACTTGGGTTATCTTTTAACAGATGTGCTGCCCCATCCAAACTTCCCACCTGACAATGTCTTCCACTTGGATCGCGCCCTGTTGCCGGGACGCTTAAGGCCAAAAGAGTGACCATAGGCCCGTCCCCACCTCATGGAATAAATAAAATAATGTCAAAAGTAGTGGTATTTCACTTGCGGCCCTCATGGACCTCCCACTTATTCTACACCTCTTGATTCATTTCACAAAGTCGGACTAGAGTCAAACTCAACAAGGTTTTCTTCCCCGCTGATATTTCCAAGCATGTTTCCTTGGCTGTGTTTTCGCTATATAGTAAATAGGGATTGTGGGAATCTCGTTAATCCATTCATGCGTGTCACTAATTAGATGACGAGGCATTTGGCTACCTTAAGAGAGTCATAGTTACTCCCGCCGTTTATCCGCGCTTGGTTGAATTTCTTCCACTTTGACATTCAGAAAACTGGGCAGAAATCACATTGCGTCAACATCCATGAGGAGCATCGTAATGTTTTGTTTTAATTAAACAGTCGGATTCCCCTTGTTCGTATTAGTTCTAAGTTGGTCGTTCACTATCCAAGGAAAGTCGAGCCCTCGCCCCCCATCCCGCAAAGGTGGAGGAGAGAGGAGAGACATCTGACATTCTACGTCCTTCTCTTGACAAGCATGCAACTGTCCCTTGCCGTGCGAGCAACTCATGCAGACCATCGATAGTCCGGCAAGGTCTAGATGCAGACCCTAGAACCCGACCCTCAGAGCCAATCCTTTTCTCGAAGTTACAGACCTGTTTTGCCTTACCTTCATTATTCTATCGATTAAAGGATGTTCACCTTGGAGACCTGATGAGGTTATGAGTACGACCGAGCATACTTGCTCCTCTGGATTTTCAAGGACGTCAGGGACGCACGGACATCGCAAGACATGAGATGTTTTGCCGACCGCTAGGTCTTATCTCCACGTAATGCGATTTCAGGGCGGGCGGGTCGTCAGAAAGAAAAGAAAACTCTTCTCGTGGCTCCCGCCGGTGTCTCAAGTTTTGGTGGCGTCGCCGTCCACTCCCACGTCTTGGTTCAAGAATATTGATCCGATCCCTTTTCGATGCACGGCGCACATTGCGTCTTTGACACAAGATTTTCCCATCTCTTAGGATCAACTAATCCGTGTCCAATTGATGTTCACACATAACCTTTCTCCACTTCAGTCTTCAAAGTTGTAATTTGAATATTTGTTACTACCACCAAGATCTGCACAGGGGCCATTTCAGTACTCGGGCCCGAGGCTGCGCCATGATCCCCGCGCCCTCCTACTCATTGGGGCTTTACAAAATTGCCCACGATGGCCGAGTGTATGCCTCGCGTTTCAGTACCATCCATTTTCGGGGCTAATCGATTCGTCATATGAGTTGTTACACACTCCTTAGTGGATTTCGACTTCCATGATCATTGTCATTGTCATGATCATCGGATTCTCCGTGGGGGGTTCAATTAAGCAACCTCGTCGGATCTCAACTATTTAAAGTTTAAAAATAGGTCGAGGGTGTTTCATTCCCGATGCCTCTAATCATTTGCTTTACCTGATGAATCTCCTCGTGCTCCAACTATCCTGAGGGAAACTTCCCAAGGGAACCAGCTACTAGATGGTTTGATTAGTCTTTCGTCCCTATACCCAAGTCTGACAAACAATTTGCATGTCAGTATTGCTACAAGCCTCCACCAAAGTTTCCTCTGACTTCACCATGGTTATGCATAGTTCACCATCTTTCGGATCCCAACATGCATGCTCTTACTCGAATCTTTCGCATAAGCTCATGGTCGGTCAATGTTGCATCCCACAGAGGAGGATCACACCAGTTAAGTTATTTGTGCGTCACGTGGGTTTGCCGCCCATTGGTTTGCATGCATGTTAGACTCCTTGGTCCGAGTTTCAAGATGGGTCGGATGAAAAGTCCACTACGTCAACATCTCGAGTGCACTGGTGGCCCCCGAGGAATGCCCGCTTCAATTCCTCTATCATCTTGATGGCAGCGGCCGGCCACTAAAGGCCGACATTTCTTCCTCCGTAATAGCCCACGCTGACCAGCACCCCGCGTCAAGCAGCGGACCAGCTTCACGCCATTTTGCATCTGACTAGGGCGCACACGAGGCCTCCATTTGCTTACCTCCCAGTAATTTCAAGCAATTTTTAACTCTCTTTTCAAAGTCATTTTCATCTTTCCCTCGAGGTACATGTTCGCTATTGGTCTCCCGCCAATATTTAGCCTTGGAAGGAATTTACCTCTAGCTTAGGGATGCATTTCCAAACAGTTTGACTCGTTAATAGCGCCTCGTGGAACTGCAAGGTCTCGGCCCGATATGGTTCTCACCCTCTCCGACCCTTTCCATGGGACTTGGGCCAAGTCCGCAGTAGAGGACGCTTCTCCATACTACAATTCGCCCAGTGAAGCGACACGATTTTCAAGCTGGGCTTCTCCCGGTTTGCTCGCCATTTAATACAATATAAAATTTATTTTATTTTATCATGAATAAATAAATAAATTTTTAATAGAAAATGGTGGATTGAAGTATAATATCAAGTATTTTTGAGATGTTTTGCTTGCATTTTTTCTCAAAATTTTGTTTGAAATTTTGACATATTAATTGTCCTTATATCAAACTTGCATAATATCTTTTGATATGAAATAGTGCAATTGCATAGTGAATCAAAATTCTAAATCCTATTTTGAAAGAGAATTCACGATGTATGAATGTTAAAAATTAAAAATAATAATTTCAAAATATGAATGATGCATAAATTTTAAATCTAAATTCATTTAGAAATCCAAATTAATTGATATGTTTAATTTCAAACAAATTTTAAATTCAAATAATAATTATTTGAATATATAAATTAAATTATTTTCAAAAAAATAGTTATAAATATTTGAAAAAAATATTTTTTTATTTTATTCAATGTTACATATATATATATATGTTAAATATAAATTATTTATATTTATCAAAATATAAATAAATTAAAAATTATATTTAAAAATATATAAAAAATCAGATTTTTCATAATCTTAAAATATTATTCTTTTAATATATTTTTATATATATATTCATAATTGATGAATTTTTAAAAATTATGAATTAGCCAATGAATTAAAATGGCTTGTTTTGATTTCATCATATTTGTTAATCTATGTGAACCTCATTCAATTTCAATATTATATCAACCTTAAGATGAAAATTTATTCATTTTGGACTTTAAATCTTTTGAACTTTCACACAACATAAAATTTCACCAAAAGATATTTGTATTTATGCATAAATAAATAGAATTAGTATTTGGAAACTCTAATTGAAAAAAAATATTTTTTTTTATTCAACAAAATTTAATCAAAACTCATAAAAAAAATTTGATCTGATCAAATACATGATTAAATGTGACTTATGAATGAAAATTTTATTTGATTTATGATGTTTAAACGAGTAAAACATCTTGAAATTCTTGATTAAAGTCAAGCTGCTTCAATCCGTCGACCGATTGCACAACCTAAATCCCTCTCAATTCACTCGTGTGAACTCACTAGTGGTATTCATGTGTAACTTACTAACTTATATTCGGACGAATACCCACATTAGAACCCGAATATAGCTCTTTACTAACGAAAACCAAAAAAATTTCTACTTATCTTAAGAACTATGCTACTAGAAGCATTTATATGCATGCGATTTTTGCTCAACATGATTTACTTACAGTTCTCATCACTAATATGGACATTCAATTTTCAATTATCGTTTGTAGCATTAAAATTCATTTATTTTTTGAATAAATCATCATATTGTTCATATATAAAAAAAATCCATCCAAATTTGATTAACATAATATGTTTAATAATTATGATTTTTTTTATTTTTAATATTTATACAATATTAAAAAATATATATTTTAAAATTAAAACAAAATTTTGAATTTTTGATATTCTTTTTTACTTTTTGATAGGTATGTATTGCTATATCAATAAGTGAGTTTTTTTTCCATTCAATTTTAAATTTATTTATAAATTTAATGTAGAATAAAGCTTTTTCATTTGAATATATATGTGAAAAGTTATAAATATTAACAAACAAAATTTACATATAAAGATGATATATTTTCAGAAATATGTCTTTCAAAATATCAATATTCTTGGAATAAGAATAATAAACAAATAAATTATAATTTAGTTTAAAGAATTGTTGAATTTCTTATTTAACTTCATATTTGATGAAATTATTTTGACACTACTTTTCTATAATCTTGTTTAGTTGAACTTGCACATTGGAAACTTTTATGTTTTATAATGACTTCCATCTTATATAACTTTTATCAAATTGATTATATTTTTATTACTTTCAAGTAATATATGAAAAATAAGTTTTGATAACAAATAATAATATATTATGATCTCAACATTGATATAAATAATGGGGAAAGAATAGAATTCATGTTATAATTTGTGAACACAAGCATAAAATCTCTTATAAAATTAATAATATCCAATGAAAAAAATATTTAAAAATTAAAATTATGAATGAAGAAAAATTTTTGAATTTTGATAATAGATTATCATTTAAATAATTAAATCTTTTAATTAATGGAAAATAAAACTATAGTTCTAAAATACAAACTCAAATATTAAGTTTATTTTAAATTTTTGCAAATTTTACTCAATGCTAACTTTGAAACTAGCTTTAAGTGATTTAAAAATAAAATTTTAATTACATTGATGGAAATTTGTTGTTAAATATATCTTTTTTAAATAAAAAATATCATTCTTTCAATGAACAAATTATGATATTAAAAATATGTGATTGATGTTTAATAATAACAAAAATTTATTGATTTCAAATTTTTAATTTGATTTTAAGCTTTAAGAAAGGGATTTGATTAAGAAAGTAGCATTCATAATTTGAATGATTGATTTTAAAGATGATAAAACTTCAGGTTTTTTGCAAAACATCATTCTTAATTACTCATATATCGTCTCATGAGATTAGAGAATGACAAAATTGGTTCAAGTGACATGATTTATATTTTGAAATATATTTTAAATAATTGAATAACACGTTCACACAAAATTAAATTCATGAATTAAATATTTCGCACGTCCTTGATCTCCTTGCACTTTTTCCTATTATTTCCGCCGAGGCACAAAGAGGCCCGAACTGGACGCGCAATCGCAGTAATTGCCTCCCAACCTCCATGACAAGGAGCCCGGATCACCTTCATGCACATCCCGCTTGGGCCTCACCTCTCCGACGCTACATTTAAACTAACCACAATCGTTTGGCCCCACAAAGGACCGACTTTCCCGGAGAGTCAACTCAACGTTCCTCCGTACTTGGTGAGAACAACAGTGACGCTCATGCCCTCGGCAAAGCCTTGGATGCAACATGCATTCAAAAACTCGATGATTCGTAGAATTATGTAATTCACACTAGATATTGTATTTCGTTGTGTTCTTCATCATTGGGGGAGCCAAGATATCTGTTGTTGAGGGTCGTAACATTTTTTTTGGTCTGCGCAAAGGGCGGATACGCATCCCGCGGACTCTACTCCGTCTTGAAAAGGAGCGAATTCCCATGATGGGGCCCGCATCCTCGAGTTTGAATCCCATGACGGGGCCCGGTCTCTATACCGTGACTGTTCAGGAGTCTCTGACCGGGGGACGGTGCTCCTCATAACATCACTCAGACATAAGATTTAACTACTGTTGTGAAGAAAGAGCCCCGCACCTATGTTCGACGGCCATCTCTCCGTCGAGATAATGGCTTTGGTCGTAGAAGCGGAGGAGGAGATGACGTCATCATCGTAAAATCCAAAGAATGAACCCCCGGACCCTAGCCGAAGCAAACGCACTGAATCCCACGCCCACGAGCCATCGGACCGCACAGCCCCACACACCCCTCTCCTCTCCAGTCCACTCATCCGTCACATCCATCTTTCTCGCGTCCCACAACCCGGAGGGGCGGGCCAAAGTCTAACACTTCACAAATGGCAATTTAACGCGACTTCCACCATGACAAGATGACGAATATGGGACTGATGAAGAGAAAAAAGCCTTGAGATTAGCTACACCCCAAAGCCCTCCGAAGGCACGCTCAGCCCCATAGCCCGACGAAAAGTGACCACAGATTTTCGCACGAAGACCACACTGCTGGGATCCCTAGGCCCCCCCCCTTTGCATCTGGACACAAGGCCGAGGATGCCATCCAACCGACGACGTTCTATACGCTCGGCACTTTGAGCACAACCCCAAAGATAGCCCGTCCTAGTCACCAGCCGATTCTTTATCACCATGTTAAGAGCTTTGGGGCCAACCAATATCCGAAACGAATCCACAATCTGGGCGATCATTAACGCAGATCTCCCGAGGGCCCAATCCCCCGTGCCGACTCGGCACCCTACTCTGCTTAAAATGAAGCGACAGCAAATCGAGCACAACAAAGGGCCTCCTGCCATGAATCATGCAATGCTCATACACTACAATTACATCCTCTACCGATTATGGGATTTGGTTATCGTTGGATCTTGGATTTTGCATGACCTCTTCCATTGATTATATGACATCATCAATATGTGTCAGTCATTGTGGAGCATTTCTCCAAGGGGATTGAGTTGGTGGCATTGTTTGACAAGTCAATTGAGGGAACAACTTATGCGTTATTAGATGTAGTGCTCAGCCGATTTGGTGCACTTGCAGAAGTGTTGACTGATAAGGATACAAAGTTTGTGGATAAGTTTCAAGCTTTTTGTGATCGAGCGTTGATCGATCATCATACCACTTTAAGATATCATCAAGAGGCTGATGATCTAGCATAAAGAGTTGTTTAGACGGGGAAGAGACGACTACGAAAGTTTGGCTTAGAGAAAGGTCATCTGGAAAACTGGGACATCCAACTACCATGGTTGGTCATGCATTATCGATTTAGCCAGCAAGCATCTCTAGCGTCATTCTCATCGTACTTTTTATGCTATGGTAGAGATCCAGACTTATTTATTGCAGCTATTCATGGAGAGTCAAATAAAGTCTTGGACTTGGATAACCATGATGTTTGGATTAGGATGTGTTATCAAAGGGTAGAAGTTAATGTCTATGACATTTGAGAACGTGTCTATTGCTCAACATAGAGGTACTTTGCGTTATGTTACCATCCGAGGAGATGGATATCAACCTTCAATTAACATATTTCATGTTGGTGATTACGTTTACTTGCAACAAAATGCACCGATCACATTGGATGTTATTGCTGGTCGCACGATTTTATGAATATATGGGGTTTTACCTTCTAGAGTTTTGGTATTAGAGGATCATGATGGTGTGATTTGGAAGGATCATGTGTGTAATTATGCGACATGTCTTCTTGTAAATATTGATGGTACTATGGATCCAAGACTGGTAGTTGTGCGGGCAAGCTTAAGATATATGTTATGTGGATGAGTTGATGGAGCAGCCAATATTTTGATTTGTGATATTTGTTCGAGCGGATGACATATGTCATGTTTGACACCTCCTCTCAATGCAGTGCCAAGTGGACGGTGGAGATGTCCTCGATGCGATTAACATGCAAGCTGGTTTGACTCTTACATGTTATAGATTGCAGACATGCGACTAACGATGGGGCATTATAGCACTTGGGCTCCTTATCTTAGCCCCACAAAGGGCATATCACGATAATGGACTAGATGGTTACTTGATGTTAGAGGGACCTAACCGTCAGTTAAGGGGACGATTGTGGTATACTTGTGTTGGTGTATGACGATCTATGTATTATGATGTTTGATGTGACAAGGATATATGCTGTGATACGATATGTATGTGCACAGTCAATGTCATGACTAATTGCATCCCTAGTTAGGTAGATGCGGGCATGCACGAGCAGATATAATAGTTAGAGCTGATAGTGCAATTAGCGTCATTCGCACTCGATCTGCCGTTTGGGCCGACAATTCCATTAGGAGAATCAAGGCTCAAGGGGTAGAGTTTGAATTAGGGCTCATTGGGGTGCAATTTTTGAAGTTTAGTTTTGAGAGTGTAGCTATGGTGGATAGTAGCTAGTGTAGAATATGTAGTCTTTGAAGCACAAAGTGGGTTTGGCTCAATTGTAATCCCTCTTTTATCCTATGGTTAGGAACGGAGTGTACTTGTGGACATTTTGAGAGTAAAAAAGATTATCGTGGTACACTTGTGTTGGTGTATGACGATCTATGTATTGTGATGTTTGATGTGACAACTATGTATGTTGTGATGTGATATGTATGTATGTGCAAGACACCTATCATTGTAACACTTCATATTTAAAGTATGTCATGTCACAATTTATTCATGATAAATTTTAATGTCATGATAAATGTATACATATTGTCACACAGGTTGGACTACACACTGGAATGCATTATACAAAATGTCTCTATAGTTTCTGACAAGGACTGGTAAGGAAGAAAGAGACGTGATAGACACAGGATTAACTCGGGCACGCCAAAGAAAATTCATCGGGTGGCTACAATAATAAACATGTCCAAGGAATATTGGTGCGCTTAACATAAGTTAAGCGCACCAATATTCAGTCGCGGAGCTACGCAGTGGCAACATGGCGACGTATGTAAATAATTGAGACATATCCATGACAGTTTAGGGGTTTTTGCTAAGCGATCGGTTCTGCTGGTTTCGAATAATTAATTTGTCGGTTTTCATTTTTTTCATTTTGGTATTTCCCGTCCTCTTGGTATATCACATCTCTTGTTCTCCCATTTAGTGAGCACCACGATTCTGTGATTTCCCCTCTGTATTGAATGCGTATCCACTTATTGGTACATATACTTCCAATCAACCAGTAAACACTTTATTAAGGGCTTGAAAAATAATTTTGACTACAATTCTCTTCAATGTATCTATTGCTCGTATATCTCCCTATATAGCTGTATGAATTATTTGAGTGTTTTGCAGTCACTAAGGCAGAGTATTTTTAAATCTAAATTTCTCAAATTGGGTTAAGAATTACAAATCGTGGAACGAAGTATCAACTGGGTGCTGTCTGTCGACACTTTGACGATTTGTTTAGTTGAAGATTCCAAAAAGTGACCGGAAATGAAAAGAAATGACTGGTCGGGAATATTTGTCCGAGCTTAGCGATGTGTTTGTGCTTGAGTGTGGGTGATTCGTGTTGCGTTTGAACGAATGGGGCGAACGAGGCTATGGAGGAAAGGGTGACCGGTAGAGTCACTTGTGAACGACCGGATATTCTCGACCACGAACGACGAGCTCGGAGAGTGAATTGACGACGAAATGGCTTGTACAAGAAACTTCCTTGGCTACGGAGAGTGAAGCGGGAGAATGAGAGTATGGTAGTATCATTCTTCTACATATTGTGTGGTTACGCGTTGCCACACATATAGAGTGAGTACACATTTTTCTTCGTATTTTAATTTCAGTTCCATTGGTCCCTAATTTGAAGACTATATAGAATGATACAAAGATATTTCAGTGTTTTTATTTTTTTTGAGTGAATTTTGAACAATTTTTCTCAAATTGAATATATAGGTCGGGATTTTTTGTTCAAATATTTTCATTTTCATGTATTGGTTTTATTGATACTTAGTTGGAAAATTATGGAAATCAAAATAAAAATTTATGAATGATTTTTGATTTTAGGGTTTTTAAAGTTAGTATTTTCCCATGTGAGGAGGGGTGTGATGGGATTGTGGTTCTGCATGTGTGAGATACACTATGGAGTGCCTGGATGTATCGTTCTCTTTGTGCTTACTACAGTTTCACTTCCCCTCATGGGGCCACCAAAAGTGGTGCGTTATATACCATGCCCGGTGTGTCATCGTCTCTTTTCCTCGCAAGAGATAAAGACTCATGTAATAAAGACGCACACATATTATGATTGGATCACTTGGGATACACACGTGAGGAGTACGATCACATCGACATCAGTATCGACATTAATTACTTCGGGAAACACACAAATTACATCGATTCTTTTGTTGATTACTCCGGGTATATCGATCGTGTCGTGGGACTGGTTAGCTTACTATGCAGGTTGTATTCTAGGGCTTTTTGATACTAGGTTCCCATGTCCATATTTATTCCATATGCTCCCTCGTGCACTCCATGATGAGACTAGACGTGCTTTTTGCTTACCGCTTGATCGGTTGGCACTTGATCCTATGGACGAGTTAGCGTGATTTTTGTTTCTATTACTTCAGCGATGATGTCTATGTTATACTAGAGGGGCATGTGCTGGACATAGGGAGGTGGCAGCTAGATTTTGGAGATTCCGAGCAGGAGATTGGGCTACATTGCATGAGGAGTCTGTTCGGGCCACACAGGTTAGAAGTCGAGTTCAGTCTCATGATACTTTTGATTCAGCATGATTACGACGGTGGAGGATCTTGGGGTAGGCCTGGGAGTATAGCAGGGCCGCGCGGACCCTTCATCCATTATTTATGGCTAGTCATACTGAGGAGACGATTTCCTCTTTATGCCTTTTACATCCACCCATGGGCGAGGAGATACCATTAGAGGTCTTGGAGTATCAGCCAAAGGAGCCATTATGTCTTGATAGATCACTGCTTGCCTATTCTTTATGCACAACCCCACGTTTGTCTTCGGGGGGCTTGTCATAGATGGTGTATGAGCATCTTCGAGATTACTTTCAGACAAATGATCCCTGCGTTGCAGTTGGCTGCATCAGTTGCGAGAGGGAAGTTTCCGTTGTCGCATGGACAAAGCTTTACTCTGAGAACGCCTGAGCGTCTGGCTGTAGAAGAACTCTCCTCGCCCTCGTGTGAACCGACAATCACCCTCTCTTTCATCTTCTCATCTCTCCATGCCCAACTCGTTGCACCCGGTAAACTCCAGCGGAAGAGGATCGTTGTAACCAACGATTGAACCGTTAACTCTTAGCCAAACTTCGCAGAAAAGTACTTTGCAACCATTCATAACTCTCGGGAAAGTTTCACATGCTCTTCAATTCTAGATCTCTCGTTACAAATGTCGAACTATACCCTGTGTCACAAGGCAATATGCAGACCCTTGCGCACTAAAACCACTATAAACTCCAATCCTTTGATCCAATTGCACTCAAATTTCGCAAGAAAACGACTTATCATCCAAGCTTCAACTCTGTCAAGTTTTATTGACCAATCTTATCGATAGGATGAGTTATGATCGTCGAACTAAATCTGTAACAGTCTGTGCAATCTTGCAATTCAGACTGTGTACATAAATTTCAAACTACTGCTTTGCACTCAAAACTCAACCAATCGAGCTGAAATTTCAATCAAATCGCAAATTCGAGTTGTAAACTCTGTGTCTATTGAATCCGATCTGTCAAAGCCTTCATAGAACGCTCAGAATTTATTCAAACTCTCCCATCGGTCCAAATTTCACTCTCCCACTTCAAATCACCACACCGGAGTGTCAACTTGCTCAATCGCCTTCATTCTTGAGCCAAAATCCTAGCTCTCCTCGTCAGGTCTCCAACCATATCCTTCAATCCTGAAAAACTCCCTTTGAAGGCTCCCGAAACTCCTCAAAACCCCAAAGAACTTGCCCAAGTGCTCTCATTGGTCTAAATTTCCCAACCAATGAGAATGAAGAGTTCCATTTTGACCTCTAGTGGGCCAAATTAGCCACAACTAACTTAGAGCTTAACAACTAGCCTAAAAACACTACTTAGCCATCATATAGGTAATACGAGTTGTTGCTAATAAAGAGTCAAAATAACCACTTGAAACCGGTTAAGTATAAACGGAACAACAAAAGGGACCGGGGAGTTTATAACTTGAGTATAATACTCCTTGCCAAAATTCCTAACAATCAACTCCCTATGACTTGCCTTTGGTAGACAGTAGTGATGGACAGGGACCCATGTGTTGAAAGGCGCCACTATCGGCAAGTTTAGGTCCATAATGCTAATATCAAATCAAAACGTAGACTGTTAAGTCCCAAGTCGCGCCATAGGAAACAATTGGCGAGAATGAAAGGATGCGGGGAGTTTATCACCACTTCCATAAAGCTATCTCCAAAGTGATACACTAACCATGCCCTAAAGTGATCACGATGTAGACACCGGATGCTTATCACAAACGGATTGGGCATCGGTATATCTGGAGGATCATACCGCCCTCTATCCATGTCCCACGTTGGCTCCACTTCTATCGGATAAGCTCCTTAGTCAGCGACGTTCTAGACCTCCCCCCTTTCCTTTCGACTCCAACCACGCTTTATATCCGATAAGGTCCAAGATGATATCCCTTGGATCCTTATCTACATCCTGGCCCTAGGATGACAATCCAACCAATTTTTCTTAACGACTTTACAATGAGTCGCCGGCCATCCCGACCTAAAATATCGCCAAAATATCGCCGCTATCTCAACAGCTCTGAAGATGACACATGTCATCATCTTCTCATAGTAGCCGTGTCACAACACGACACCGTTCTCAGTTAGTCATGTACTAGGTGCTAGTTCGCTTCTTGCGATGGAGAAGGACACTAGGGGCATAAGATTGATTGCTAACGGGGAGGTTTTATTGTGTTTAGTCAGTTGTACCTTTGTCATGCAACATCGTTCACACTTCCAACAACATCTTTGTCCACACCAGTTTGGAGTCGCCATACCAAGAGATTGTGAGGCGGTATCGTTGGACATTAGAGCACTACTAGATATCCATCCGGATTGGGTTGTCTTGAAGGTGGACGTTGAGAAAGCTTTTAACAGTGTCTCACGTGCATCCATTTTTAGAGAACTTAGAAAGGTTGATGGATCTCTATCAAGCCTCATTTCTTTTGTACGGTCTTTCTATGGCTCATATTCTTCTCTCTTTTATCAGCATGGCTTTTCCGAGGAGGGAGTGATCTACAGTCCGCCGTTGGCAATCGACAGGGAGATCCTTTGGGAGGACCATTGTTTGTCATGGCTCATTATAGAGCTCTTTTGTCTACTGCTTTGGCCGTGTCAGGTTGTGTGTTCCCCTCCTTAGCGGATGATACACACATTGTGGGTCATGTAGACCACATTAGACATGCATTTGATTACTTGACTATCGAGCTTCATATTGTAGGCTTGAGAATCAAGGTGTCAAAGTGTAGGGTTTAGTCTCCTTTGGGCATTCCTCCTCATCTCCAACTTCCATAAGGATGTGTAACATCGACAAATGCAGATAGGCCTTGAGATATATGCGAGGAACGTGGATAATGGATCATTTTCCTTACATATATTATTGCGACATACGAGAGATGTTTTACCCCTAGAGGTACGACATGAGCTCCCTTCTTTTTCCTCTTTGGCCACTGATTGGACTAGAGATCTATAGTCTACCTTGATGGACCGACAATTTCATCAGGCTCTACATTCACTCTTAGTGAATCCAGCCATTCCTTGTACTACTAGGGTTCATATACGCTCTTTCTTTGGCAAGGATGCAGGCTCGTGAATCTTGGTTCAACCATGCATTAGGGCATTCCGACTCACACCGGCTACTTTCTCTACAACGACGAGGTTCCGTCTTGGCTTGATCCATCCATCTACATCTTCATTACTCACATGTGAGTGTGGTATCAAGTTAGGTGCAGCAAGTGTTCATATGACTCGTTGCCCATTCAGAGGGCAGAGGATAGTTACCCATGATACCATTAGGGATGTGGTGTTTGCTATGACGCGAGAGGGTGGATACCTCACATGGAGAGAGCCTTGATTTGCCTTGCATGCGACTAGGGTTAGGGCATACCTGAACTTGGTTCGGGATGACCAGGTTATTATGGCGGATGTGGTGGTTACTGATCCTACTCGTGACACAGTTTCAGAGGGGGTGATCACCCATCCTCCAAGATGGGCGGCGAGTAGAGCGGTAGCAACCAAGGTCTCCAAGTAAAGGGGTATGCAGAGAGGTCACATCTTTGTTCCTCTACCTTTGGAGTTATATAGAGCTATGGACACCGACTTCGATATGTTCATGAGGGAGTGCGCGAGAGCCTACCATACTAGGTGGCATGGGGTATCACTTTCTTTAGGTTACTATACAGCCTATTTTAGACAAAGTGTTTCCACTAGCAGTTACCATCCATTGGAGAGCAATCATATTAGATCATGATTTTTCGTATCCTCGCGTTGTTTGATATTTTAGTTGCTCTAGGAGATATTTACCAGTGTAATGCTATTCGGGCCTAGCCCTATGTTACCGGTTTGGTTACATCCTTATACGATTTGATGGGGTCTTCCCATCCCTATCGTTATTCTACTGCGTCCTTTAATTGATGAAGTATGAATCGAAGCTCGAAGGAGTCGAACGGTTTCAGAACTCCGTCCAACTGTTGTACAGTCTCGCACAGCGGATCTGTACCGAGCATATAACGGTGAGTTCGCTCGTATGAGATCGTGAAGAAAATCTTTAAGTCAGTATCAAGCGACGTGGTTGTTGGTTGTCCCAGGTACAGAAATCATCCGTATGAAGACCGGATCAGCTTTGAGGTACCTGTAGTTGTGGAGTAAGTTAATTCTCATTCTTCGAGCAAGCAGCAAGCAAGCAGCCATGGCTGCTGCTGCTGCTGATCCTGCTTGTGTGAATCTACTGCGGTTTCCAAGCGGATGTGTAACTCCGCAGCCAATGTCGGGCCTTCGTTACTTTGTTGGTGTTCCTCTTAATTCCGAAAAAAATCCGGGACGAAGAAGAGCGTATGGCGTACGACGCGTAGGAGTAAATTTCTTCATGTCTGGAGGTGTAAGAATGTCTGAGTTGAGCAGGAGTACTTTTGCGATACAGTGTGAGAGCTCCAAGCGCTGCAATTCTCGCAGATTATGGTCTGACGGACTTGGCCACTTCGAGAGAAGAAGAAATTGTCTAACACCGCGAGCAGCAGTAGCTACGGGAGCTGGGGGTTGGGAATCTAGGCGTAGGTGGGAAGATGGTGTGCAAAATCGGACGGATTTTTGGAGGGCCTGGGATCTCAAGCCCACGAGCAGTGGAGAACGACTGGCTTTTTTTGGGATTTTGGCACTCACGGGACTGGCGGCGATCCGAGTACTGAGAGGTTCTTCTCTCCTCTCTGTAGGTGCGATCGTCCTGTTCCTCTGTCTGGGTGGATTCCACCAAAGATTAAAACCCATAATTTTTTTCGTGAGCGAGAAGCTGCAATATCTGCAGGGAAGTTTGATAAGGACTGCCCGTCTTAAGCCCATCAGCTTCAAGGAGCAAGGACTGAGGACGACAACAGGGAATGGATTGTATAACTTGTCTGACAGTTGGCCTACATCTCAAATCTCTGGAAAAGCCAACGGGACTGTCAAAGCTGGTCCATCGATAGACGTTAAGGATGCTGCCGAGTGTGTAAACCACCTGACGAGCATTATTGGCAATCTAGGCAGCGAGATGGCTGCTGGGGATGTGCAATCTGTGAATGATCTGATGAAGCTACAATTGGGTATCAGTGAGCTTCGCGAGGATCTGTATAGAGCTGCATCCGTGCTTCACGCCAGAGAAAGCCTTCTACAATCAAAGCTGCAACGTGCTGCATTGCTGGACACACTGCCCGTCGAAGAGCATACAAGAGGTGATGGCATGGCAGTTCAGGTACCTCTAGAAAAGGTCAAAGTGAACTTTGAGATTGGTTCTGTGAATTCACAGTGTGAAGATCATTTATCCTTCCTAGATTGGAGCGAATCAAAAGGATTCGACCTGGGTTCTCAAGAAGAGGGAAGGAACGTTGTCAGCATGAATCCCTCAGACTCAAGTGATTTTCTACGGGATCCACTGGAGCGTTCTAACGAAGGGGCTGCACTCAAGGAAGGTGTCCAAGGAGCCGGCACTTATCAAGTCATCACTACAGTTTACGAACTGGAAACTGTGTCGGAGTTCACCCCTGTGGCCCCAAAATCACATGCTTCAGCAAGTTGCATCGAGAGTGAAGTGGCACGAGAAGGTGATGGTGACATTGGAATATTCAGGGCTGGAACAGGCAATTTGCAGGACATCAAACGTTCACGAGAACAGATTAACAGCATGAAGTTAGTCGCTGATGGCGTAGATGAATCGGCAATAGATATTGCAGGGTTGAAAACTGCTGTATTGCCAACGGAACAAGAAACAATTAGAGAGGATAAGGTTCTTCCCTCACTTGAGGTAGAAGCTCTCATGCCTTCGAATAGGATCGAGGCCGAGGAGCCTACTCCTATGTACAATTCCAACGAAGGTGGGCAGCCCATGAACACGATCGTCATGGAGAAGGCATCACCTGATCCATGGCGTGATGATTATAGTCCGGGTTCAGAATTTGTTACCATCGATGAGAATGAACGTTTCCCATGGGAGACTGTAGTCATGCAGCACACACTTGCGGCCGCTTCCAGCGGAAGGTGGAGGGAGGATGACAGCGATGGTGCTCTACATTTAAGTTCGACAGGGAGAGGTAATCCAAAGCCCAGTGTGGACATTTGGGGCAACAACACTCCAAATGCAGGTAGGGTTCAGCGGGGTACGCTGACCAAGAGGAAGACCACTCGTAGAGGCAGTGTGGGATCGGTAGATAATGTGGACAATGAGTTGCCCCGAAGACGAGGAGGGGTTTGGAAGGATGAGCAGTTGAGCCAAGGACAGGTGCGAAGGAAAGACCCAGCAGAGAGAGCTGGGCAGCCAATCATGTCTGGTAAGCAGTATGTGCCAGAAGAACGAGAAGAGTGGGATTACAACTCTGTGATGGATGAACCTGCATCAAGTAAACGATCGTTTGGAGGAGCGCGGATATACGAAGAAGATGAGAGAGATATTGACACGAGGAATGTTTCTGCCGGTGAGTATAGCGGAAGGGGTTCACATCCCAGAAAAAACTTAGAGGAAGAAGGCGAGGACCAGAGTATCAGTAGCCCAGATGGCAGATACAGTTCTCAGGAGACGAGCAGATCGAAGGTGCCCAACAGCAAACGAAGCGGTAGACAGATAATATATGAGGAAGAAGAGGAAACTCTCGATGGGAGGGATGCCAGAGACTTAGAACAGTATTCTGGCAGTGAAAGGAGGGGCTTACTCTCAAATGAGGTAGGTGCGCCCCAGAATGGCAGGGACCTGAATGGGAACTACGATTCCTTTAACAGGACGAGTTCAAGCTCCAGAGTCCCTGTTAACTCTCGAAGCACGAGACAGATAGTTGAGGAAGAAGAGGAGAATGAAGACGAAGAAAGTCGATACAGGAAGGAGACCAGAAGCACGGAAGAGGAAGAAACTCAGTATGGCACTGGAAGTAAGAGTTCGGCTGGGCCCCAAAGTTCAGGAAGGGAGGTGCAAAGAGGATCAACTTACGGTTTAGAATCGGAGATAAGAAATTCTGATTTACCTCCATACGGTCAGAGTGAGGTTGAGCCTGCACAAAGGAACTTGCCTGTAAGACAGCCTAGCCGCATGCAACTTGAGAAATTTGACAGGTTGCTTGATGAGGGAGAGGCTTTGCTGGAGGAAGGAATACAAGGGCTAGAGGGACGAATTGAGGTTGGTGTGGCAGAGCGTATGTTGTATGAAGCTGCGAATTTGTTTGAAGAAGCCGCTGAAATCAATCCTTCCAGCTTAATTGCAATGGGATATTGGGGTAACACATTGTTGGTGCATGGAGAGCTGAAGCTTAAACTTAGCCAGCAGTTGAGGAGTATGATTCCATCTTCGAACTCATCCTACTCCACGACGAGAGCTAGGGCAGGGCGGGACGATCAACGAGAGTCACTTGAGTTCACTTTGCAGAACGTTTGTGAAGAATGTGAAGAACTGCTGGTGGATGCTGGCAGAAAGTATAGGACGGCCTTAACTCTAGATCGGGCAGATATGAGAGCACTTTACAACTGGGGTCTAGCCCTGTGCTATCGTGGTCAGCTGATCGCTGACGAGGGTGGAGAGGTTTGTTGTTCCGCCGTAGCCCTTGCGGTAGTCTGTAATCGATTTTGAAGATTTAAACTGTGCTTTACCTAACTAGCGACTATATTTTACTGGAAGCAAGCTATGGAAAACCTTACCACCGCCGACTTTTATCTACGCAGAGGGCAATCCAAGATGCTGACAAAGTGTATCTGGCGGCAATCGACAAATTTGAAGCGATGCTGGGACTCAGTCAGGAGTATGCTGGTGGTGGTTCGTCTCTGTCTTGCCCTCCATTTCTTTCGACTCGTTTCATCACCAACAAGGACTGAACTCACTTAAACAAATATACATCTAACGTACATTTTGCTTTTTTTGTATCTCTGCCTCTGAGAACAGCCCAGAAAGGATTTGATTTCAGTTTAGACAATGAACTTTACAGGTTTCTGTGAAGATTGCCTGGGATCCACAGTAACATGATTGTAGAGTTGGTTTTCCAATCAGCAATTTGACTTTTAAAGGCGACATTCAAGGTCGTAAGAGGTAGCAGGACGTAGGAGTGAGGCTTGGCATGCATCGACCTCGTTTCTCACTGTGCAACGTCTTCGTAGGAGCATGTAACAAAGTAATGGTCAATTTATGCAGCTGTTTAGGTACGGCTTATGTGTGCACTGAGGTCTGGTCTTCTGATTGTGTATTGCAGCTCTTTACAATTGGGGATTAGCCATGAGAGATCGCTCAAGACTTCGACCAATGGGTGATAGAGAGAGAGTCAAACTTCTGCTTCAAGCCAAGGAACTTTTCCAGGATGCAGTGCGTTTGGATCCAAACAAAGGCCAAGCTAGAGGTGCAGTGGCAGCTGTCGTGGCCGAGTTTCAAGAACTACGGAGGTTTGAAGAGATGCAAAATGAGGAAGAAAGCGACGAAAGGCCTTCCAGAAACTGGTGGCGATGAGTAACTTTATTTGATCTGTTCATATTCATAACAACTGTATCATAGTGGTGCGTCTTCTGTTATGTGAGATTCTGTCACTGTCTAGTGGTAGGCAATGCACAAGGTGATAAGGCGCCGTTGTGCTGGGTTTCTAGAATCAAGCTGAGCAAGAATTTGTACATGTAACCAAAGGGCCAGAGTGTATCGAACCCTATGCCTCACTAAGCTGTAATTCTAGTGACGACGAATTTGGCCAGAATTGGTGTTTTATAGACATCACAACTAAAAATGGAATCCAACTGGCTTCCGAAGGAATGTACGACGACTCTGGTCCTTTATGGAACGCCTTTCGTTGGTTGCCATCCTAGGTCCTTCAGGTCGTCGGCTGTCTAATTCCGAAATTTCACTTCAGTTCTGTTCCTGCGAATGCCGGGAACGTAATAAACAAATATTTGGACAAGTTTACATCCTGATTTAAGCTCGCGTGGACATATACCAACTTACTGCCACTGGCAGTATATCCCTTTATCTACCTGTGTATAGGACAATTTGTATTGCATCTCCCAAAGGTTGATTTGGCTTCTTGTCTGCGAGCTTCTCTTCGTGCTAGAGCACAAAAACTTCCGAAATCGAATGAGTTGAATTTGAAATTAGTAAAGTAGAACAATGTACATCTGGTGAATACAAATGTAGGGATATGCCACCACTGGAGGTCAGTCGCAAGTTTTACAAAACGTACGCTGTTTGTACAAGTTGCAAATGCCTCTTGTACATCATGTCAAGTACAACATCAGCCCATAAACAGACTTGAATTTATCTTTATTTTTTTGTATAACAAGCTGAAAAGAAGTACATATGTCTAGACATTTACTAACACTAAATAATGATGATAATAAGGTGTTTTAAAACATAGATTTTTGACTTATGGACTATCTATATGTCCTCAAACCCAACAATTCTATTGTCATCGAACCAACAACTTATTGCCAATGTACGTCTTCCTTTTTTTTTTTATATAAATAACACTACGGTGACTCTTTTTTTTAATCCCTTTAGAAGGAACTGGTTGATAAAGCGATATATGGAAATAGGAAATTCACTTACCCCACATGTAAGTAAACTCACATCAGATCATTGTTTCTGATGGAATACACAAAGTGGAAAGAAAATACAAATAATGTCCACTAAAGTTTATTGACATTCAGGCCTATTGCTATTGCCAAACCGTTGAAAGTTATTGCCAACTCGTGAGATTTTATCTCCATCTAACAATTTTGATAAAATTTGGTGTACGAGAGTTTTCATGCCCTAGTATCATAATGATGAGCAGATATACTTATATTAGCAATGAATAATATTTTGGTAAAAATTGAAATTTTAAAATCTTTAGACAGATTAAAGATCAATATATTAGAACAAATGAAAATAAGTTAATTATTGAAACCTCAAAAATCATAAAAATGTTCAAAAATATGTGATTTATATTGACTATATAGAACAATATTTAAAAAAAAATGGCATATAATCCCGGGGAAAACGGCAGCAAACTGCGGAAAAGAATTGATTTTTATGGCTGATGAAAATTTTTATTTAAAAAAAAGATCATTTGTTACCAAAAAAAATCGAAAAATTTATATGATCATCCAATTAATTTTTTTGTTAGTATTTTTTTTAATTACTTATAAGAATTTCAAATTTTAATAAATAAATTATTTTTAAAAAAATCATTTAAAAATCATAAAATTTTGAAAATTTTGCTTTTGATTTTATATGGGTGAAAATATTTGTTAATCTATTATTAAAAAATATCAAATTTTTTTAAGCCTTAATTTTTTTTATAAAGTCTGAAATGGATTTGGAATCAACATTAGATCAAATTAAAATAATAATTTATTAAAAAAACTTTTGTTTAATTGAATCTTTTTGTAATTTTTTTTTATGGAATTTAAAGAAGAAAACTTAGATTTTTCAACAGTTTAGAGTAATCTTACATTTGACATCACTTCTGCTGAAAGAATTAATTTTAGATGTTTATTTTTAAATTATGACAATCGCTAATAAAAAATAATTATATATAGGATACATTTGAAGAAAAAATAATCTTTGCATAAAAATGTATGAAAATTTTTACTCTTTATCAAACGACCTCCCATTTCATGATTTTATTATCCTTGTAATTGTCAGTGTATTTTTTACGAATGACATTCATATTATGAGAACTAGGAGCCAAATTGTTGATAACTTTGATCATATTGTGACCAACTTGCTTTTGTTGGACTTATGGTCCAAGTATCAAAGTGAAAGATCTGGTTTCCATAGTAACTTTCTCCTGATTTTTGGGTTACGTAGGGATGCTGAGTTGCTCTAGATGAAGTTTGAATTTTGGGGGTGACTATGGATTCCCATGACTGTCACATGCTATCTATAAGAGGTTCAATCACATAATCTTTTGCACATGGACTTCTTACCTTACTTAGCGGACACCCAAGTGTCATGATGCATCTTATCCATGTGTGACTCAAGCCGCGCTTCATATCTCATCCATATGGTATCACCTTCTTCTCTTTTCATGTCTCAAAAACAAAAAACAAAAAACAAAAACTTTTCATGTCTCAAATTGAGAAACAATACACATATGAGAATACATAAACAAGTAATATCGATGCAATGTTTATCCATCTATTGTGAAAGTGTTTCGGAATCTACCCTTTTAAGCAAATTCTAGATTAGAGGATACATGTCCAGTATATTAATGAACTTCAAAATCTGGATGTCACTGTGACTTATCATCAATTAATTCCCGTATTATTGGTTGATTCTTGGACTTCTTTTGGAACTGTTCCCGCCATGGCACAAGGAGTTCTTCCTACCATATTCCAAACAATCCAAGCTTGCTTTCATGTCTTTAAATGTCGCAAATAGCTCCAGATCGAAATCATCCCGCAAGCCAATGAAGATGAGGAAAACACAACCGTTACGCGAGATTATGAAGCGACAAGACAACACACTGGAATAGCGGAGATATTTATTTTTTCCCCTTTCATATTTCGTTTATCAGTGCTCTTCCACGTCAGTTGCGACCATGCCGAGAAGTTCTCCGTAGCTTGAAAGTATTGAAGGAAATGAACCTTTCTTACAAGATACTTTAGAAAGTTACATTTCCATCATCGAAATTACTTGCCTGGATTCCAGATTCCAAACTGAAGAGCGATCCGGACAACCAGGTACATAAGGGCCTTGCCGTCATTAGAAGAGCTCTTGAACATTGCAATTAACAGTACTTATCCGGTACAATACCATACAAAGTAAAATAACAAAAAGGATAAGAAGACCCCATCAATTATTACAAGGATGAAACCAAACCTGTAACATGGGATAGGCCCCAATAGCATTGCAGTGAGAAATATGTCCTTATGCACCTATTATATCTTAACTATACAGGTCAAACCATATGCAAACAATAACAACATCCCAATAAGCATGACCTAACTTGATTGCTCTCTTATGGATTGCACTAGCTAGTGCTCTCTGTAGAGTAATGGTAAAATATTTACTAAAATAGGTTATACAATAAGCTAAAGAGAGTGATACCCCTTCCACCTAGTATAGTAGGCTCTCACGTACTTTCTCATGAATATGTCGAAGTCAGTGTCCATAGCTCCATATAACTCTAAAGCTAGAGGAACAAAGAGGTGACCTCTCTGCATAGCCCTATACTTGGAGACCTTGCATATTGCCGCTCCACTTGCCATCCATCCTAGAGGATGATGATCATCCCCTCTAAAATTGTGTCACCAGTAGGATCAGTAACCACCACGTATGCCACAGTAAACTGATACTCCCGAACCAAGTATAGGTTTGCCCTAACCCTAGTTGACTGCAAGGCATACCAACGTTCCCTCCATGTGAGGTATCCACCCTCTCGTGCCATAGCAAACACCACATCCCAAATATCATGATGGATAACTATCCTCTACCCTCCGAATGGACAACGAGTCATATGAACATCTGTTGCATGTAAAATGATACCACACTCACATGTGAGTAATGAAGATGTAGATGGATGAACCAAACCAAGATTAAACCTCATCGCTTTAGAGAAATTAGTTGGTGCGAGTCGGAAAGCCCTGATACATGATCAAGTCAAGATCCATGAGTCTGCATCCTTGCATGACTAAGAGCGCAGACAAGCCCTAGTAGTAAGAGGAATGGTCAAATCCACTAAGAAAGAATGTAGAGCCTTCTAAAACTATCGATTCATCAAGGTAGACTATAGATCTCTAGTCCAATTGGTGGCCAAAGAGGAAAAAGATGGGAGCTCATCTCGTACCTCTAGGGGTAAATCATCTCTCGTATGTGTAACACTATGGAAGTGAGGAGAGACCACTCGAATAGCTCCAGAAATTCTAAAGTTGAGATATACCTTAATGGTTTCTCCTTCTCCATATATAGTCCTAAAAAAGGTACAATATATATAAAGTTACATAACCATTATCTATTCAATATCTCGTGGATCGATGACGTGACATCACTATGAGCACATGGATTGTTGACGCGTACTCTAACTAACATAGTAACTAACACACAAAAAACACAACTTAAAGAGCACACAAATTGCTGACGTGGTATCTTTAGATACTTCACTAATAGTCAACTCAAGACTATCTATCTCCACCTTGCGTACCCTTTACTTTAGTTCTCACTAACTAAAGATGGTTACAAATCTCCCTCCTTCTAAGATGCAACGTCCTCGTTGTGTCCACCTTCAAACTCTTGAACAATCAAAGGTGCATTGGCTAAGTTCTTTGCCGGTTCCCAAGTTGACTCATATGATGGATATCCCTTCTATTGAACCAAATACTCAGTTTTTGGGTATTTGTGACCCCGAATCCATTTTTTGAGAATCTTGTCAACTTCAAATTCTGCATGATCTGCTACCATAATAGGTAAAGGAGGAGGGATTGATGGATTTGTGAACTGCTTGGATCGTTGTACACATTTTTGCAACGTGATACATGAAATATGGGATGTATTTTCATATGCAATGGGAGCACTAATTTGTAATACACCTTGCCAACACGTTCCAACACCACAAAAGGACCGATAAATTGAGGGTTCAATTTTGGTGTTCCTACAAGTGACAAATTGGTAGTGGATAACCAAACTTGATCTCTTTCGTGAAAATTCACCTCCCTGCGATGAGCATATGTATATTGCTTTTGTCAATTTTGAGCAATTATCAACTTCTCCGTTGCTTGATACAGTCCTTTGTGTATGTGCTCCACAAAATCATTGACCGCCGTAACTTTGGTTGAAAACTCTTACCCTTTAAAAATTCTCACCAAACTAGAAGATGTCAAATGGTGAACACCATACATCGGATAAAATGGAGACACTTTTGTGGATGCATTAACAGAATTGTTAGATGCAAATTCCACTAGAGTCAAAAGAGTATCCCACTCTTGTTGTTTGTCCAAGGTGAATGCTCGTATCATATCCTCTATTGTTCCATTGGCTCTCTTTGTTTGACTTACAGTTTGAGGATGATAAGATGTAGACATTGTTAGCTTTGTTTTGAATAAACAAAACAAGGTTTTCCAAAATAAACTAGTAAAATGAGTTTCTCTATCGGTGATTAAGACTTTGCTTAATTTGTGATTCATAAAAACTCCATCTACATACAAATGAGCAAGTTGTGGTGCCATCAGTCTCTTTGTGGTAGGTCGGATGTGCATCATCTTACTCAATTTATCCACAAAAACCACGACTGAATCATGTCCTAAAAAGGTTTTTGGTAACTCACATACTAGATCCATAGTAACATGTTTTCATCATTGTTCGAGAATGGGAAGGGGTTGTAATAAATCTATCGGTTTTGATTACCCGCCTTATTTTGTTGACATGCGACATAGCTTCAAACATATGACTCCACATCGTCCCACATCCTTGACCAATAGTACACTCGTTGTTCAAAGTCTTTTCAACTCCCACGTGCCCCGCAATGGCTGTATCGTGGCCTTCTAACAATACCATTATATGTAAATCTGGATCTTGTGGGATACATATACGCTGCTCATGAAATGGTAGACCTCAAACTTTCTTTACCGTCTTTGCTTGAAAGCACTTCAAGCAAATCTTGTAAATGTCGCCTATGATTTTTTAAGATTATACTATATTCCACAATATCATCGAAATAGACAATAATAGATTCTTCTAAATAAGGATGAAAAATATCATTAATTAATCCCATGAATGTGCCAGGTGAGTTAGTGAGACCAAAAGTCATCACTAGATACTCAAAGTGACTAAACTATGTATGATCACTTTGAAAAGTTATCTTGTGAACATCTTCATTAGCAATTCGAATGTGGTTGTACTCGCTCCTCAAATCCAGTTTGGTGAAGAACTTTGGCCCTTGAAGTTGGTCAAATAAATCATCCATTTGAGGTAATGGATACTTGTTTTTCACCGTTTGTTGATTCAACCCACGATAATCAATGCACAATCTCATACTCACATCCTTCTTTTTCACAAATAGCACAAGGGTCCCATAAGGTGAAATGTTTGGTTATATGAACACTTTTTCAACATCTCCTCCACTTGAGCTTTACATTCCTCCAACTCATTTGGAACCAAACGATACGAAGCTTTGCAAGTTGGAGTGCTACTGGGTATCACCTTGATCTTGTGATCTACACGTCTTTTAGATGGAAATTCTAGAGGTAGATCATCTGGGAATACATCCGTATACTCCGTAATAATATCAGTCAATGAGTCCAAAATGTAAAGATTGTCCTTTAAACCAGCAACATCTCTTATAAGTCCGAAGAAACATACATCATCTCTAGAAATGGCAGTTTTACCAATCACAAAGAGAGGTAAGTATCTATTTTGAGATCTGATTCTATCTCCTTAAATCTTTCATCCACTACTTTTTACCACTTTCTTTCTCCAATCTACCTCCGGATTGTATTGTTCCATCCATGGCATTCATAGGATGACATCATATCGAGCTAATCGGATTACTCTCCATTCCATCTCTTCCTTGTATCCGCCTATGGCTAGTTCTACACTTTGTGCTAATGTCTCAATTGGTTCAGTTTGCCCATTTGGCAACTCCACTTCTTCACTCACATCCTTCATCAAAGTCAATCCTAATTTCATTGCAACATATCATGATAGAAAATTTTCTATTTTCTCCAAGATCAATTAGGAATCTCACCTTGTGTCCTTCCATCATCCCATTTGTGACAATCAATCGTGCTTGTTTCTTGCTCCCTCTATGAGCTTCCAATCATTGTCTTCTCCCAACCCCGCCTTTTTTTTGTTTAGTGGAACCAGTAAGGTCGCGAGGCAAGTTTATTGATGATCTTCGTTTCCTTGTAAGGTCTCGTCTTCATTGTTGTATTCCCCTCCTTTCATATTGTTGAAAGGCCATCGTAACATAGGGCTTCCTCCTAGTGGTCCCGATCGAGTTCTACAAAACTTGGCAATGTGACCTATCCTCCCACATTTATAGCATTGGCGATTTTCACGAACTCCCATTCCTGCTTGATTAATGGTTCTATTATTTGCAGAAAGATCCGGCAAATTTGGAATAAGTGATCAACAATTATCACCTCCATACCTAGGCGATGGTCCTCGTGGTGCTGCACATCCTTCCCTACGTTGAAGGTTTCCCAACTCCATTGGTGTTGGGTCAACTGGATCTCGAACATTGCTTGATGATTCACCGTGTGTGATCCCATAAGCACTTGAAATCTGTTGAGCAATTGCAATTGCTTCATTCACTACGGATGGATTGTTCACCATCACCTCCTTTCGCACTCTCTCTTTCAGGCCTCGTTTGAAAACATCTAAGGCTTCTGCTCCACTCATAACCATAATAGATACTTGAAGATCACAAAGTTCTTCAATGTATTCATGTATGACTTCTTTTTGCTTCAAATCTCAGAACTTCATTCTTGCGGTTTGAAGTAAATCCACCGCTTTAAAGTTCTGAAGAAGGCCCTCTTGCATCCCACTCCATGAAATAGAAGCATCTCATTATGAAAGCATTCATTCCCATGTATTGTATCATGTAAGAGCTTTATCCATGAAATAAAACCACATGAACATTCATGCAGTAAAATCAGAAACATGAAAATGTGATAGATATATATTCATCCTCATGATACATCGCTCCAAAACTCTCATGGCTCTATTGCCCTTGTAGGCTTCCACCTTACATGCCTTTTCCATACGAAGTAAGAGATTGGTTGGATCTTCCATCTCTTGAAGTCGTCTCCTATTTGCCTCTTCGTTAGCAATAGCAGTCGCTTGCGGTTGGGATTGAGTCTCTTCTTGTATTGGAGTTTCCACTTCCATCTCACCAACTCTTTCTCTCTCTATCTTCTCACTCTCTAATGTGGAGATCTTGTCCTTCATGGCTTGTTGCTTTGTATGTCCAACTACAATATCTTTTCTTAACTCTTTCATTTCTATCATGATTGAGTTGAGAATTTCACTCATATCAATTGATGCTTCCATGCTTCTCAACCACTCAAACTAATACAACGTAAGTATAATGACAATCCAATCTCTCAAAATGGGAATCACAAAAGGCCGAGGTGATCCTATTACAACTCTGTAGTACTCTTCACCATAATTTCTAACAATAAAATCCCTCCACACTCTCTTCTATAGGTAAATTGTTATAATTTCTACATACGTGTTGAACGGAACCGGTGCGGGTTGTTCACGATTCAAATCCATCCAACATTCAATATAGAATGTAAATGGTACAATCCCACGTTTTTCCATAACTTACAATCGGAAGTATCATTGGTATTAGTGATGACATCACTCGAGCCATAAAATCTGCACCCCAATTGGCCACAAGGTACACTGTGAAAACATATTTCTCCATGAATCAAATATGGATGTTGAACAGGTTGGGAAATGAAAAGTTTGGTACATGATTTCCCTCAGGCACATCCATACCTGCAGCCCACAGTTTTCCCTTCCCCTTTACTCTACATGCACATCAAGAACCTCTGTTAGTCTCTATACAACTCTTAAGAACTCAAAGTTATTATCACGGTCTTGTTATTCCAAGAGGGGTAATCCACACTCAAGGAAACAACAAGTTTGCTATGATACCATTGTAACACTATGGAAGTGATGAGAGATCATTCAAATAGCTGAAAAAATTCTGAAGTTGAAAGACTCCTCAATGGTTTCTCCTTCTCCATATATAGTCCTAAAAAAGGTACAATATAGATAAGGTTACACAACTACCATCCATTCAATTCCTCGTGGATTGATGATGTGGCGAGCATCACTATGAGTACACAAATTGTTGACGTGTACTCCAACTAATCCACAAAAAACACAACCTAAAGAGCACACGGATTGCTGATGTGACATCTTTAGATACTCCACTAATAATCAACTCAAGACTATCTATTTCCACCTTGTGTAACCTCTACTTTAGTTCTCACTAATGAAAGATGATTACATTATATTGCAATAATATCTGTAAGGAAAATGATCATGTATCCACGTCCCTCTCATATATATCAAGGATGAGTCTATCTGCAATCACAAATCTATAAGATAACAAAGGTGTCGAGAGTGCCCAACTTACCAAAAATGTTATAGGTGCAGTCTCTTCCATCGATAATAAACCTACCCCTCCACACAAAATCGGCAAAGATGTCTATCTCCGTGCCAAATCTCCTGTCACACACTCGAAGGTCCTTGGTCTGATGATGTCATCAAAGACACCCATGATCCTCCTATCAAAGGTTGTCAAACGTTATATGAATGTAGGTGAAGGAGGAACCATGCAAAAAAGATAGGTGGGTCGATGAGCAACATTAGATGAGAGTGCATCAAAATCCACATGCGGATCCCCTAGTAGAGGAAGGTCATCTCCATGCAAAATATACTCGGCAAGTGCAACGTCTAGGTAGCGTGAGATAAAATCTTCTGACCCTAATGACATTCCTAAAATGCGTAAGCCGTTTGTCGATGTCATATATCCCTATATAAGTTGGAGATGAGGAGGAATGCCCAAAAGAGACCAAACCCTATACTTTGACACCTTGACTCTCAAGCTTACAAAATGAAGCTCGGTAGTCAAGTAATCAAAGGTCTGTCTAATGTGGTCTACTTGGCCCACAATGTGTGTATCATCCACTAAGGAGTGGAACACACAACCTGACGCGGCCAAAGCAGTAGATAAAAAAGCTCTATAATGAACCATGGCAAATAGTGATCCTACCAAAGGATCTCTCTATTGAGTACCAACGGCGGACTATAGAACGATGATTCCCTCCTTGGAAAAGCCATGCTTATAAAAGAGAGAAGAATGTGAACCATGTGAAAGATCCTACGAAAGGAATGAGGCTCAATAAATATCCACTAGACTCTTTAAGCTCTCTAAAAATAGATACATGTGAGACATTATTAAAAGCATTCTCAACGTCCACCTACAAGACAATTCAATCCGGATGGATATCTAAAAGTGCTCTAATGATCAACGATACCGCCTCATATACTCCTTGTGTGGCGAATCCATACTGGTGTGGACAAAAATGATGTTCGAAGTGTGAACGATGTTACAAAACCACGATAGGACTAACTAAACGCAGTAAGACCTGCCCAATAACAATCGATATGATGCCCCAATATCCTTCTCCATTGCGAGAAGCCGACTAGCACTCAACATCTGACTAACTGACAACATAATTTCTCCTCTTGTAACCAATGTAACCACCTAGAACAACTCTGTGAAACTGCTATAGGTATTATCCGGTTGAAAGTAATCTCTAAGATACTCATATTCTATCTCTCACAATTATCGTGATATAAACATAAGATTTTGCATAGAGAATCCACAAATAATGATTTATCAAAACATAATGTCTCATATTCCAAAACCTCTAATTATATCTACTCACCAATTGATAGATGTAAAAGGTTGCCCATGGGT
This sequence comes from Marchantia paleacea, assembly GCA_014180765.2. NCBI lineage: Eukaryota > Viridiplantae > Streptophyta > Marchantiopsida > Marchantiales > Marchantiaceae > Marchantia > Marchantia paleacea. The sequence continues at coordinate 135,543 of MUAA02000165.1, forward strand.
GATGTAAAAAGTTTAGTTGAAGGTTTCAAAGTTTGTCTTGGCATGGGCATTACGCCTTTCCCCATAACAATAATCTTCCATACATACACTAACTGCACGAATGAGATCGCTTGTGCTGCTTTTGGACCCAAACGACGCCGGTTTCTACTCTTCCTTTCCCAGATCACCTCCTGTAGCGATCGCATGAGCTTCGCAACGTACTTCTTGACGGATGCTTGTTATGGGCGAACAGCAGGCACATCCTCACTTCTGGATGTGAAACTGCGATACTGCCCGGCGCCGTCATGGAGACTTCCACTATGAATTTTACCACTCTACATCATGTACAAATTCATGCTCTCTGAAAACAAACTGCTATTTTCTTCCCACAATTGAGTACTGTCATGTCCCACACATATTGCAGGATGTAAGAATACAAGCATTAAATTTGTGACCATGAAGCGCATGCAAGGAAGGTGACTTCCAATTTCTGCGTTGTCATTTATTCGAGACAAATACTGAGGTCAGAGACGATGAGGCGTGCGCACGTTGGCAACTTACAGAATTAGATACAAGACCTCATTGTCAATTTAAATCTGCATCGTGCCCTCATGTCGAGAGCTGTGAATGATAGTTGTAACTAACTACACGTCTTAAGACGAAGAGGTCTGGATAGGAACCTTCCTTAACTTGAAGGTGAACACATTCCTGGATTAAAAGCCTAAAAAAATGGTCTTGTCGTATATGACGATCAGTTTCCATCCTTCAAAAGGAATATTTCATGCTAGGCAAGACGGAAAGATTTCATTTCTGATCGTTAAGGACACACCGTCTAATCAAAATTTTCTAAGAGTTTTTACAATGTAACCATCGGTGATGAAATATTCACAACTTAAACTGCTTCATTTGTTACAGCTCCACGCAGGTGCGAGCTAGAAGAGCCCGTTCTACTTCCTTCCAGTCTTTCACTCTGGTTATCAAAGGATGTTGAGGACCGCAAGGAGTCTTGCTCCAAGGATAGCTACCGTGGAAATCAAACAAGAGCACTTCGATGCCACACTCGGCACACTCCATGGCGTAGCGAGGGTTGTCGTCGATAAGGATGTGTGCACCCAGTGATCTGCCACACGCAACATATCACGGTGCATTCCCGATCCTTACATAAATGAAGATAAGAACACATCAATTTACCATTTCAGAACCTCGCGCAAGCAGTCTGAGTGAGCAACAGAAGCTTTTGAGAAGCAACCAAAAAATGTCCCAAACCTCAAATCCCTCTGTAGGCCTTTATAAGCTTAAGGAAGGCCTATCGACCTGTACTTCTTAAATGGGATCGGTTGCTCGGACTGGTTCGATAATCTACAAACTCTGCCAAGCATTTGTGAAATCCAACTCAACAACTACAGCTAAGGAAAGTTACCGAAAAAGTTTGCATGATTGTGTAAAAATGAACATAAGCCTTTTCGTATAGAATAAAGCTTATAAAGAAAACCTATCGTTAATCGCAGTACTACTTCGGAACCTTATGAAGCTTACCCAGATCAGAGAAGATACTCGTTCACAAACATTTCAACCTCAACACATCGACGACTCTTGGAACTCACCACAAATACACATTACGCATACAGTCTAGCAAGAGAGCACTCATAAATTGAAACGAAAGGGTGATCGGTGAGCGCCTTACCTGCATATTTCTGATTTGGGCTTTGCCGAACCTTCCAGAGCAAAGTGATTCCCAAAATGAACCTCCTTAAAAATTCCTGAGTAATATCTTTCAATCCACTCGAGAGTAGGTTCTCTGATGACGTGCTGACGTGATCTGCGACACCAAAACACAAATTAGAAGTCCGCTGAAGTATTCGAACCTCCGAGGCACCGCTGTGTCAACTTCCCTGTAACAACGTACAACGTTCGCTCTTCTGACAAGCCGTGTAAGGCGTTGCTTCCTGCTTCAGCGTCATGCTGACCATTTTTTCCCCAGACAATTCAAAGGGTTCTACAAGTATCCTGGTATCTGGACACCAACCCAACATATCCCATATCCCATATCCAACCCAACAACAAAGCCCATTCGCAACCATATCTGCTGCGCGTCCAACACAAGGGTATCCTCCACTCACACGTGACCTATACCAAAGAGTGGGCTCACGCAAACAAAAATCTAGAACAGTGTCGAAAACTGAGAAATGGGAAGGATGCCAAGTTAAACCACTTAAAATAATTCATTGTGTCTCGTGATGGTGTCTCGCAATTGAAATGTACACTATTTTGAAGACGAAAAAGAGTATGCTTACGTTACAACAACCAAATTGCAGTAGGCTGCCAGGTGAAGGAGCGTTTGATAAGCGCCTGGAACAGGGCGAATTCCATTCTTGAAATGCTTCGACTCGAAAAACGCATGAACTCGATGATTGGCTGTAGAAAACGGACCGAAAACAATAATGGTTGGTTAAGCTTGGAGCACGACCACGACAACCTGCTTCTCATTCATAATAGAGAGCCAATTTATCCCAGCATACTACAGAACGACAAAAACATGTCATTTTGATAGACATGCACTAGTCACTAGCTGGGGGGATGCAAGGCGCAGTAGATCGTAACTGGCGTGGCATCACTAGGAACACCTCAATGAACACTGCGAGTTCTACTTGTCAGTTAAGAACTTCACTTCTACACCGACTAACATTGTTAGGTTACTACGGACAGACTGGCCGTAGTACCTTCAGCTTGCGAGCACTTCCATATCTGCACACAGCCAGCATTATCAAAGCTTTTGTCACTGAACATTCCGATACCAACTCTGAGCGGCTCTGGAAATAATCACTCTAATTGTAGAATTCCTGACTTGAACATGATAGAAGCTCCGTGGATCATTTTCGAATCAGACGATTGAAAACTCGGCCAGATTTTCCAAGTTGTGTTGTTGCACACTAATGTAACCTTCGCAGGCATATACCTTCATGAAATCGTAGATGTAATACTCTGACACGTCATGATGTAGCAAGTACTCTTCAGCCATGAATTCATTCAAAGTTGCCAAGAAACTGCCCAGCACTGCATTTCCAAAAAAAGAACGACCATAAGATTGCTATAGTAGTCTCAAGGGAGGTGAAAAGATAAGTTTCATGAACCATAATCCGATAGCATGGGATGCAGTACAAACCAAGAAAACTCCACAAAATTCAAAGCCGCATCATTCAAGGGTCATCATATTTCTGAATCCTGCTTAGAATTCGGCATGAAATAAAGCCCAGACTCACCTTCATCAACATCAACAGCTACGCAAAGTTGCTTCAATGGATCACTAATGGTACCAGGTGATACCAAACTCTTCTGACACGCGGAATCCGCTTCAGTCCTCTCGAAATGGCTTGTATGGGGCCGTGAATCGTCCGTCAGTATCAATGGAAGGCTACTCCTTCGAGCTTGCTCAACAAGAGTGAAGGCATTACTTATGCCGGCAGCTGATGCAGACTGCCGATCCATGTTTCTGGAGGGATGCTCTCCTCCTACCCTGGAATCCAGCCTACTAGGAGAACGGATATTATGCTCGCGAATCTGATCCACGCAAGAATTATGAGGAAGATCGTTTTCTCCTCTTCCTCCAGAGCTGAAAGACCCCACAGGTTGCAGGCGTCTGGTCCTAAACGCCGGAGACCGACGTTCGTCCGTCAATCCCCTACCGGCAGCAGCACAAACTGAAGCTCCTGCTGAACTATGCTGGCTACAGGACCAATCGACCGATGGCGAGGTATGATGATTGAGCCTGACGTTCGTTCTGCATTGCGTAACAGAGGTGATACTAAGTGGTGTGAAGAGATGGATGCCAGATCCACAGGCACCGCCCGCACGTAGGGTAGGGCTCTCCAATCCCGTACTCATAATGCGAGCTACAGCAAGCTCCATCGCCACAGATTCTTGTCAGTGAACGACGGCCAACCGAACCCCTCGTAAACGCCGAATCGCGTCAGTAGGACACTCTTCTTTTCGAAATCTCTGGATTTTCACCCCTCCTCAGACTCCGATACTTCAAGAATCCGAGCAGATGAAAAAACCTCAATCAGAACTGTCGACAACTCCAGCCTACCGAGATCTGAAAACCAGGCCTGCTGTAAAATGCTCGATGTACCGCCTTCGAGACGAGGATGAGCGAGAACGCGAAGCCCAAAGAGGCATTGGCGTAATGCTCAACCGACTCAAAATTCCCGCGATAATGACCACCACCATAAACCTCAAGGAAGAGGAAGACGACGAGCCAACAACAACCACTGACGCGTCACCTCACGGTCCTTCCTCCTCTTCTCGTCATTCCCATGGTGGTTGCGCAGAATCTTCAGCCAAATTATTGAAATTTCCGCTCCCTGCCTCTGTGTGCAAACTCTTCTCAGTCCCAATTTCTCCTCGCCGTCACCATCGGAAAATCTGGCAACCGAGAAGTGTCAACCTTCTCCAGCTTTGCTTCTCTTCAATCGCTGCAATTGTCCTCTTTGCTTGTTAGCAGCAGCGGCAGCAACTCCCGCGTCCGGTCTCGCTCCGCGACTTCGTCACTCCACATTCGCCAGGCGTCGGTGCTCTCTTTCATTCATTGACGCTCGTCGGGGCGTGTTGCTTTGGTTCGCGAACGAACGAACGAACCTCTTACAGGTTCGTCCACGTGGGTGTCGGGTTCGGGGCCGGGTGGGGTCCGAATCCGAGTCCCCGAAGCAGTGACGCACTCGAGAAGCACTGTAGGAAGAAGCAAGCCTGCTACTGTAGTTCCCAGTCTTGCGCTAGCTGACGGCGGCCGACCAAAACAGACGGTACGCTCTTTTCCTCCGTCAACTCCCGTCGTCCTGTCCCGACCACGGGACCGAACGGGAGTGAGTTAACTCACGGCAGCCAGGTACGGCCCATCTAACTTTCAAAGGACGTGAATTGGACTTGAGGGAAAGTACAGAGTAAGGACCTTCCTCACTAGGCTACAAAATGTTCTAATTCGACATCGCTTGTTCCAACAATGTCAGTACTGTACTGTAGTAAATTCGGCTTCGCCGTCCTACGCTCCTCCTGCAAGACTGCAATCTGGACATTTCGGTTACATCCGTAAACTGAGCACTGGTGGAGATAAGTTGGATTGTTCTTCTTTTTTTCCGTAGATGAAATTTCCGTTAGATTTTTGGTTGAATAGAAAATTCTTAACCTTAAGACTTAGATTTCAATGGTTCATAAAATGCATATTTCAAGCCGAAAATGCATGTCCAATGATCTTCTCGTGGATCAATTTTTTGTTGAGCTCCTTGTGTACAATAAAAGTGATTTTATTATCATTGTTCAATGGTTGGTTTCGATACGATTAAACTTATATTGGAAGATAACTTGGCTCGTCATCTGATGCATTCATCTCGAAGATTGTACAGTCGGTTCGTAGCCCATCACATCCTGCATTTGGAATCCCTTTCCAAATCCTTCCCTGTCATGAATCAATCAGGATCAACAATCTTTATCCTTTTTTAGTAACAACAATCTTTATCCTTGTGCGAAACGTCTTAACCTCGTCCAAAAATAGTCATTCTACTTTATGACCCTTTGTTGGGTAGGTAAATCTTGAGGTTATTAAAATGAAAATATAAATATGGCTCCAGTTAATTACCGTAGTTAGTTAAAAGGAACATTGATAAACTTCATCATGTTCATAAAACAAAGATTAATAATTAAGATTATTGATATGTACGTAATATAGTTGTATTTTTAGATGCGAAAGTTCAATACGGCATGAACCTCGGGATGTGTACTTAGCAGAATAAGCTATGAAATTAGTTCGGGCAAGACATGTGTAAGAACAGCTGCATATTAGTACTTAGTGTGGGAAACACTAATAGGGAAGTCCAAATTTTTACCCATCAAGCTTGAATTAATGTGTGACAGTTAATTGAGATCTTAAAATTAATAAAATTTTAGTTTCATTAGTACAAACTTATTAAGTTGGGTGTTGGGTGTTGATTTCATGTGTATAATATCAAATATGTATAAATAATTATTGCAATTTTTCAATTTGAAGGTAATATTCAAAAGTAGTATTTGAAGATATTTGAGTAAAATATATATATATACTCTAAATCTACTTGTCATTGTGTGACAATGACAAGTAATCTATTGAAATAATTTTTATAACATTGTTATTATACTTTGTCCCCTTGTAGATCTATTGAAATGATATGAATACCTAGTATAAATTCATGTAATTTTCATGTCAATTTCTTTACCTTTATATCCCATTTTTATAATATTGATAGTTTAATTTTTAAATAAAATCTACAAATTTGAGAAAAATATTCTTTTCTATAATTTTTCAAAGCAATTGAACATCTTCCATAACAAGATTGAAACCTTTTATTTTAACTTCAAAAATTCTAAATATTCTCATTTTTTGTCCATGCATCTTTGATTTTAAAATATAAAACAAATCACATGGATGAATCTTTTCTTCTTGAACATGCAAAAAGTTTACAAAGTTCATCTTTTGAGTTGCTCAATGAAAATCTTTTCAACAACATTATCATTGTGTTTCCATAATTACCCCGATCAAATCATTCATTTATGTTCAATAAATTATTACTTTATTACGTAATCAAACGTTAGTGATAAGATAAGAACATGATTCATTGTGAAAGATCATGAATCAAAATTTGAATCCAAACTATAAGTTTCAATCTAAACATAGAATCACACCTCAACAAACTACCATAATAATGCATATTCCACATTACAACATATGTGTATATTTCACATCATAGTTATTTTAACATCTCACTATATTTTTATTATTAATTATTTTGTATAGATCGTTGATATTTTTTTTTAAATAAATACCCCTTTCATCTTCAAATTTGATAACAAATCTAGATGTCATTGTGTTGAATGAGCTATCAAATGTAAAGTCAAAATAATTAAAAAATTTAATGAAATGTGCTATCTAGATTCTTTAAAAATTTTCAATTAGTTCTTCATGCAATCTACAATCTTCCTTTCATGATCTTTCATGATTTTCAAAATATATTTTTAAAGTATATTTTTTTGATTTGAAATTGATTAATTTGATAATATATTAATCCAAACTAAGTTATTTTATCAAATGCATATCATCATTGCATGATCCTACAATAACAAAGCCTCACCTTAATGGTGAGTAGGGTGTAAAAATCATACACAGTTCAATTTGGACTTCATTTTGTATAAGTTTTGATTTTAAATCTGTATTATTTTATAAATTAAAATTATGTATGTTATACATATTACATATTATTTATATCTATAGATAATTATTTGCAATTTATTGGTTTGAATCTTTTTTTATTTATATTACATCAATACAAATTAATTAGGAAATATATACTAATTATAAATAAAATATCATTTACATTAATTGAATGTTACTTATTCAATATATAAATATCATTAGTTAAGCATGAAATAAATATACAAAATTTAAATGACTCATTTTGAATAAAGATATTTAATTGAGATTGTATATATTCTTTATCATAATTTATGTAACAACATCCTTAATAAGGTAGACATTTATAGGCATGAGTAGAACTGTTAGATCTAGTAGTATATTTAGCATTGTTCACAGTGGATGTGTCAATAATATCAACATTGACATCCTTGATTAGGTAGGTATGCATATGCAAGATTAGAGTAGTTAAATCTAGTAATGTACTTAGCATCATGAGTAGAACTATTAGACCTAGTAGTATATTTAACACGGTTCAGAGTGGATATATCAATAATATCAACTGTTACATCCTTGATTAGATAGGCATACATAGGCAAGATTAGAGTAGTTAAATCTAGTAATGTACTTAGCAGCTTGAATAGAGCTGTAAGACCTAGTAGTATATTTAGCACTGTTCACAATGGATGTGTCAATAATATCAATAGTGACATCCTTGATTAGGTAGGCACACATAGGCAAGATTATAGCAGTTAAATCTAGTAATGTACTTAGAACTATTCACATTGGACGTGATAATAATATTCACTATAACGTTATTATCAATGATATTTCCAACAACATACCAATAATATTGTTAGGAGACCTATGACTCAAGGGATAGAGTTTGAGTTAGAGCTCATAGGAGGACAAATTTTAAAATTGATCCTTTGAGAGTGTAGCTCCAACGACGTTCCCAACGACATGCCAATAATGTTCTTAGGAGACCTATGGCTCAAGGGATAGAGTTTGAGTTAGGACTCATAAGAGGAAAAATTTTAAAATCGAGTCTTTGAGAGTGTAGCTATGGTGAACCATTAGCTAGTGTAGTAACTTGGATTTTTTGGAGCTTGAAGTGGGTTTGATTTAACTATAAATTTTTTTATACTGTGGTTATAAGCAAAATATGCTTGTAGACATTTTAATAATAGAAAAAATTATTATGCGTTGGTGTATAATAATCTATGTTTTAGGATATTTGATGTGACAATGATGCATGTTGTGATGCAATATATATGTGGATAACATTTTATTAATGTGTTAACTACCTTCACATCACAATAAATCATTGGATCAACTAGCATAATGTTTCATAAGGTACATGAGGTATGGATTTGAAATCCAAGTTCTGATATTTTTAAAATCTTTTGGTGACTTTTCGACTACTAAATTTTTTACTTGAACCCATTTAATCATTGTTTAGGGATTTTTTTAAAAGGCTCCATCTCTCAATTATTATATAGTACACTAGTATACATTACTCTTTAGGACCATTTGCACTATGTAATAGTTGCATATTGTTAGAAACATACCTAACATAATGACGTGCCTATGTGTACATTGTACATATAAACAATACAAATTCACAACTTTATTTCTTATGTTCAAAAAGTTACAAAATTTTCCATGTTAAAATGATGTTGGGTCAATAGATTAAAATGTATATTGGCCCTACACATATCCCCAATAATGTTGTTTGAGCATCCAAGATTGTGATTCAGATTTTAATATTTTGATCAATCTTGATTATTTCTTGAATATTTTGCCACTAAATGTGATGTTTTTCAACTGTCTCCCCTTTGTCTATGCTCTTGTCTTGCTATGCAACAAAAATTTCATAATTTTTGATTTGATATCCTATTATAAACCGAAACATCAATATACACTAGAGAGAAAGAGACATGTAAAATCACTATGTTATCAACTCTCATACTATGTTATAAATTAGATCATTAACATACACAAGAAAAATTGAGACATTTAACATCAATTTAAAACACCAAAAATTTAAAACTCAAAAATGGAGAGAGAGATACACAACTCTAAAAATCAAAACAAACCCAAAGGTGCTAAAGATCCCAACATATATATGTGATAGATCGAACTAACATTAACTAGTTGTATCTATATAAAGTGAAAATAACAACAATATGGAACGCATGATGGAAGATGAATTCTTACTTTTGCACAACTAAAAGTATTTAATGAAGTTTTATGTACCTGTTCTATGAGTTTGTTGAAGCAATATTCAAATAGTCGATAGAATTCTGTCATGAAGTTCTAGTAAGCTGCAGATTTGAGGAGAGGTATGAGGAGGAAAGTCAAATGAAAAGATGAACCGGATTAATTATCAAAGAAAACCAAACGTGATATCATGGATTGGAGTTGGAATTCCAACGAAACAAATGAAAATCCAATCATTTTGTATGACTGTTTAACTTTTTTACTGCATTTCCTTATACAATGGCTTCTACTGGGAAATCAATATATGTGAGAACCAAGCAAAATCCGGATCAAACAAAACCTTGCACACTCTCCATTCGAACATCAAAGAGTCCACATTTTAGTGGTGGGACTCCACTTAACGTATCGAAAAATGTGTTTGGTCATCTTCCATCTTCTCTCATTCCTTTCTTATTACTTTTGTGTGAGCATGACCGTCTGGCTCACTTTGTGGCTCACGTCAGGACCTTCCAAGATGGAAGGAAAAGGACGGCTCCTCACGACCAATGAGACCAAGGAACTGGGTTAGTGCATCCTCTGAGGGAAACGTTCCATGAAAAGTCCTCCCAGTCTCTACTTTACTAACCAATTACAATTAGTTCAAAGATTTGTTATGCTTCCCAGGTGACCGGCAGGATTCTTGGGAGGTTGCCATACTTCGTCCTCGTTTTACCTTTTTTCCTGCCTTAATAGTTGTAAAGTCGTTAGTATAATAATAATAAAAAGTGCCGGAGAGACATGTAATTACCAGTGGTTCGAGAACACTGTGCACATTATTTGTTCCATTAAATATCATTAGGAATGCATTATGGGAATATTCTTATTGAGCATCTTCGAGAATTTTGAAGCTTATTTGTGTTAAACCTTGACTGCAGTTTCCAGTTTAGTTAATTTGTACTCTGGTTACGAAGTGATCCTATCTCGACTACGGAGTTTGGTGTCGTTCTAATTGGCTTTCCAAACTCGTGGAATGACATGAGAGTAGTTTAGTAGGCTGGGATTAGTTTTTCACAATGTGTGAAAAGGTTATATTTTGCTAAAGTTGAGAGTGAACATATAAATTTTTTTTTTTTCAATTTCAATTCTATTGGTATCTAAATTGAATACTATGGAAAATTATATAGCAAAATATAGATAATTTTTTTTATAAATCTGACATATAGATCAGGTTATTTTATTCTAATCTCTTCATTTTTCTGCCTTGGTTCTATTAAAATATAGTTGAAAAATTATGGATATTGGAATAGAAAGTTATGAGATTTTTTTTTTAGTTTTTAGGGTTTTGATAACATTTCTTCATATGAGATGTGGTGTTAGGGGTTTGTGGTTGTGCAAGTGGGAGGAGGTACATGATGGAGTACCATGTGTCCTTATTGTTCTCTTTGTGCTAGCTATAGCCTAATTTTCCCTCATGGGGCCGCCTAGAGCGGTACATGATACATCATGTCAAGTGTGTCATCTACTCTTTAGCTTCCAAAGGCTAAAGACCCACATCTAAAAGATACACAAAGAAGTGATAAATGTCAATGAGGCGGCCAAGCTCATCGATATTTGTCACTTCGGTGATCACACAAATTATGTCAATCCCTTCATTGATTGTTTTGGGTATACCAATTGGGTCAATGTAAGTGGTTAACATCCAAGTCAGATTTTATTCTGGGCTTTTCATAACCACATTCATATGTCCACGTTTATTCCATATGCTCCTTCATGCACTCCATGACGAGACTAGATGGGCTTTTTGCTTATCGTTAGATCGGTAAGCACGTGATCCCATGGATGAGTTAGCATGATTTTTGTTTCTCTTATGTAACCATCTTTAGTTAATGAGAACTAAAGTAGAGGTTACACAAGGTGGATATAGATAGTCTTGAGTTGACTATTAGTGGACTATTTAAAGATGCCACATCAGCAATCCGTATGTTCTTTAGGTTATGTTTCTTGTGTATTAGTTAGTGTGTTAGTTGTAGTTACACGTGAGTAATCCGTGTGCTCATAATGATGTCCATCACGTCATTGATTCACGGGGAATTGGATGGATGGTGGTTATGGAACCTTATATATATTGTACCTTTTTGAGGACTATATATGGAGAAAGAGAAACCATTAAGTTATTTTTCAACTTCAAAATTTTTTGAGCTATTCGAGTGGTCTCTCCTCATTTCCCTAGTGTTACAATGATATTAGAGCAAACTTACTCTTTCCTTGAGTATGGATTATCCCTCTTGGAATAGTAAGATCGTGATGATAGCTTTAAGTTCTTGAGAATTATATAGAGATTGCCAGAGGTCATTGATCTATATGTAGAGTAAGGGAAAAAGGAAAAACTATGGGTTGCATGTATGGATTTGTGTGAGGAAAATCTTATACAAAAATTTCCATTTCCCAACCTATTCAACATCCATATTCAATTCATGGAGAAAGATGTTTTCAAAGTGTACCTTTTGACCAACTAGGCTGCAGATTCTATGGCTCGAGTGATTACGTCACCAGTACCATGAATGACTTCTTAGTGATTCTATCATAGTCTTCCAAAGATACTTCCGATTGTTAGTTAAGGAAAAATATGGAATTATAAATTTATATTCTATACTAAATGTTGGATGGATTTGAATCGCAAACCACCCGCACCGATTACGTTCAACATGAATGTAGAAATTAGAATGATTTTTTGACAAAAGAGAGTGTGGAGAGATTTTATTGTTAGAAATTATGGTGAAGAGTGCTACAAAGCTGTAATAGGATCACCTCAGCCTTTTGTGATTCCTATTTTGAGAGATTGGATTGTTATTATACTTACGTTGTATTAGTTTGAGTGGTTGAGAAGCATGGAAACATCAGTTGCTATGAGTGAAGTTCTGAAGTCAATCATGATAGAGATGAAAGAGTGACGATTTCAAGAGGACTTCATGATGACTTCAAGAGATGGCAGATCAAGCCAATCTCTTACTTCGTATGGAAAAGGCATGTAAGGTGGAAGCCTACAAGGGTAGCATAGCCATGGGAGTTTTGGAGGGATGTATCATGAGGATGAATATACATCTATCACATTTTATGTTTCTGATTTCCTTGCATGAATGTTCATGCAATCTTTTCTCATGTATAAGGCTCTTACATAGTACACTACTTGGGAACAAATGCTTTCAAAACGAGGTGCTTCTATTTCATGGAGTGGGATGCAAGATGGGCTTCTTTAGAACTTTCAAGCGGTAGATTCACTTCAAACTGCAAGAATGAAGTTGTGGAATTTGAAGCAAAAAGGAGGCATACATGAATATATTGAAAAATGTCATGATCTTCAAGTATCCATTACGTATATGAGTGGAGCAAAAGCCTTAGATGTCTTCAAACGAGACCTAAAGGAGAAAATGCGAAAGGAGGTGATGGTGAGCAATCCATCCACAGTGAATGAAGCAATCCCAATTGTTGAACGGTGTGATTACACGTGTTTATGGGATCACACATAATGAATCATCAAGATCCACTTGGCCCAACACCAATGGAGTTGAAAAACCTTCGATGTATGGAAGAATATGCACCACCACGAAGACCACCACCCAGGTATAGATATGATAATTGTCGATCACTTATTCCTTGCCGGATCTTCCTGAAAATAATGGAATGGTTAATCGAGGAGAAATGGAAGTTCTTGACAATTGTCAGTACTATGCATGTGGGAGGATAAGTCACATTGCCAAGTTTTGTAGAACTCAATTGAGATCACCAAGAGAAAGATCCATGTTGCGATGGCCTTTCAACAATATGAAAGAAGGGGAATACGATAATGAAGACGAGATCTTGCAAGGAAACAAAGATCACTAGTACCACTAAACGAAGAAAAGGTGAGGTTGGGAGAAGACAACGATTGGAAGCTCATGGAAGGAGAAAGAAATAATCACAATTGATTGTCATAAATGGGATGATGGAAGGACACAAGATGAGAGTCCTAATTGATCCTAGAGCAATAGAAAATTTTCTATCACGATCTGTTGCAATGAAATTAGGATTGACTTTGATGAAAGATGTGAGTGACGAAGTAGAGTTGCCAAATGAACAAACTAAACCAATAGAGACATTAGCACGTAGTGTACAACTAGTCATAGGTGGGTACAAGGAAGAATAGTTAGTTTAGCCAAAGTTTAGAATGGTCACTAGATCACAAGATAGTGATGTGCACGATCCAAAAAAGCAAAAGGTAAACTTTGGCTTAATAACAAGATGACTACCATGCATTGGTGGATCGGATTGTGTGCTAGACGTCTTTTAGGACTTGGATAGGATAAGATAACAAAACATACAATCTCTGTATGTTAGCCATGTGGCATAGTTTGGATTTTGGACTTTTATAGTCCTACAGTATATAAAGCAAGGAGAGGTCTTGAGGAGACATCTCATCTTTGTTGAGAAACCGACTCTTCAAGAATCACTCCAAGAAGAGGAGAGCAGACCAAAGGGACAAGAGAGAGTACAGAATGAGATGTACTCCCTCCCTATATATAGGGGGAATAATATGTGACCTCGGGGCGACTCTCACTGAGTTTACCTCCGATGGCTTTTGGAAGCTCATCATGAATCTAGAAGGACTTAGTCCCACCCTATGACCATGACCCTATTGCTCACTCTTACACAAACTCTCAAAGTCCAAGCTCCATTATGCACATTATCACCAAGAGTAAGATATCACTCAAAAAAGGAAAGGGATACTTTGGTAATCAAAGTCTTCATTGAATCAAGGCTTCACTCCGAACATGACGTCTCCAAGAACCAAACTCCCCAAAACTAAGATCTCCACACTATCTTCTCCCAAAACTAACTTCCATTGAAAAACTACTTGAGAGGTGCTTCTCAACCTCTCTATTTATATTACTTAGAATCTTACCCTAGTAACTACAAGTAATCACCATGTAACTTCCTCTTACCAAGTTTAAACGAGGTAGAGATCACAAACCCCAATGAAAAGGGTACATGGCAACATGCAATTGGTCCACTTGGATCTTCTAGAAGCCCAACTACTCACTAATTGACTTCTAGTGTACCAAGTCAATCTCGCCCCTAGATTTAAGGGTCTTCACCAAGTCCAACCAATGAAAACTAGTCCAAGTCAAGGGAAGTCAAGATAATCATGTGATGGAATCTATTCCTTGATTTCTACTAAACAACAAAATAGTAGTTCTCATCTACCACACCAAAAGTTACTCTATATTTTCCTCCAACTTAACCATAACTAGCTAAACATAATCATGACTAAGATAAACTTAGGCACAATTTAGATATACTTACATTTTATCCTATATGTACAACCCTGGGTCTTACATTTAAGGGAAACCCTAATCTCGGATTAGCCCTAAACAGATCTGTACCATCGGTACGTAACAATCCTAGATCTACGGCCTGTAGTCATCAGACACATATTGAACTATATCAACTCGATGAGCTTGGGATATTAACTCTCCCCTTCAAGCTCAACTGTACATCCTGAACTCCTAGATAATGTCGAAATGTAGCAAACGACTCTCTAGGTAAAGCTTTGGTGAAGATATCTGCAACCTGATCTTCTGTATGTATATATCTAAGATCTACTACACCTGAAAGGACCTTCTCCCTAACAAAATGATAGTGCACCTCAATGTGCTTTGTCCTAGCATGAAAAACAGGATTGTTAGCTAACATCATGTCGCTAATGTTATCGCCTAGGATAACCAGAGGGACTAGGATAATCTACTCCAATATAAGAAAGCAAGTAACGAAACCAAATTGCTTCACAAGTGGCATTCATAGCACCACGATACTCTGCCTTTGTGGATTGCTACACGGTCGGTTGCTTTCTTAGAAGGCCAGCCCACAGCCGCACTCCCAAGTCCAAATGCATATCCAGACGTGGATCTCCTATCAGAAATATCCCCTGCCCAATCATCATCGGTGTAGCCATGCAGGTTCAGTTCAACTCTAAATCTGTATCGAAGTCCAAAATGAAGTGTGGACTTCACATAGCGGAGAATCCGCTTAACCGCCATCATATGCGGTACTCGTGGAGCATGCAGGAACTAACTGACTAGACCAACAACATAGCTCAAATCCGGTCCAGTGATAGTCAGATAAATCAAACTCCCAACCATCTGTATATACAGGCGGGGATCTGCAAGTAACTCTCCATTGTCTAACTCTAGCTTTAGACCTTGTTGGAGAGGAGTGTCTATTGGTTTACAATCAGACATCTTGAACTCCTTAAGCTTATCTAAAGCATATTGACGTTGTATTAGCCACATATCCTTTCCCTATGTAATAAACTCCACACCAAGAAAGAATTTAAGATACCCTAAGTCTTGTATCTCAAATTCGAACATAAGATACTCTTGATGCGGGAAATCATCTCCTCATGGTTCCCAGTGACAATAAGATCATCTACGTAGATGGAAATCATCACTACATGAACTCATGATCTCATGCAGTATAGCGATGAGTCGGAATGACAGACTACAAATCCAAGAGATATGAGAAAGGAATTGATCTTCTCATACCATGCTCTCGGAGCCTGTTTCAAACCATAGAGGGATTTCCTTAACTTACAAACGCGAGAAAGAAACTTCAGATCTTTGTAACCAGGTGGTTGTTGCATGTAGACTTCCTTGCCGAGATCTCCATTGAGAAAGGCGTTCTTGAAGTCCATTTGATGCATTTGCCATCCCTTGTTGACAACAATAGCAACCACCGCATTTAATCATTGCCATCTTGGAATCGGACTAAACGTCTCTTCGTAGTCCACTCCATCTTTGTTGTGCGTAGCCCTTGGCTACCAATCTAGCCTTGTATCGAGATACGATTGCACTGAAGCCGCGTTTTGACCTTGAAGATCCATCTGCAACCAATCGCTTTCTTTCCTTGAGTTAAGTCCACCAACTCCCATGTTTGTTGGTGACGAAGTGCAGCAAATTTTGTCTCCGTGGCTTCAATCCACTAATTTTTGTGCATCGCCTCCTCAAGCGTACTCGGTTCTTGCTCAGCAAGAACATGAGTTATGTATGCATGATGATCAGCAAGGAAATTTCCATGCATAAATCTCTGAACTGGATGCCGAACTCTCTCAAATTTACGTAGGGCAGTATCATATGTACTATTTGTCTCCCCTTGCTTCGGATCTGAGGTACCAGCAGCGTCGTTCTGGGACGCTTCATCCAACGGATGAATATCGGTAATCCGTGGTGAGGATATCATATGTTGCAAAATAACATGATCCTCAAGACTAGGAGTCGGTCTGGATGGTGTTCGATGAACTTTATCCGTAGTAGCTCAGTACTGAGACTTCGACTCTAGATCGTGTGACTCCGCAAAACTCCCACTGTAAAAGGTACAGTGGACGGACTCCTTGGTGCAGTTTCAGCAGGAAGAGTGGGTATGACCGGAACAATCGCAAGTGCATATCAAGATTGCAACTCTTCAAATACAACATTTCTACTGATATAGAATTGCCTAGAGGAAGGATTATATCATCTATATTCTTTTGTATCTAAGACATATCCAAGGAAAATACACTTCTCAACTTTCGGATCTAGCTTCTTGCGCTTCTCATCCGGAATGTGTACATAACAGATGCAACCAACAACTTTCAGAAATGAGTAATCAGGCTTGTGGCCTGTGAATACCTCCATCGGGGTCTTGTTGTGAATTGCTGCAGTCGGAGTTCGATTCATCAAGTACACCGTAACGGAAACAGCTTCTGCCCAAAACAGTCTAGACAGGTTTTTCTCGTTCAACATAGCGCGAGCAGCTTCTGCTATGTGACGATTCTTCCTCTCCGCAACGCCATTCTATTGTGGAGTATAACTGCAAGTCTTCTGGAGCTATATGCCATGCTTACGTAGGTAAGTAGTGAATTCTCCATACAGAAACTCGCCTCTCCCATCCAAACGTAGACAAAGGATAGAATGTCAAGACTATTTCTGGAAAGCTGACAACACATCTGAAGAGCTCTTGCTCTTAAGGAAGTAAACCCAGGTGTAGCGAGAGAAATTATCAATGAAGGACACGAAGTACTCAAAACCAGATAAACTTGGTTGAGAAGAAGTCCATACATCTGTGTGCACTAGCTCTAGAAGCTTGGTCGCTCTCCTACCTGATCCCTTAAAGGGTTGTCTAGCTTGCTTGCCGAACTGACAAGCGGGACACACTGCATGGGGCTTAGCAGAAGTGAAGTTGGGCAAACCTGTGACTAGATCTGAACTCGAAAGAGTCTTCAGTTTTTGAAAGTTCATATGCCCAATTCGCTTGTGCCAAATATCTATGTCAGATACTACAAAGCCACTTTCTGTAATGACACGAGTTGGCTGTTTACTGACATTAATTATAGCGTCTAGCTTGAATAGTCTACCACTCATGCTACCTCGAGCTACGATAGTACCTGTGGAGTCTTCAACAAAGCATCCATCTTTGTTGAAACGCACTTGGAAACTTTGTTCTACCATGTGTCCTACTGATAACAGATTTCGAGTCAGAGTATGAATATGTAAAACGTTTCCGATTCCAGAAAGATTAGATCCTGGAATATCAAGCGGAATTTTACCCTTATACTTGATCTCGTGCTTCGTATCATCTCCAGTCACCATGAACTGAGGAGTCTTTACAGTGTCGAGTGACGCAAACCATTCTTGATGCGGCGTCATGTCGCTGGTAGCTCCGGAATCGATCACCCAATCTATATCACGTGCGAAAGCAGCATAACTCTGGCGTGTCACAATGAGTAGTTGTTCTTCAGCAGCTACATGGCCATGTTGGCCCAAAGCGCGTAGATCGTTCTGACACTTGTAACAATCTTTGGCATAGTGGCCATTCTTGTAACAGTAGTTGCAAGTGTTAACTTGCCTTCTTGCACCGGGGTGGCGACTTTTCGGTTCGGCGCCTTGTTCTGCGCACGACCTCTACCACCACCATATCTGGCTCCTCTGCCACGACCTCTGCCTCGACCTCCAGAACCTGCAAAAAGCACACCTTCTTGCGGGCTGGACGAAGCAATAATAGTGCCCAGAATTCGCACTTCTTCTCCCAACATCATTGGGACCAGTTCGTCAAACTTCGGAAGAGGTTCTCTAATCGAAATTGACGTAATGAATGAGCTACTCGGCAGGTAGTCCTTGCAATGTCGCACCGATAATAACGGTTGGATCAAGTTGAACATTGACAGATGCTAACTGATCTGCCAGTTGCTTGATGTGATTGACGTAATCACTGACACACATCGAGCCTTTCTTGACCGTATTGAATTACTGCAGCAACTGTAGCTTCCGAGCTTCTATTCCCGAATGGAACATCTGTGACAATACGTCCCAAGCTTCCTTGGGTGTGTCACAATCTTGAATGTGACCAATCATCGAGCCTGAAATTGTGAGCGCAATGTAGTGGATGGCTTGATACGATCGCTTTCTCTACTCACGCAATGTCTGCTCACTGCGAAGATCACTAGCAACCACGATTGGTGCTTTCTCCTCCCTGGTCACAAGTTCCCATAGCCCCTGGCCTTGAAGGAAGGTCTTCATTCAAAATTTCCACGAGAGAAACCCTCAAACCTCTAAAAAACTTCGTTTAGACCTCCAAACAGCTCCTCAAAGATTTTGGAAAGGTGATAACTATCACCAACAACTCCAAATCGCACGAAAACTTCATGGCTACCAAATTCAACCATTCTGCGCAAGACAATTCTCCTTAGGGAGTTTGGCAATCAGAAATAGGTCGAAAACGATCATCTTGACCTCCGAAAACGCGATTGAAGATTCTGAAAAAATATGAAACAGTTCCCCAACAATCTAATCGCTTCTGCGGGACAGCCTCCAATTCTGAGGCACACTCCTTACTGATCTCCAGCACTCCTCTATGTCTAATCTACAAAACTAATGCTCCCACCATGCTCTGATACCATGTTGAGAAACCAACTCTTCAGGAATCACTCCAAGAAGAGGAGAGTACACCAAAGGGACAAGAGAGAGTGTACAGGAATGAGATGGGGAAGGCTTCGCCTTCCCCTGTATATATAGGGGGAGTAGAGGGAAACCTTAATCTTGGGTTAGCCCTAAATAGATCTGTACCATCGGTACTTAACAACCCTAGATCTACGACATGTAGTCATCAGGCACGGATCGACCTATATCAACTCGATGAGCTTGGGATATTAACAATCTTGAGAGTCATTCCGAAGTCATTAACTTCAGTGTTACAATGGTTTAGAGCAGGCTTATTGTTCATATGAGTGTGGATCACCCCTTTTGGAAGAATAATGTTGGTTGATATGATAATTTGATGAGATAGAGTTTGTTAGAGGTTGGCAATGGTCATTGAGCTGCAAGAAGTGGAAGGGGGTTATTATGGGTGCAGGTTATGGATGGGGGAGATAGAATAGTACCGAGATTTCCATTTCTTTATCCTTTTCATGTCAAATTGTTATATATTGAGAGAGCAAGATTGACTCAATATTTAGTTTATCATTTTGGTGCCAACTTTATGCACCAAGTGATGAGATCTTGAGATCCGATTATCTTACCTACGACGTTACTTGGGATCTCATAATATACATTTTAGTTTAGAGATGGACCTCAATAGACCACCACCGGTGAGATTCAACACACGGTGTGAAATCTATTGTGTGTATCATTTTGGAGCCTAGTTGTTAGAAACTTTGGAGAGGAGTATTACCAAGAGGTGATAGCATCACCTATACCGTTTGTCATGCCAATTGTGAGAAATTGGAGAGTGTTCATCTTAACCCTATACTGAGAGAGAGTGGACGGAGACGAATCATGAAGGACACTTTGAGAGAAATGATTCAAGAGTTGAGAGATTTGAGAAATGTATTTGAGCAAAGCCAGACTCAACTACAAGAGTTAGCTCAAGAATTGATAGTAGTCAAAACGAGAGGAATGAAAAATGAGAGAATGAAAGAAACCCAAATGGAAATAGAGACGTCATCATCAATGGTGGAGAGTGAAGAAACGATGAGAGCCCGGGCTCTTAAAGTTCAAGCGGCACAACAAGCAAGAGAGCTAGATCTTCAGACATCCATGATTATGAAGATGACAAAAGCTTGTAAGATAGAACTTTATCGAGGAAGTCGGACCATGGGAGTTTTGGAAGGTTGGATTGACAGAATGGAGTACCATCTTGTTTTGTTCAATATCAACGATCACATTGCAGGTCATTTTGTTCGTGATTCTAAGAAAGCGGCCATAGTGGTCATAAGGAGCAAATCCTTATAGTTTTTTTACCTGGCGTTTATGTTAAAACTCTGAGGATTAAAGGTTAAGGGCAACAGTTCCTGTTTTCCGGTTTGAAAAAAGAAGTAAAAAAGGACTGCATTCTCAATCGGTGAATGCGACCAAGTTTCATGCAACTTATAAGCAGAGAAATACAGAGCGAAGTAGACTTGTTGTAAAGTTTCTCACAAAGCGGCGAGGAGCGTTGAGCCTAGATTAGATCTGGTCTTGCAAGACGTGTTCCTGAACCGATTGTGCTTGCAAAAAAGATTGTAAACTTTTATGACAACGTTTTTGAAATTCGGCTTTTTTACCATTCAGTCAAACCTCTCGGGAAACATGATCTGAACGCTGATCTGTTGCCACCTGGAAGCACAAGTTTAGCCCGTTCCAGATTCTGATTATACGAAACAGAGCGACGCACATTTTTCTTCCAAATGGTCTTTATCTAGGGTTTCTAGGGTTGGATTGGGTTCAAGGTGTTCGGGAGGGAGCCAAAAAACATTGTCGGCATGTTCTACGCTGGACCAACCTGCAAACCGAGGTCAATTTCGTGACAGTTATCCCTAAATTTTATAATTTCCTCAAAGTGGATTGCACAGGCTGCGCTACGCAACAATCATGGGGATATGTTTTCAATGCCGAAGAGTCCAGTTTTGGTAACAACCCACCAACATCCAACGGCATTTTGAAAAGACATAGAATCCTACCGATGTCACTTGAACTTCAGCCTATTGTTCAGCCTAAGATAATAAATAAAAACTTCAAAGTAAATACTTTTACTACGGGGAAAATTCACATCGTATCCTGCAAATGTCACCTGAGCCTCGACCGAATGATCCAACCATGACATCTCATGAACTTCTTGTAGGACAAAGACGAATACAAAGTAAAATAACGAAAGGGATGGGAAGACCCCATCAAAGTGTACAAGGATGGAACCAAACCGGTGTCGCATGGACATTTCTTTGCTCTGAGAACGCCCGAGCGCCTGGCTGTCGAAGAACCCTCTAGAACCTCATGTGAGTTGACAATTTCTTCTTCTTCTCCTCAGCACTCCATATTCGAGTTCATTATAAACTGGTAAAATTTCAACGGAAGAATATTATGATAGCCGAGGATTCGACCAATAACTCTCGCTTAAACTTTACAGAAAATTTCTCCACAATCCTTTTAATCTCTCATAAAAGTTTCAGATGTTTTTCTCCTCTACATCTCTCAGAATAATTATTGATTTGCACATTGTATCAAAAGGCGATATGCAGACCCCTGTGTACAAAACCCATCACACATCCCAATCCTTGACTCCAATTGCTCCCAAATTTCATGAGGAGGTCACTCAAATTGAACTGTGCGAATTTTTATTGACAGAACTTTCTGATATCAAAAGCTATACTAACTTCGTGACAGTCAGTGCAATCTTGCAACTATGACTGTATACACAAACTTCAAGCCATCACTCCATACTCAAAACTGATCCAATTGAGTCAAAATTTCAATCCAAAAGCAAGTCGTAAACTATATCACAGTCAACTCAGATATCCCAAAACCCTCATAAGATTTTCAGAAACAACCCAAATACACTCAAAGGTCTAAATTTCTCACTCTATCTTTGAATCACCATTTCAGAGTGACAAATCTTTCAAATCCATCCATTCTTGAGCCCACGTCGTAGCTTGTCCTATCAGCTCTCCAACCCCTTCTTCATACCCTCGAATGTCCCCCTAGAAGGTCTCCAAAACTCCTCAAAATCTCGAAGAAGTTGCCCAAGTGCACTCATTGGCCCAAACTCCAAGACCAATGAGAATGAAGAGTGTTATTTTGACCTCTAGTGTGACCAAATTTGCTCCATTTTAACTTAGAGCTTTACAACTATCCTAAACACACTACTTAGCCATCCTATACACAATACGAGTTGCCACTAATAAAGAGTCAAAATGACAACTCAAAATCGGCTAAGTATGAACGAAACTACAAACGGAACCGGGAAGTTTATAACTTGGGAATAATACGACGCGATTTGGGACGTAACAATATACGTTTTGATATAGTTTGGGCGCTATGGATCTGAACTTACTAGTAGTGGTGGCTTTCAACATATGGGTTTCAATCCATCACTATAACTTACCAAAAACATGTCATAGGGAGTTGATTGTTAGGAACTTTGGCGAGGAGTAGTAGGAAACAACTGGAAGAATAATCGGATCTGGAGAGTTTATCACTTGTTGCAGAAAGTTATCTCCAAAATGATACACTAACCACACCCAAAAGTGATCACGATGAAGACACCGGATGTTGATCACAAATATATTGGGCATCGGTACATCTAGAGGATCATGTTGTCCTTTATCCATGTCCTACGTCGGCTCCACTTCGATCAGATAAGCTCCTTAGTCAGCAAAGTGATGAGTTTAGCTCTCTCCCATACCCTTTCCATCGTGACTGCGCTTTATATCTGATAAGGTCCAAGATAATATCTCTTGGAGGCTTTTCAACATCGTGACCCTACAAAGTTGATCCAACGGTGGACTCTTAACAATCTTATAGTGCACCGTCGGTTATCCTAACCTAAAGTATCGCCGTCATGACAACGGCTCTGAAGATGTCACATGTCATCATCTTCTCATAGTAGCCGCATCACAACACGACATTCACCCCCTCTAAACCTGTGCATCCTCCGG
The DNA here is from genome assembly GCA_014180765.2 of Marchantia paleacea. Classification (NCBI taxonomy): domain Eukaryota; kingdom Viridiplantae; phylum Streptophyta; class Marchantiopsida; order Marchantiales; family Marchantiaceae; genus Marchantia; species Marchantia paleacea. The sequence goes on from MUAA02000165.1 coordinate 158,912, forward strand.
TATGCACCAAAAGGTAACCAAGGTATGCGCGGCGTCAGATTAGATCAACCTGATCTTCTGCTCTAGCATGTTTCTCCCCATATGACTCATCTTCACCAAAAAGGTCAAACTCCTCCTCGAGTTGGCCGAGGTTGATCTTCTTATCCCGACTTTTGAAGATCTTTATACGTTTTCCTGCAATAGGTACCTTCAGCTTTGTACCATCCAACCCTCTTAGTGAATAAGTAGCATTGTCATGGACATTGATCACCACATATGGCCCAAATCAGCTCTTTGAAAATTTCCTCAAGGTGCTATGTTGGTTATCCAGACTGTTGTCATACACCAACACCCAATCACCTTCTTTAACCTCCTTTGGTCTCTGCCTATGACGTTTGTCAAATCTGTCATTTTTTTAAGTCGTGCCTCTCTAAGTCTCTCCATTGCCAATTGTACATCCTCCGTTCTCCTCTCCAGCTGTCGAATGCGTATTGCCAAAAGATCTTCTCTACTCAGATTATCCTCCCAAGGCAACACACTCCATGTGGGAATGTTTTCCTCTATTGGCATAATCGGCTTTTGGCCTTGCATTAACTATGATGGCATATAGCCAGTCATAGAGCTATGGGTTGTACGATCAGCCCATAATGCAAAAGGTAACAAACGAGGCCATTATCCAGCCTTTTCCCTACATGACTTCACAATTGCTTTGATAATAGATGGATGACCCCGCTCACTCTTCGCATTTCCTTCTGGATTATAAGCAATGGTGAGAGACAGCTTGACTCCACATCTCTTAAAGAAGTCACGTGCCTCTTGAGCATTCAACTCTCCTCGATCAGCGGTTATCTTCCCAACACATCCATAACGACACACAACATCCTCCAAAAGAAATATGCAAACCCCTTCTGTTGCTTTTGATCGTAGTGCTCTCCCCTCCACTTGATTGGATAGATCCTCCCTCGCTAACGCCAGATACCTCATCTGCCCTAATCCCATCAGCATGACCACCAAATCCACAACCCACTTGTAATGGATAGCAAGTGGATATGTAGGATGCAAATCATCACGGTGTCGGATTACAGAATACATCTGACATGTCTCACAAGTCTCCACAAATCCTACCACATCCTTGTAGATGTTTTTCCACCAATATATCTCTTTCAATTTCATGAAAGTGGCATATATTCCCCTGTGGCCTGCCCATAAGCTTTTCATGAAACTCCTGCATCAACTCCTGTTGAGCCTCCTTTCCACAAATCACACATTGTGGCATGTCACCCTTCCGCTTCAGTCTCTTCCATAGATATCCATCTTGTAACATGTAGTTGTAGGCCTTCCTTCTTACATGTTTGAACTCATGATCACTCCAACCGCTTTGTCGTGCTAGTGTTTGAGATATTTTCCAATATCTAACCACTCACCCTCATACAAATCCTCCCGAAACATCTCCAAACTTTGTGTTACTCTCCTTGTCGATGAGTCACAGAATAAAATGTCGTTCCTACATCATCAGTATCATCAATCATTTCTTCTTCTCTCTCATATCTAGCTCTTGACAACATATCCGCCACCTTGTTATCCTTTCCTGCCACATGCTTGAACTCCGGATTAAGCGTCTTGATGTATGATATCCACCTCAACATTGCAATATCCGGTGTATTGCAATTGGTGATCATCCCCATCAATAGTAAACAATCCGTCTCCACAATCACATGTGCTCCAATAAGGTAGTTCCTTTCCGACTTCATGGCCGTAACAACACACCACAATTCCTTCTTCACTTGAGGATAACTTCGTTGTCTTTCACTCAAGACCTTGGTTCCAAATCTCACAGCATACCTACTCCCTTCATCTTTGTCATCTTGCCCCACGACCCATCATATGGCAATAGGACAGGTATCCACCATCAATATCACTGGCTTGTTACCATGATATTCTATCCTTCGCAACACCGGAGGTGATGACATACACCTCTTCAACTTCCTCATGGCCTCTACATGTCTATTCTCCTAGACAAACTTCTGATTTTTCCTTAACAACCCATATAACGTATATGTTATATGAGCATAGTGAGGAATCCATATGTGATATAACACAACAACACCTAAAAACCACCTCACTTCTGTCAAGGAGTTGCAGATTTCACGCATCCTTTGAATACCATCCATCTTGTTGGGATTTGGTTTTCGACCGTACCATCCACACAAATGACCAACAATGACAACCTCTCGCACCCCAAATATAGATTTTGCTCCTGACAATGTAAGATGAACCTCCTCCAATCGAGATAATATCCTCTCACAATCTTCAATGTGATCCTTCACAAACTTCCGACAGCCCCTTTGATCAATGGTTCCATCCTTCTCCTCTTCTATAGATCCTTTGATTGGCACATCATCTAGAAAAGGCATAGTCTTCTCCGGAATAAAGTCCCTTAACACTTTATTCATCCCATTCATCATGTGTGCTATTGAATTTGTGGCCCCTTGTGGCAGCGTGCACATCCTTACCAAGCCCAAGGGTGTTCTCATTGTGGTAACATCCCTGCTTCCTTGTGATATTTGAAATTGATCACACCGAGAGTAAAGATCCCCCATGGAGTAGATAGCTCTCCTTGCAAAGGCTTCTGCAAACTCGTCCACAATTGGTCCGACCCCCATATTCCTGATAGTCACTTGATTCACCGGTTGCATGTCTTGAATGAATCATAGTGATCCATTCTTTTTTGGCACTGTAAACCATCGACTGGAATATGGTGCAAGGGACGGCTCCAAAATCCTCATCCTCATCTTCTCTTTCAACAACTCAATGAGTTTTGGAAGATGGGCTCTAGGTACTGGGATCGGTCTTAAGTCCCAAGGCGCATGAGGCACAGTAAAAATGATCATGGTAGCTACTACATTAGGATCCACACACCCTATCTCTTTTGCTTCAAAAGAGAATGCTTTTCCATGTCTAGCAAGCATCTTTTTTAATCACCTTTCCTCATTTGTAAGAAGGAAACCATCAGATCCAACCTTCAACTCCTTCATAGTGGTTTCAAGAAACTTGTGTCCTATTTTACTAGGATTCTGCTTGCTTTCTCTGCTTTCTCTGCTTGCTTGCTGCACTTGTTCCTTTGAGTCATTTGGTAAAGGAGCAACTCTCGGTTTCATCTTCTTACCAACCGTTTTATATCTAGTCTCTACTCGAACCTCGGGTGCTTGGAACATCTCAATAGTGGAGTTGAGTTTTCTAGAGTGAATCTCCACTATCTTGTCTTCATCCCCAAATCCAATCTCCATCAAAACCTGTAACCAATCTTGGTTAGTCATAGTTAGTTTAGCCAAAGCATAGAGTGGTCACTAGATCACAAAAAGACAAGATAGTGGTGTGCACTATCCAAAAAGTAAAAGGGTAAATGACGAGGTGGCTACCATGCATTAGGTGTATCAGATTGTGTGCTAGACGTCTGTTAGGAATTGGTTAGGATAAGATAACAAAACATGCAACCTACGCATGTTAGCCATGTGGCATAGTTTGGATTTCGGGACCAGACAAGATATAAAGCAAGGAGAGGTCTTGAGAAGACCATCTCTCATCTTGGAAGTCATTCCAGAGTCATTGCTTCAATGGTGTTACAATGGTATCAGAGCAAGCTTATTGTTCCTATGAGTGTGGATCACCCCTCTTGGAAGAATAGTCTGGGTTGGTACAATTATTTGAGGAGAGAGAGTGTTTGTTAGAGGCTGGTAGTGGCCATTGAGCTGCAAGTAGTGGAAGGGGGTTATTGTGGGTGCGGAGTTATGGATGGGGAGATAGAATAGTACCGAGATTCCCATTTCTTAATCCTTTTCATGTCAAAACTGTTATACATTGAGAGAGCAAGGTTGACTAAGTATTTGGTTTATCATTTTGGTGCCAACTTCATGGACCAAGTGATGAGATCTCGAGATCCTGTTATCTTACCTATAGTCACCTACGATGTTACTTGGGATCTCACGATTTACATTTTAGTTTAGAGATGGACCTCAATAGACCACCACCGGTGAGATTCAACACACGGTGTGAAATCTATTGTGTGTATCATCCTAAAGCTATGTTTCGGAGCCTAGTTATTAGAAACTTTGGAGAGGAGTATTACCATGAGGTGATAGCATCACCTATTCCTTTTGTGTTGCCAATCTTGAGAAATTGGAGAGTGTTCATCTTAACCCTATCTCGAGAGAGAGTGGACGGAGACGAATCATGGAGGACACTTTGAGAGAAATGATTCAGAGTTGAGAGATTTGAGAAACGCATTTGAGCAAAGTCGACTCAAGTACAAGAGTTAGCTCAAGAATTAACAATTAGCCAAAGCGAGAGGAATGGAAAATGAGAGAATGAGAGAAACTCCAATGGAGATGGAGACGCCACCATCCATGGTGGAAAGTGAAGAAACAATGAGAGCCCGTGCTCTTGAAGCCCAAGCAAAGACAACGAAGCAAGAGAGCTAGATCTTCGACATCCATGATTCTCAAGATGACAAAAGCTTGTAAGATAGAACCTTACCGGGTAGTCGAACCATGGGAGTTTTGGAAGGTTGGATTGAGAGAATGGAGTATCATCTTGCTTTGTTCAATATCAATGATCACATTGCAGGTCTTTTTGTTCGTACTTTGTTGTTGGAGAAAGCATCTACTTGGTTTCAGGGTTGGATGATGGAGCTCAATGAGTCAGCCAACAAAGTTACTTGGAGTGCAATGAAGCGAGGTCTTCTTCAGAATTTTCAAGCAGTTGATCCCATCATCACGGCACGGATGAGGTTGTGGAAACTTGAACATAAGGGAAGTGTGGAGGAGTACATTGAGGAGTTTCGAGATCTTCGAATTCAGATACGAGATATGAGTGGAGCTAAAGCCCTTGATTTATTCAAGAGAGGATTGAAGAAAAAGATTCAACAGGAGGTGATTCGGGACAATCCAAGCAACTTGAATGAGGCTATTGCTTGTGCACAACTAATGTCCAACGTTTATCACAACGGTGGAGAGGTATCGTTCCCTCAAATCAATACTATGGATCCATGCCTATGGAGTTGGGCAACATAAGGAGGAGAGAAGATTTCATTCCAAGGGAGTGAAGCGCACAAGGAGGAGATCGTCAGAACTCGAATCCTCATCGAGAAGCAAATTCAAGAGGAGGAGACGGAGTGGAGGGAAGACGAGAAATGAGGCAAGTTGCTATAATTGTGGAAGATTTGGTCACATTGCCATGAATTGCCGTACCCGAGTTCTGGCAAGAGGAGCTAGACCCCCTATCGACGAGCCCTCAACAATCTTGAAGGTGGAGACGAAGTGACCGATGGAAACCACGGGAAACGACGAGCACAAGAACCTTGCCTCGCGGCCATCTGGTCCGATGAAAAGGAGGAAGGGCGAGGGAAGGAAGCACAAACATGAGGTAAATGGTTTGAGAAAGAAGGAAACATGTTTGATTGTGACGGATGGCGAGATAGAAGGAGTAAAAGTGAGAGTATTGATTGATCCAGGAGCTACAGAAAATTTCCTATCTCGATCTATTGCTATAAAGTTGGGATTAGCTTTAGAGAAAGGTAGAGTTGCCAAACGGGCAAACAGAGAGCATTGAGAGCATTCCTAGGAAAGTGGAGTTGAAGATTTGGCAATACAAGGAATCGTTGGAGTGGAGAGTAATTCGATTAGCTCGCTATGATGCTATTTTGGGTATGCTTTGGATGGAAAAATATAATCCTGAGGTAGATTGGCGAAGGAAGATAGTAAAAACTATGAGTTGGAGGATCTTTGGAGATAGACTTAGATCAGGACACAAAAACTTACCTCTCTATGTGATAGGAAGAACCGCTATCAGTCACAAAGATGTATGTTTTTTGGGCCTAATAAGAGATGTAAGAGCTCCAAAAGAGCAATCTTTTATACATGAGGAGTTAACTTGTATCTTGAACGAGTTTCAAGATGTTTTTCCAGATGATTTGCCTTCAGGTTTACCACCAAGAAGGAGAGTGGATCACAAGATAGAGATCTTACCATGAAGTTCACCTCCTTGTAAAAGTCCCTATCGACTTGCACCGAACGAGATGGAGGAATGCAAGGCACAATTGGAAGAGTTGTTGGAGAAAGGGTTTATCCAACCTAGTGTGTCACCATATGGAGCTCCAGTATTGTTTGTGAAGAAGAAGGACGGCTCCATGCGGATGTGCATGGACTATCGTGCTCTAAATCAACAAACGGTGAAAAACAAGTATCCATTACCGCGAATGGATGACTTGTTTGATCAACTTCATGGAGCTAAGTATTTCACCAAACTTGATCTTAGAAGCGGATACAATCAGATCGAGTGGCGGATGAAGACATACAAAAGACAAACTTTTAGAACTAGATATGGTCATTTTGAGTATCTAGTTATGCCATTTGGTTTAACCAATGCCCCGCCACATTCATGGGACCGATGAATGATATTTTTTCGTAAATATCTGGATAAATCAGTGATTGTGTTTTTAGATGATATCTTGATATATAGCAAGTCCTTACAAGATCATCAAAAACATCTACGAGAAGTACTCCAAGTGTTGAGAGAAAATAAGCTCTATGCTAAGATGTCAAAATGTGAGTTTGGCAAAACGAAGTAGATTACTTAGGCCATAGAGTTAGCGCTGATGGCATCCAAGTCATGAGTGACAAAGTGGAAGCCATTCAAAATTGGATTGCCCCGGAGAATCAGACTCAACTGCGTAGTTTCTTGGGTTTAACCGGCTTTTATAGAAGGTTTGTGGAAGCTTTTGCTCGTATTGCTCAAGCTTTAACAAGTCTCTTAGGCCAAGGGCAGAAATGGCAATGGGGTACAGCTCAAGAGATTGCATTTCAGGCTTTGAAAGATGCGCTCTTACATGCATCAATCCTTAAATGGTATGAACCTGGTAGACCAACAAAACTTGCTACGGATGCATCAGGTGTGGCAATTGGAGGAGTGTTACAACAGGAGTGGAAAGATGGATGGCACCCAATTGCTTTCTTTTCACGGAAACTTTTGCCCATGGAGCAAAAATTATCATACCACGAGAGGGAGGAGTTAGCCATTGTCTTGGCTACTAAACATTGGAAGCACTATCTCGGAGATAAGGAGTTTGTGGTTGAGACAGACCACAAGCCTTTGGTTTATTTAGAAACTCAAAAGGACCTCTCCAAGCGGCAGATTCGTTGGGCTGAATGGCGGCAGCGTTTCAACATGAAGATCTTGTATGTGGAGGGGAAGAAGCAGCTTGCCGATGCATTGACACGAATGCCATGCATTAATCACATCACGGAGGTGAAGATTCACTCTGAATGGTGGGAGAACCTGAATCGAGCTACCAAGGAGGATGAGGAGATTGCACAAGCCCTTCAGCAGGGTAGAGCACATTTGGAATGGGGATTGGCGTTCTACAAAGGAAAGATCAGGATACCCTCAGATGTTGCCCTTCGTACAACAGTGTTAAAGGAGGCACATGATTCAGCTATTGCGGGCCATGTAGGAGTGGAGAAGACCATTGAAGGCGTCCAAAGGGTATACTTTTGGCCAAAACTAAGAGAGGACATCACCGGCTATGTTCAAGTTGTGTGGCTTGTCAACAAAATAAGGCTAGCAATCGTAAAACCAAAAAAGGTCTATTACAACCTCTACCAACACCGACTAGAAGATGGGAGCACGTCAGTATGGACATTGTATGTGAGTTACCAATGACGTCTACGGGTTATGATTCAATAGTCGTTTTTGTGTATAAATTGAGCAAGATGATCCATATTAGGCCCACAACAAAGACAGTTACTACACCGGAACTTACTCGAATTTATATGGATGCAGTTTTTTCTCAACATGGCTTAGCTAGAGTGCTCATCACCGATAGGGGCACTCAATTTACTAGCATGTTTTGGAAAACCCTATTGGGGCTATTCAAAACAAAACTAGCCATGTCTACCGCTTATCATCCTCAAACAGATGGGCAAACTAAAAGAGCAAATAGGACTATTGAGGACATGCTTAGAGCTTACACTTTGGAAGAGCAAGACGGTTGGGATGCACTTTTACCCTTGATTGAGTTTGCTTATAATAACTCAATCAATGCATCCACAAAAGTCAGCCCTTTCTTCTTGATGTATGGAGAACACCCTATCACACCATCTAGCTTGGTGAGTGTAGGTCACATGCAGGAACCATCAACCCAAGTTGAAGCAGTGAACGAGTTTGTGGCACGAGTCCAACGAGGAGTACACCAGGCAAAGCACAAATTAGCCATTGCCCAAAATCGGCAAAAACAATATGCTGATACTCATCGACGACATGTGGAGTTTCAAAAAGGCGATGAGGTGTGGTTGTCTACTACCAATTTGTCATTAAAAGGGGTCCGAAAGTTCAGTCCATGGTTTATTGGACCTTTCTTAATTGTCCAACGGATTGGAGAAGTTGCCTACAAGTTAGAGTTGCCAACACACATGAAAATACATCCCGTTTTTCATGTGTCTCTCTTGAGGAAGTATACCCCACGATCTCCTTCCTTTGGCAACCCACATCATTCTCCTCCTTTACCAGCCATGATTGATGGTGTAGAGGAATATGAGGTTGAGAGAATCCTCAAGAACGGACAAGAGGGCAGCGGAACACCAAAGTGGAATATCTAGTCCAATGGAAAGGTTATCCACTTTATGAAGCTACTTGGGAACCATTGGCAAATCTTACAAATGCCAAGATACTTGTAGAGACTTTTGAGTCTTCTTGCAACGAGGACGTTGCGACTTAAATGGGGGGAGGTTTGTAACCAATCTTGGTTAGTCATAGTTAGTTTAGCCAAAGCGTAGAGTGGTCACTAGATCACAAAAAGACAAGATAGTGGTGTGCACTATCCAAAAAGTAAAAGGGTAAATGACGAGGTGGCTACCATGCATTGGTGGATCAGATTGTGTGCTAGACGTCTGTTAGGAATTGGTTAGGATAAGATAATAAAACATGCAACCTACGTATGTTAGCCATGTGGCATAGTTTGGATTTCGGACTCCTCTAGTCCTACAGTATATAAAGCAAGGAGAGGTCTTGAGAATACCATCTCTCATCTTGGAAGTCATTCCGGAGTCATTGCTTCAGTGTTACACCAAGGATGCAGACATGGACAAGAGCAAGCAAAATTGGGACAAGAGGCTGCATGCTATCTTGTGGGAGTATCGGACGACTTGGAAGACATCAACAGGGTACTCACCTTTCCGTATGGTATATGGTGTCGAGTCAAAACTTCCAATTCAATTTGATTTGACGACCTTCTTAACTATCCAACGAAAGTTAAAGAGGACTAATGGAGTAGAAGCTATCAAATCAAGACGTCAACAACTGTTGGAGTTGGAGGAGGCTCGAGCTGTGGCCATGGTACGTGTGGAGCGGGCTCAATAATTGCAGAAGAAGTATCATGATAATCGACTTGGGACAAAGAAGATGAAGATTTTCAAAGAAGATGATTGGGTAATGCTTTACGACTCCATTAGATATAAGAGAGCAAGAAAGAAATTTCTTCAAAAGTACTTTGGTCCTTTCATAGTTCACAAGGTGTGGGGAAACTTTACTTACGATTTGAAGGAGTTGGGAGGACGACATTTTGACCGGGTGAATCACGACAAGTTGAAGCCGTTTCATCGACGATCAGATTCTTTCACTCCGAGGACGAAGTGAAATCTTAGTCCGGGGGTAAATGTAAGACCCAGGGTTGTACATATAGGTTAAAATGTAAGTATATCTAAATCGTGCCTAAGTTTATCTTAGTCATGACTATGTTTAGCTAGTTATGGTTAAGTTGGAGGAAAATATAGAGTAACTTTTGGTGTGGTAGATGAGAACAACTATTTTGTTGTTTAGTAGAAATCAAGGAATAGATTCCATCACATGGGTATCTTGACTTTCCTTGACTTGGACTAGTTCTCATTGGTTGGACTTGGTGAAGACCCTTAAATCTAGGGGCGAGATTGACTTGGCACACTAGAAGTCAATTAGGGAGTAGTTGGGCTTCTAGAAGATCCAAGTGGACCAATTGCATGTTGTCATGTACCCTTTTCATTGGGTTTTGTGATCTCTACCTCGTTTAAACTTGGTAAGAGGAAGTTATATGGTGATTACTTGTAGTTACTAGAGTAAGATTCTAAGTAGTTTAAATAGAGAGGTTGAGAAGCACCTCTCAAGTAGTTTTTCAATGGAAGTTAGTTTTGGAAGAAGATAGTGTGGTGATCTTAGTTTTGGGGAGCTTGGTTCTTGGAGACGTCATGTTCGGAGTGGAGCCTTGATTCAATGAAGACTTTGATTACCAAAGTATCCCTTTCCTTTTGAGTGATATCTTAGTCCTGGTGATAATGTGCATAATGGAGCTTGGACATTGAGAGTTTGTGTAAGAGTGAGCAATAGGGTCATGGTCATAGGGTGGGACTAAGTTCTTCTAGATTCATGATGAGCTTCCAAAAAGCCATCGAAGGTAAACTTGAGTGAGAGTCAGCCCGGAGGTCACAGATCTTAGCCCCACGAAGTGCATATCATGTTATGGACTAGATGGCTACTTGGTGTTAGAGGGACCTAAACCGTTAGGGGCGATTGTGGTACACTTGTGTTGGTGTATGACGATCTATGTGTTGTGATGTTTGATGTGACAGCGATGTATGTTGTGATGCAATATGTATGTGCACGACAACTGTCACGACTTATGTAGTAGCATCTCTAGTTAGGTAGGTGCGTGTATGCGGGGAGCAGAATCTGCCAGATTAGAGCCTGGTTGTGTAGTTAGCGCCGTTCACACTAGGACTGCCGTTAGGGCCGACAGCGCCTTTAGGGGTCCTAGGGCTCAAGGGGTAGAGTTCGAATTAGGGCTCCTTTGAGGTCAGTTTTCGAAGTTGAGCCTTTGAGAGTGTGGCTATGGTGGATAGTAGCTAGTGCGGGAACCTGGAGTCTTTGAAGCACAAAGTGGGTTTGGCTTGACTATAATCTCTCTTTTATGCTATGGTTATGAGCGGAGTGTCCTTGTGGACGTTTTGAGAGTAGAAAAGATTATTGTGGTACACTTGTGTTGGTATATGACGATCTATGTGTTGTGATGTTTGATGTGACAGCGATGTATGTTATGATGCGATATGTATGTGCACGACACATCGCATCTTCTTCATCCCTTGATACCTTTGTACCCATAGCATGAAGTAGAGCAGTCTCATTAGAAATCTGCCGTTTCCTCTTGATGATATCAATGATAACATCATGAAACTCCCTCTTTGCTATTCCAAGTATCTCCCTCAAGGTAAACTCTACGTTGGCATTCAAAATACTCTCCCCTAAGATTCCCTTCAAATCTGTTGCCGCCTCAATATCCGATTGTAGTTTGTAAGCTGGTACCTTCCCCTTGTCCTTCTCACCCCCTTTGGTTCTTTCCTTAGACCTCGAGGGACCAGCTTCCTCCATAGCGTGATCAGGTGGGAGAGGTGTATCATGTCTTATACGTTCTCTAGCCAACCTCTTCAATGAGAGTCCTTCGCCAGAATCCTCCTCTTCCCTCCGTCTCTTATCTTCCACCGATGCTTCATATTGAGTCTTAGCAATATAAGCATGTACCGATATGGTATCTATTGGATCTTCCCATCCAAAGTAGTAGCACGTTATTCCGCCGCTATTCTTAGAAGAGTCTCTCTAGCTATCTTCCCTTTCTCCATCGTAGCGAGAGCACTTGACCATAGGCCATTAAGCGGAACGTGGCCTTCAAACTCCTCTCCTGCTCCTCTAATCTTAGCACTATAGCTAAAAGCTTCAACTAATGCCACTGCATGTGCACTATGATAATCATCCACAATCCTTCTCATCCCTCCCTTACCAAAATTGGTTTGGATGATTGCTCCGGTGTCCTTGAGGACTACCTTCCCTTCTTTTCACTTTGCAATGTTTGTGCAAAGTCCCTACAATCCCTTCATGCATGATCAGTGATATCACACCATATGCACCGTTGCACGTATGCTTGCTTGGTGGAAGTCTTCTTCTCCCCTCCAATGTCTTTCTCTTCCAACATCGCAAATTTGATCTTAAGCTCCTTCATCTCTCGCATGATCTCATCGATGGATGATTCTTCCTTTCTGTAATTCACAACCGGAGCTTGAATGTTGGAGGTTGGAACCACTTGCCTAGTAATAGACGTTGGAGCAATAGAAACAGCCGTCTGAAGGGGTCTTCTCATCACAATCTTCTCTCTCCTTCTTTCTCTCTTCGCCAAGAGTCCAACTGCCTCCTCGACATCCTTCCAACTACGTGTTAGCCCTTCTTCCTCATTTTTGTCTTCAAGAAGCAACTCCAGCTTCTCTTGCAACTCAACATCAGCAGCTCGGAGAAACAACTTTGTTTTATGTGACTCCAAGGTGATCTTCTCCAATCGAGACAATTGTGAGAATTGTCTCTCAAACTCCCTAAGAAGCTCAGTTGCATGAGACTTCTTATTGGGCCTTTCGACCCACTCCATGAAGGATTTCTTAGTGACTCTATCAGAATCTTCTAAGAAGTACTCATCCCTCAAGGCACGAGAATATGTTTCCCAACCCCACCAAAGTGTTCCTGTAGGGATTTTACATGGCTTCTAATCTCCGGCACCACAGCAAGACGGAACATTTCAATCATCTCTTTTTCAGCAACACGGTTCAGCTCCATTTCCCTGACGTAGTACCTCAAGTACTTTGAGACATCCCTCCTATCAAACTGATCCATCTTCCCCACCAAAGCTTGCATCGCCCTTGTGGCTGAATTCTCTTTTCGGTCCTGCAATTGTTGCTGTTGAGGAAGAGTGTGAACGCTTGAAACATCTCCGCTGTTGCCGGATCAAGCTGCAGCTTAGGTAACTCGCTTGCTCTGCTCTACCCCTCCCCACTCATTGTAACCGTCCTTGTGATCCCGAACATCCACTCAGCTCGTTATCAATGAAAAGTCGCCTTGATCGTTGACCCCTCCAATTCCCCAACCTTCTGCGTCTATCTACTCTAATCTAAATCAATATCCCCGTGGTATGTGCCTAATGGATTGGGCAACCTAACCTGCCATCACCTCAAGCACTCTTGGGAGAGTTGGCCATCACTTCCAACTTCTCACAAGAGAAATACGCAACATGTACTAGAGTGGTAACCGGTGATCAAATCCGGAGCACTCCTATAGAATCAGACGCCCACACAAATCCAGCATGGCGCTGTTGCATGGATATTTCTTTGCTCTGAGAACGCCCGAGCGTCTAGCTATAGAAGAACCCTCTAGAACCTTGTGTGAGTTGACAATCTCTTCTTCTTCTCCTTGGCACTCCACATTCGAGTTCATTATAAACCGGTAAAACTTCAGCGGAAGAAGATTATGATAGCCGATGATTCGACCAATAACTCTCGCTTAAACTTTACAGAAAATTTCTCCACAACCCTTTTAATCTTTCAGAAAAGTTTCATATGTTTTTCTCCTCTACATCTCTCAGAATAATTGTTGATTTGCACACTGTATCACAAGGCGATATGCAGACCACTGTGTATAAAACCCATCACACATCCCAATCCTTGACTCCAGTTACTCCCAAATTTCATGAGGAGGTCACTCAAATTGAACTGTGCGAATTTTTATTGACAGAACTTTCTAATATCAAAAGCTATGATCTCCATACTAACTTCGTGACATGCACTGCAATCTTGCAACTATGACTGTATACACAAACTTCAAGCCATCACTCCATACTCAAAACTCATCCAAAAGAGTCAAAATTTCAATCCAAACGCAAGCCTAAGTCGTAAACTATATCACAGTCAACTCAGATCTCCCAAAACCCTTGTAAGATTCTCAGAAACAACCCAAATACACTCAAAGGTCTAAATTTCTTACTCTATCTTTGAATCACCATTTCAGAGTGACAAATTCTTCAAATCCATCCATTCTTGAGCCCACGTCGTAGCTTGTCCTGTCAGCTCTCCAACCCCTTCTTCATATTCTAGAATGTCCCCCTAGAAGGTCTCCAAAACTCCTCAAAATCTCGAAGAAGTTGCCCAAGTGCCCTCATTGGCCTAAACTCCAAGACCAATGAGAATGAAGAGTGTTATTTTGACCTCTAGTGTGGCCAAATTAGCTCCATTTTAACTTAGAGCTTTACAACTATCCTAAACACACTACTTAGCCATCTTATACATAATACGAGTTGCCACTAATAAAGAGTCAAAATGACAACTCGAAACCGGCTAAGTATGAACGGAACTACAAACGGAACCGGGGAGTTTATAACTTGAGAATAATAGTCCTCGCCAAAGTTCCTAACAATCAACTCCCTATGGCATGTTTTTGGTAAGCAATAGTGATGGATTGGAACCCATGTGTTGAAAGCCACCACTACTGGTAAGTTCAGATCCATAGCGTCCAAACTATATCAAAACGTATATTGTTACGTCCCAAATCACGTCGTAGGAAACAAGTGGAAGAATAATCGGGTCTGGAGAGTTTATCACTTGTTGCAGAAAGTTATCTCCAAAATGATACACTAACCACACCCAAAAGTGATCACGATGAAGACACCGGATGTTGATCACAAATGGATTGGGCATCGGTACATCTAGAGGATCATGTTGTCCTTTATCCATGTCCTACGTAGGCTCCACTTCGATCAGATAAGCTCCTTAGTCAGCAAAGTGATGTGTCTAGCTCTCTCCCATACCCTTTCCATCGTGACTGCGCTTTATATCTGATAAGGTCCAAGATAATATCTCTTGGAGTCTTTTCAACATCCTGACCCTACAAAGTTAATCCAATGGTGGACTCTTAACAACCTTATAGTGCACCGTCGGTTATCGTAACCTAAAGTATCGCCATCATGACAACAGCTCTGAAGATGACACATGTCATCATCTTCTCATAGTAGCCGTGTCACAACATGACACCGGTAACATGGGGCTAGGTCCCAATAGTATCACACTAGGAAATATGTCCTACAGCACCTAAGATATATGAACTATCTAGGTCAAAAGGTCTACAAACAACAGTAGCATCCGAAGAAGCATCACCTAACTAATTGCTCCCCTATGGATTGCACCAGCTAGTGATTTCTGTAGAGCAATGGAAACACGTTACCTAAAATAGGCTATACAGTAAGCTAAAGAGAGTGATACCCCATGTCGCTTAGTATGGTAGGCTCTCGCGTACTCCCTCACGAACATGTCGAAGTCGGTGTCCATAGCTCCATATAACTCCAGAGCTAGAGGAACAAAGAGGTGACCTCTCTACATACCTCTATACGTGGAGACCTTGGCTATTGCCACTCCACTCGCCGCCCATCCTGAAGGATGGGTGATCACCCCCTCTGAAACTGTGTCTCTAGTAGGATCGGTAACCACCACATCTGCCACAATACCCTGGTCCTCCCGAATCAAGTACAGATCTGCCCTAACCCTAGTCAACTGCAAGGCCATATCAACGCTCTCTCCATGTGAGGTATCCACACTCTCGCGCCATAGCAAACACCACATCCCTAATGACATCATGGATAGCTATCCTCTGCCCTCCGAATGGACAACGAGTCATATGAACACCTGCTGCATCTAAAGTGATACCACACTCACATGTGAGTAATGAAGATGTAGATGGATGGACCAAGCCAAGATGGAACCTCATCATTTGTGGAGAAAGTAGCCGGTGCGAGTCGGAAAGCCCTGATGCATGGTCGAGCCAAGATCCACGAGCCTGCACCCTTGCCCGAGCAAGAGCGTAGAAGAGCTCTAGTAGTACGAGGAATGGCCGGATCCACTAAGAGTGAATGTAGAGCCTCCTAAAACTGTCGGTCCATCAAGATAGGTTGTAGACCCCTAGTCCAATCGGTAGCCAAAGAGGAAAAAGATGGAAACTCATATCGTACCTCCCATGGTAAAGCATCTCTTATATGTCGTAATAATACCTGTAGGAAATGATCACGTATCGACGTCCCTCGTATATATCTCCAAGATAGGTCTATCTGCGATCATAAATCGAGAAGATAACAAAGGTGCAACAAGCGTCCAACTCGCCAAGAATGCCATAGGTGTCATCTCCTCCATCGATAATAAGCCTACCCCTCCACACGAAATTGGCAAAGATGTCTGTCTCCTTGCCAAATCTCCAGTCACACACTCAAATGTCCCTGATCCAATGATGTCACCAAAGACGTATGTGATCCTTCTATCAAAGACTGTCAACCGTGATATGAATGTAGGTGAAGGAGGAACCGTGCGAAGAAGGTAGATGGGTCGACGAGCAATATTAGATGACAGTATATCAAACGCCACCTCCGGATCCCCTAGTAGAGGAAGGTCGTCTACATGCAAAACATCCTCGGCCAATGCAACGTCAAGGTAGCGTGAAACAAAATCCTCAGACCCTACTGGCACTTTTAGAATACGTAAGCCGTCTGTCAATATCATACATCCCTCTGGAAGCTGAAGATGAGGTGGAATGCTCAAAGGAGACCAAGCCCTACACTTTGACACCTTGACTCTCAAGCCTACAAGATGAAGCTCGGTAGTCAAGTAATCAAAGGCATGCTTAATGTTGTCTACAAGGCCCACAATATGTGTATCATCCGCTAAGGAGGGGAACACACAACCGGACACGGCTAAAGCAGTAGACACAAGAGCTCTATAATGAGACATGGCAAATAGCGATCCTCCCTGTCGAGTATCATCAGCGGAACGGACGGTGACTCCCTCCTCAGAAAAGCCATACTAATAAAATAGAGAAGAATGTGAACCCTAGAAAGACCATACGAAAGGAATGATGTTTGATAGGGGTCCACCAGTCTCTCTTAGCTCTCTAAAAATGGATGCATGTGAGATGCTGTTAAAAGCGTTCTCAACGTCCACCTGCAAGACAACCCAATCCGGATGGATATCTAGAAGTGCTCTAATGCCCAACGATACCAACGATACCGCCTCACAGCCTGAGGCGACTCCAAACTGATGTGGACAAAGATGCTCCTGGAAGTGTGAGCAATAGTGCAAGACAACGGTATGACTGACTAATCGTAATAAAACCTCTCCAATAGTAATGGGTCTGATGCCCCCAGTGTCCTTCTCCATCGCGAGAAGCCGACTAGCACCAAGAACCTAACTAACTGACAATGGAATCTCCCCTCTTGCAACTGATTGTAACACTGAAGCAATGACTCCGGAATGACTTCCAAGATGAGAGATGGTATTCTCAAGACCTCTCCTTGCTTTATATACTGTAGGACTAGAGGAGTCCGAAATCCAAACTATGCCACATGGCTAACATACGTAGGTTGCATGTTTTGTTATCTTATCCTAACCAATTCCTCACAGACGTCTAGCACACAATCTGATCCACCAATGCATGGTAGCCACCTCGTCATTTACCCTTTTACTTTTTGGATAGTGCACACCACTATCTTGTCTTTTTGTGATCTAGTGACCACTCTACGCTTTGGCTAAACTAACTATGACTAACCAAGATTGGTTACAAACCTCCCCCCATTTAAGTCGCAACGTCCTCGTTGCAAGAAGACTCAAAAGTCTCTACAAGTATCTTGGCATTTGTAAGATTTGCCAATGGTTCCCAAGTAGCTTCATAAAGTGGATAACCTTTCCATTGGACTAGATATTCCACTTTGGTGTTCCGCTGCCCTCTTGTCCGTTCTTGAGGATTCTCTCAACCTCATATTCCTCTATACCATCAATCATGGCTGGTAAAGGAGGAGAATGATGTGGGTTGCCAAAGGAAGGAGATCGTGGGGTATACTTTCTCAAGAGAGACACATGAAAAACGGGATGTATTTTCATGTGTGTTGGCAACTCTAACTTGTAGGCAACTTCTCCAATCCGTTGAACAATCAAGAAAGGTCCAATAAACCGTGGACTGAACTTTCGGACCCCTATTAATGACAAATTGGTAGTAGACAACCACACCTCATCGCCTTTTTGAAACTCCACATGTCGTCGATGAGCATCAGCATATTGTTTTTGCCGATTTTGGGCAATGGCTAATTTGTGCTTTGCCCAGTGTACTCCTCGTTGGACTCGTGCCACAAACTCGTTTCACCGCTTCAACTTGGGTTGATGGTTCTCGCATGTGACCTACACTCACCAAGCTAGATGGTGTGATAGGGTGTTCTCCATACATCAAGAAGAAAGGGCTGACTTTTGTGGATGCATTGATTGAGTTATTATAAGCAAACTCAATCAAGGGTAAAAGTGCATCCCAACCGTCTTGCTCTTCCAAAGTGAAAGCTCTAAGCATGTCCTCAATAGTCCTATTTGCTCTTTTCGGTTTGCCCATCCGCTTGAGGATGATAAGTCGTGGACATGGCTAGTTTTGTTTGGAATAGCCCAAATAGAGTTTTCCAATACATGCTAGTAAATTGAGTGCCCCTATCGGTGATGAGCACTCTAGCTAAGCCATGTTGAGCAAAAACCCGCATCCATATAAATTCGAAAGCAAGTTCGGTGGCAAAGAATCGTTTTGTTGTGGGCCTAATATGGATCATCTTGCTCAATTTATCCATAAAAACGACTATTGAATCATAACCCGTAGACGTCATTGGTAACTCACATACAATGTCCATACTAACGTGCTCCCATCTTCTAGTCGGTGTTGGTAGAGGTTGTAGTAGACCCCGCTTGGTTTCGATTGCTAGCCTTATTTTGTTGACAAGCCACACAACTTCGAACATAGCTGGTGATGTCCTCTCTTAGTTTTGGCCAAAAGTATACCCTTTGGACGCCTTCAATGGTCTTCTCCACTCCTACATGGCCCGCAATAGCTGAATCATGTGCCTCCTCTAACACTGTTGTACGAAGGGCAACATCTGAGGGTATCCAGATCTTTCCCTTGTAGAACGCCAATCCCCATTCCAAATGTGCTCGACCCTGCTGAAGGGCTTGTGCAATCTCCTCATCCTCCTTGGTAGCTCGATTCAGGTTCTCCCACCATTCAGAGTGAATCTTCACCTCCGTGATGTGATTAATGCATGGCATTCGTGTCAATGCATCGGCAAAGTCGCTTCTTCCCCTCCACATGCACGATCTTCATGTTGAAACGCCGCCATTCAGCCCAACGACCTGCCGCTTGAGAGGTCCTTTTGAGTTTCTAAATAAACCAAAGGCTTGTGGTCCGTCTCAACCACAAACTACTTATCTCCTAGAGATAGTGCTTCCAATGTTTAGTAGCCAAGACAATGGCTAACTCCTCCCTCTACGTGGTATGATAATTTTGCTCGCCGGCAAAGTTTCCGTGAAAAGAAAGCAATTGGGTGCCATCCATCTTTCCACTCATGTTGTAACACTCCTCCAACTGCCACACCTGATGCATCCGTAGCAAGTTTTGTTGGTCTACTAGGTTCGTACCATTTCAGGATTGGTGCATGTAAGGCGCATCTTTCAAAGCCCCGAAATGCAATCTCTTTGAGTGCACCCATTGCCATTTCTGCCCTTGGCCTAAGAGACTTGTTAAAGCTTGAGCAATACGAGCAAAAGCTTCCACAAACCTTCTATAAAAGCCGGTTAAACCCAAGAAACTACGCAGTTGAGTCTGATTCTCCGGGGCAATCCAATTTTGAATGGCTTCCACTTTGTCACTCATGACTTGGATGCCATCAGCGCTAACTCTATGGCCTAAGTAATCTACTTCGTTTTTGCCAAACTCACATTTTGACATCTTAGCATAGAGCTTATTTTCTCTCAACACTTGGAGTACTTCTCGTAGATGTTTTTGATGATCTTGTAAGGACTTGCTATATATCAAGATATCATCTAAAAACACAATCACTGATTTATCCAGATATTTACAAAAAATATCATTCATCGCCCCATGAATGTGGCGAGGGCATTGGTTAAACCAAATGGCATAACTAGATACTCAAAATGACCATATCTAGTTCTAAAAGTCGCTTTTTTGTATGTCTTCATCCGCCACTCGATCTGATTGTATCCGCTTCTAAGATCAAGTTTGGTGAAATACTTAGCTCCATGAAGTTGATCAAACAAGTCATCCATTCGCGGTAATGGATACTTGTTTTTCACCGTTTGTTGATTTAGAGCACGACGATAGTCCATGCACATCCGCATGGAGCCGTCCTTCTTCTTCACAAACAATCTTTGGAGCTCCATATGGTGACACACTAGGTTGGATAAACCCTTTCTCCAACAACTCTTCCAATTGTGCCTTGCATTCCTCCCTCGTTCGGTGCAAGTCGATAGGGACTTTTATAAGGAGATGAACTTCCTGGTAAGATCTCTATCTTGTGATCCACTCTCCTTCTTGGTGGTAAACCTGGAGGCAAATCATTTGGAAAAACATCTTGAAACTCGTTCAAGATACAAGTTAACTCCTCATGTATAAAAGATTGCTCTTTTGGAGCGCTTACATCTCTTATTAGGCCCAAAAAACATACATCTTTGTGACTGATAGCGGTTCTTCCTATCACATAGAGAGGTAAGTTTTTGTGTCCTGATCTAAGTCTATCTCCAAAGATCCTCCAACTCATAGTTTTTACTATCTTCCTTCGCCAATCTACCTCAGGATTATATTTTTCCATCCAAAGCATACCCAAAATAGCATCATAGCGAGCTAATCGAATTACTTTCCACTCCAACGATTCCTTGTATTGCCCAATCTTCAACTCCACTTTCCTAGGAATGCTCTCAATGCTCTCTGTTTGCCCGTTTGGCAACTCTATCTTTTCACTCTCATCTTTCTCTAAAGCTAATCCCAACTTTATAGCAATAGATCGAGATAGGAAATTTTCTGTAGCTCCTCGATCAATCAATACTCTCACTTTTACTCCTTCTATCTCGCCATCCGTCACAATCAAACATGTTTCCTTCTTTCTCAAACCATTTACCTCATGTTTGTGCTTCCTTCCCTCACCCTTCCTCCTTTTCATCGAACCAGTAAGGCCGCGATGCAAGGTTACTGGTGCTCGTCGTTTCCCAGGTTTCCATCGGTCACTTCATCTCCATCTTCAAGATTGTTGAGGGCTCGTCGATAGGGGGGTCTAGCTCCTCTTGCCAGAACTCGGGTACGACAATTCATGGTAATGTGACCAAATCTTCCACAATTATAGCACTGCCTCATTTCTCGTCTTCCCTCCACTCCGTCTCCTCCTCTTGAATTTACTTCTCGATGAGGATTCGAGTTGCGACGATCTCCTCCTTGTGCATTCACTCCCCTTGGAATGAAATCTTCTCTCCTCCTTATGTTGCCCAACTCCATAGGCATGGGTCCATAGTATTGATTTGAGGGAACTGATACCTCTCCACCGTTGTGATAAACGTTGGACATTCGTTGTGCACAAGCAATAGCCTCGTTCAAGTTGCTTGGATTGTCCCGAATCACCTCCCTGTTGAATCTTTTTTTCTTCAATCCTCTCTTGAATAAATCAAGGGCTTCAGCTCCACTCATATCTCGTATCTGAATTGAAGATCTCGAAACTCCTCAATGTACTCCTCCACACTTCCCTTTTGTTCAAGTTTCCACAACCTCATCCGTGCCGTGATGATGGGATCAATCGCTTGAAAATTCTGAAGAAGACCTCGCTTCATTGCACTCCAAGTAACCTGTTGGCTTGACTCATTGAGCTCCATCATCCAACCCTGAAACCAAGTAGATGCTTTCTACAACAACAAAGTACGAACAAAAAAGACCTGCAATGTGATCATTGATATTGAACAAAGCAAGATGATACTCCATTCTCTCAATCCAACCTTCCAAAACTCCCATGGTTCGACTACCTCGGTAAGGTTCTATCTTACAAGCTTTTTGTCATCTTCAGAATCATGGATGTCTCAAGATCTAGCTCTCTTGCTCGTTGTCTTCGCTTGGGCTTCAAGAGCACGGGCTCTCATTGTTTCTTCACTTTCCACCATGGATGGTGACGTCTCCATCTCCATTGGAGTTTCTCTCATTCTCTCATTTTCCATTCCTCTCGCTTTGATCTTTGTTAATTCTTGAGCTAACTCTTGTACTTGAGTCCGACTTTTGCTCAAATGCGTTTCTCAAATCTCTCAACTCTTGAATCATTTCTCTCAAAGTGTCCTCCATGATTCGTCTCCGTCCCTCTCTCTCTCAAGATAGGGTTAAGATGAACACTCTCCAATTTCTCAAGATTGGCAACACAAAGGAATAGGTGATGCTATCACCTCATGGTAATACTCCTCTCCAAAGTTTCTAATAACTAGGCTCAAACATAGCTTTAGGATGATACACACAATAGATTTCACACCGTGTGTTGAATCTCACCGGTGGTGGTCTATTGAGGTCCATCTCTAAACTAAAATGTAAATCGTGAGATCCCAAGTAACATCAGAGTATGACTATAGATAAGATAACGGGATCTCGAGATCTCATCACTTGGTCCATGAAGTTGGCACCAAAATGATAAACCAAAATCGAAGTCAAACTTGCTTTCTCAATGTATAACATTTTGACATGAAAAGGATTAAGAAATGGGAATCTCGGTACTATTCTATCTCCCCATCCATAACCTACACCCACAATAACCCCTTCCACTACTTGCGGCTCAATGGCCTTTGCAAACCTCTAACAAACACTCTCTCTCCTCAAATAATTGTACCAACCTGCACTATTCTTCCAAGAGGGGTGATCCACACTCATAGGAA
Organism: Marchantia paleacea; assembly: GCA_014180765.2. Taxonomy (NCBI): domain Eukaryota; kingdom Viridiplantae; phylum Streptophyta; class Marchantiopsida; order Marchantiales; family Marchantiaceae; genus Marchantia; species Marchantia paleacea. The sequence continues at coordinate 181,531 of MUAA02000165.1, forward strand.
CAATAAGCATGCTCTGATACCACTGTAACATTGAAGCAATGACTCCGGAATGACTTCCAAGATGAGAGATGGTATTCTCAAGACCTCTCCCTTGCTTTATATACCGTGAGGACTAGAGGAGTCCGAAATCCAAACTATGCCACATGGCTAACATGCGTAGGTTGCATGTTTTGTTATCTTATCCTAACCAATTCCTAACAGACGTCTAGCACACAATCTGATCCACCAATGCATGGTAGCCACCTCGTCATTTACCCTTTTACTTTTTGGATAGTGCACACCACTATCTTGTCTTTTTGTGATCTAGTGACCACTCTACGCTTTGGCTAAACTAACTATGACTAACCAAGATTGGTTACACTGATGTAGCCACCTGGAACAACTCCGTGAAACCATTAGAGGGATCATCCGCATGGAAACAATCTCGAAGATGCTCATATATCATCCCTAACAAACCCCCAGAGGATAAACGTGGGGCTATGCATAGAGAATGAGCAAATAATGATCTATCAAGGCATAATGGCTCCTCTGGCTGATACTCCAAGACCTCTAATGGTATCTCCTCGCCCATAGGTGGATGTAGAAGACGTAAAGAGGAAATCGTCTCCTCAATAGGACCATGGACAAAGGATGAAGGGCCCGTGCAGCCCTGCTATACTCCCCGGCCTGCCCCAAGATCCTACATCATCGAAATTGCGCCAAATCAGAAATATCATGTAATTGAACCCGACTCCTAACTTGTGTGGTCCGAACAGATTCTTCCTGCAATGTAGCCCATCCCCTGCTCGGAATCTCCAAAATCTAGCTGCCACCTCCCTATGTCCAGCACGCCCCTCTAGTATAACGTAGACATCATCGCGGAAGTAATAAAAACAAAAACCATGCTAACTCGTCCATGGAATCGTGTGCCAACCGATCGAGCGATAAGCGAAAAGCACATCTAGCCTCGTCATGCAGTGCCCGAGGAACCCTATGGAATAAACGTGGACATGAAAATCTAGTCTCAAAAAGCCCTAGAATCGAACCTGCATGGGAAGCTAACCACTCCCACAACCCGAATGGTATATCCAAAATACTCGCCAAAGTAGTCGATGTAGTCTGCGTGTTCCCCAAAGTGACAAATACCGATATTGATGTGACCGTACTCCTCACATGCGCATCCCAAGTAGTCCAATTATAATCTTTGTGCATCTTTCCCACGTAGGTCTTTACCCCTACAAGGTAAAGAGACGATGACACACCGCACATGGTGTATCACGCACCGCTTTTGGCTGCCCCATGAGGGAAAGTCAAACTATAGCTAGCACAAAGGGAATGATAAAGAAACCGAGCACTCCATCATGTATCTCCTCCCACCTGCAAAACTAGAACCCCCTAACACCCCACCTCACATTGGAAAATGCTAACTATAGAAACCCTAAAATCTAAAAATACTCATAACTGTTTATTCAGATCTCCATAATTTTCCAACTACGTTCCAATAGAACCAATGCAGGAAAATGAAGAGATGGGAACAAAAGAAACCCGACCTATATGTCTAATCGAAAAAAATCAATCAAAATTCACTCAAAACCCCTAAAAAACAAAAACACTCATATCTCACTACAACATTATCTATAGTCTTCAATTTAGGTACCAATGGAACCCAAATTGAATAACTGTTTATTCAGATCTCCATAATTTTCCAACTACGTTCCAATAGAACCAATGCATGAAAATGAAGAGATGAGAACAAAAGAAACCCGACCTATATGTCTAATCGAAAAAAATCAATCAAAATTCACTCAAAACCCCTAAAAAACACTCATATCTCGCTATAACATTATCTATAATCTTCAATTTAGGTACCAATGGACTATTCACTTTCCATGTTAGGCAAGGTATTGACACATAATATCGATGGAAAGAACTGAAAATGATAAAAGAAACGAAGTTGAGGTTCCGCAAGCATTGCACGCACACTCGCCTGCAATTTAACAAAGCAGCCAAACTTCTTGTAGGAAGAAGACTACTTGTATTCTTCCTACCATAAGTCCATGAGATGAAGAATACAAGTAGTCTTCATTGGAGGATATATCGGGGAGGGTTACAGGCTTCCGTCGGATACAGCGAACGGTGAACTGATGACAATGAAGTGTGGACCATTACTTATACTCGCAAAACCGTGGTTCTCTGATCTGTACTGTACCGTGTAATTGCACCATAGGAAACTCTGTAGGCATCCCCCCAGAGCGTCATCACTTCAGATTAGAGACGGGAGCTCCCGTATGTCCGTCAGTTTTATCACGCACTTCCTGGTGATATCCCACAGGGTTGCTACACTCTACTGTACCGTCGCGGATCTACTACAGTCAGTACCTTGCTCTACGCACGCAATGAGTAATTTCATTTCGTGTCTACCACGGTATTTTTCGGGTGGAACCACTCATGAGTAATCATGCGGTGCGCACATGTAACGGCCGAAGGGGTCGTATATGCGATTCCTTCTGGTCCACGAGTCTTACCATCGAGGGTTATGAGAAGCACACAAGTACCGGTAGACGACCTGTACGTCTATTTCCCGCTTGCTTTCCGGCCCTCCCCCGGACGTGTTTCCGGTTCCACAATAAGCAATTTTTACGCGGCCGTCATACAGTAATTAACCAGACTGCATCACTCCGATAATGCGACCACAAATTGTGTTCCACGGATCGCATCGTTTCTGCGCCGCGAGATGCTCCTGAAAGGCTAAAACCCTCTGTCCTCTCCGGTGTACCAGTCACCAGCCCACTTACCGCCACCGCGTTTGTTCCCAGTTCAGTGTACACGTACCTCCAATGTCGTGTACGTTGTAGAGGTCAAGAGCCTCTCATGGGACCCCGGCGACCTTCTCTATATCCTACGTGTGCAAACAGCATCGGGAAGCCGACTTCCATGCTGGAACACCGTGTCGGCTGGTGGGCCCAGAACCCCACGTACACTTTAGACCTCGCTACCTTTTCCTCGACCGACTACACAGTGCACCAATAATGGTTACGATATCGATGGCATGAGAGAGAGCGAAAAGAGTTTATTAAATGTACCGAGCATCTCGAATCATCCAGCATGAAGGAGCATGTCAAGTGTCTGAATGTACACTTGATGTGCACTCTCAAAACAATGTGCGATGAGTTCCCTTTGTTTGTGTCTTCGACAGAAACTGCGGAAGTTGCAGTAGCATTCTAGAGGGTACTAGCTATGCGTCAAGTATACCGAATATTTGGAAAGGAGAGGAATGGTGAGTTTGACACTGCATACATCAGTGGCAATCGATTTCTTGCTGGCTTTGCACTAACATGCTCGATCGCTCGGTTACGTCGCGTTGAGTGAGTATGAGAAGTATGGAAATCTACTACAGAACAACGGGAACTTGATCCGTGTACTTCGCTGACTTTATCTTGTTAAGAGCATATATGATTATGTTTCATTAGATCCTAATGCGCAACAACTTCAGAAAAGATCACAACAGAGCCTTGACGTATGCAATGACTCAAGTGCTCACGTTTCATTTAATTATGAATCTAACGATGATCTTACAACGTGTCAGTGTTTAGCCGACTCCAATAAGATGCCAAACTGTTCTGACTGAACCACGATTTTCAACTCTTGGAAGAAAAAACCGCCAATTCCGAAACAGGCACCGTTTTGAGCGGATCGTTACATCGGATTTCCAGTCCAATCATCAAGATGTGACAAATGCACCCAATTGAACACGCAGACTTATCAACCAGGTTACGTATGATGGTACACTTGGTTCTCAACGACAAGGACTCTCACTCGTACTCGATAAGCGTCCTGGATTCCAAGGGATGACAAGTATTCAGTAACCGGCATGGATCTGCTGTGGTTGCCATCTAGTCAGCTCCGGATAGAATTGACATTACCAGGTCCATGAATTAAGTCATACAACGTCAGGATTTCTTAACCTCGTCATATCTTCGTCTAGTCTCTCAGGAAGACAGGAGTTTGGATGATGGTCTCAGGACCCAGTTGTTCCACAGGGTAGGGCCATGGAGAGCGTGAAAGAGCACAATGCTCCAGGACGAAATATGATTTCAGAAAAGAATGAAAAGAAGACAGGAGTTTGTCAAGACATTATTTCATATTCGAACTAACTACGGCAAAACTGCATTGACCTTGAAATTAACGATTTCAATTACGAGCTGAGGTTGCTTCGATTTTTTAAGTTTCGATATATTTGGTTCATTTCATTTGTTGTCCTGATGCTCTGCACAAGACGAAAATCAATAACAGTAGATGGGAAACCCACCAAAAAAAGTACACAGCAGAGAAAGACCACACAACAAAGCAGGGCAAATTGTCTGCCATTTGCAAACGGAAGGAATAATGGAAAACAATTAATTGAGAAGATTAAAATGGTTCACCAAAAAAACGCCTTTTGTAAACTGAAGGGTCCGTGTATTAGTTACACAAATTGGAGTGATGCATATTCACCCTGGAAAATGGTAACATGCCCATGTGGGATTTTGCTGGAATGCAAGTCTCAAATGCATAAGGCAGTCGGCCGAGAATCCAAATATATAGTGAGCTTGCACAATCAACAATCATGCCTTGCAAAGTATAGCTGACCGAGATCTTTTTTTCTTCTATATATATAGAAGAAGCATTCACCGTTCCACCTCTATTCCCATTCGTAAGTCTCTCTGTCAACCTGACCTTTGTTTCTACGCAGCACTGCACACGAACAAAACCTGGAGTTTCTGAGCAATTTAGATTTTTATTTTTTTAAATGAAAACCCAGTAATATAGCAAAAAGTATGGGAATACCCTATCAAGTCGCACATGGATGAAACCAAGGGGTAAGATGGGGCTAGGCCCAAATAGCATCACAATGGAAAATATATCCTAGTCCACCTAAGATATACTAACTATCTAGATAAAATAGTCTACATAATACTTGATCATCCTAAGAAACATCAACTAATGATTGCTCTCCTATGTACAGCCAATGCTTTCTGTAGAGCAATGAATACATGTTGTTTAGAATAAACTATATAATATAATAAAGAAAGAAATCCTAGTATGGTAGGCATTGGGCACTCTCTCACAAATAAGTCAAAGTCGAAATCCATAGCTTCATATAACTCCAAGCTTATAGGAACAAAAAGATGACCTCTCTACATATCCCTATACTTGGAGACTTTGGCTACTGCCACTCCACTTGCCGTCCATCCAAGAGGATAGATAATCATCCCCTCCATGTAGAATCAGTACCCACAACGTTCACAACAATAGCCTGGTACAAATGGTGGTGATCAGACACAGGGTGTGCCCTGATAAATCTCCGGTTTCCAAACAGTACTTTTCAAAACAATATTCACACGCTTTTTTAGGCTCCTTTACCTTAAGATACAACTACAACATATTTTTATTACAAGAGATATATCAGAATTCTCATCCTCCTTCGATATCTACTAACACTACCCATATAGAACTCATCTAGATCATACCGTGGGTTGGAAAAAACTGCTCCCTCATGTATACATTCTACTCTTTTTTTCATTAAACACATTTGCTATGTGAAGTGACCTCTGTTCCCTAGAGACATGAGTTGAATATGGATATGAGAGAGTAAATCATGCTTGATCGGCAGTGAAGTTATCATTAGCCAGATATTTATGAAAAAAAACTTGCCCCATGTGCAAGTGATGTATGGTGTTCTTCTTGTTTTTTCAAGTTACTACATTAGATTTTGTATATATTTTTTTTGAATCATTGTTCATACAAAAGATGGAGAGAGAATAGAGACAAAATGGGCAAAAAACAATTAAAAAAAACTACTATCTTAATGCTAGTAGTTACAAGGGCTAATTAGCCGCTGCTGTTATCGCTGGCTTGAGGATGACCTCCATCTAAGATCCCATAAACTTGTTCATTCTCGAACATTACTGTCAGTGCATCCCTCCAATCATTGTACAAAGTTCCTGAAAATTTTGGCCACGTTCTGACATCATACTGTCCTGCGCTTGCCATAGGAATCGGTACTAACGACGATGGAAGGGGAGCGGGCTCCTCTTGACCAGGTGGGGGCTGAACAGGAGGTGGCGGAACTGGTGGAGGTGGAGGAGGAGCACAGCCACAAGAAGATAAGTTCGCTGCCCTGTTGGCTCAAATCTTGAATTTCTTTTCTTCAATAATTGAATGTTCCAATTCGATCGCTATGAAGTTCATGTTATCTTGCTGATCGAAAAAAGTAGGTCTAGAATTCTGCAACAATTTGAAAAGGAGCATATATTTTAATATTTGGATTGAATGATTCTAATAAATTGAAATACACTCTTTCAAATCATGATTTTGGACATGCAAGTCTTGTCCATTGCATTTTTTAAAAACCTTTGATGTTATCAACTATTTCAATATCCATTTGGTCAGAGGATGCATGTAACAAAAATTGCCATAAATTTTTTCAATTTTTCTCATGCTATGGAATTTGCACATAAGTATGGGTTGAGATATGTTGATATCTTTCAAAATTACTTAAATATTGAATTTTTTCAAACATTTTTTTTTATATTTAAGATATTATTTACGTCACTAATTTTTAGACATGTATGTAAACATGACAACCACTTATTTAAAAAATATGGACACATGTTGTAAAAATTAAGAAAAAAAAAGACTATATATTTTATTTCAATATTTGATTTTATATCTTTTTTTCTCAATAGTGACATGTATATTTTTAAAATATTTGTTCATTTTATTTATATTTTTTATCTTTTTTTGAGGAAAAAAATTATATATATTTTATTAATAGTATTTATTTGATTTACATAAAATACAAAAATTTGATCTTTCATCAAATTTTTTATTTTTTTTTATTTACATGTTATTGTGTTTAGAACAAAAAAGAAGATTTGATATAATTTTTTGAGTTTGATTTTTTAATTATTTATCAATATAAGTAATATTATAAATAATAGTAATAAAAAATAATATAAAATTTATCTACAATTTTCAATTTATATAAGATAAAAGATAAATTTATCAAATACACAAAGTATAAATTCTATCATAAGACAAAGTTTCTACCACAAATTTTTTTTCAAAACATGAAAGATAAATAATTTCTAATATATATCATAATTTTACCCAAAAAAAATATGAAAAATTTTGGAAAAATTTAGGCTTTTGAATTTTATATCAACTACTAAAAAATGATATTCAATGTATTCACAAAGAAAATAAAATCATATTTTGATTTTTAAACTGTATTTAAAACATACATGCATGAAAAACAATTTCTCATCATTTTTTTTCATCGGAGCAAAAATATTGATTCAAAAATTTGTATATATTGCCTTGACATATTATTCATAACCATTTATTTTAATGTATTGAACTTAATGTGAGAAATTTTTTTAATGAAAGTACTCATAACACAATACTATAGATTAATCTTATATTTTTGTAATATATTACAATAATGTTGAAGCTCAAGATAGCTTTTAGAATTAAATTCATCAATTTGCATAATTATTTTCAGGTATAAATGTCTTTATTTTACACAATTGTATAACAAAATAAAATGGATAAATAGCTACAATTGAACACAACAGCGATAAATGTTTGAAAATTTTTTGAAAATTTTTTGAAAATGTTATGTAAACCACAATTTCAAAATGATCATTTTTAATTTGTTCACAAGTTATAAAAATTTCATAAAGTTTGATCTTCTTAGATTCACCCATCAAATTTCGTTTATGTTTTTTTTCATAAGTAATTATAATTTTCATTAAATTTTATTTAAATTTATTTTTATATATTGTAATTTAATAAAACTCAATTCGTTGATAATACAATCATTATGAATTGGTTTAAATTTTTTTACAGACTAGCCAAATATGTTTCAAGTCACAAAATTTAATCTTTGATCTAAATGATTCATTTCAAAACTGCAAACAACCCACCATCCACTCCCACTTTGATTATGTTTTTTCTTGAAGTCCTTTACAAACATAATTTGATGATTTTTATCATATTTATCATCCTTCAAAATTTTACTATTTATTTTAAATAATAAATTATTAATTTTTATTATATATTCACATCTTTAATGATTTACTTCAAATAATGTTCAAGCTTCACAACCTTAAATTAAAAAATGTATTGCTTGCTCTTGACTCTTTTTGTTTGCTCGTAAGAATTTATGCTACATATGCCATACATATCATTAAAATTACACAATCAAAATTTTTGAAATATAAAATTTTGTAATAAATAAAATAAATTTTTATCTTTTATTATTTTTAATAAATTTATAAAAATTATATAAAAAAAATTTGTTATATTTTTTATCACATCTCATCTTTTTTATAGATGTGCAAGAATTTGCAGCATATTTTTACCAAGAAAAATCAATGCATAATGAAATCACTATGAAGTGAAACTACATGCTTCGTAAACTTTTTTTTTGCACATCATATAAAATATATTGCAAATCTAATACTGACTATAATCACATGATGCATCACACTAAGAACATATGTTTTTCAGCACAAAAATTATCTCAATATAAATCAAAAACTAGTGACAAATTTCTGGATAAAATCTATCAAAGTGAGTATCTTCACGTTTTTCAATTTCATTCATCACTTTCAAAGATTTTCAGATGAATTTTATTTATGGATGACAACTATAACTTTTTTTTAGTCCTTACAATTACTGATTATGATCACATCTTAAAACATGTGTCTTCTGGCACAAAAATTATCTCAAAACAAAAACAAAATGCTACATCCTATTAGAGATTGGCCATTGCACATGTTTGAGTACCAATTACAAAAATACTTGAGTGTAATCAAATTGGGTATAATGTAGTCAATGACTGATATATACCAAAACCAATCTGATTTATATAGGTAATCAAGGACAAAGTGTAGATTTTGCACCATAATTTTTGTTTGACAAGTTGATGGCTATGCTATTGTTGGGGAGCATATTGATGATATTTATATTCATGTGAGGAAGGTAGAAAATTCCAAAGATTTTAAATCAGAGAAGTAGTTGGAGATATTGGTTCAATCCTCGGAGCATGGAATGTCTAAGCCATGTGGTTAAACAGTTGAAATTTGTACATTTTAACAATTATAGTTAAAGATATGTACGCTTTCATATGAGAGCAACACTTGAGTGATTAATGAGGAGTTCTCCTTGTAAACTAGCACTATGTATTCTTGGGTTTCAAACCATGTTACCTCTACAAACTCTCGAATTCTCAAAATGAAACAAATAACATCATTGTACAAGATATCAACATATTTCTTTTCTTAAAAGCATTACATTGAAGATGGGTTCAGGTCATTCTTTATAGTTGGAGACATATAATTTTTTTTTATCGTTTATCTTAAATATTTCTCATTATTGCAAGATACAAGGATACACATATTTGAGAATTCGTTTGCATCTAGCTAGATCATCAATAGACTGGTTTAGAAGCAGCTGAATGAGTATAAGGTTCACGTCGTTTCTTTTAAGAAATAACAAAAATTCCTATCCTCACATATACATATAAACCTTAAATCTCCTAATGCGGTACTTCAAGAGAGTAGATTCAGGGGTAAGTACCATGAAACTGAAAGGTTCCAAATATTGTTGTCCAAAGAGATGTAGTGGTTCAACCCCTACGTATTGACAGATTAAACTTTGGAATTGTGGCCTTCAGTACTTTTGTGAGATTTTTTGTCCATGGAATGATATTGGTAGTAAATGCATCTTCCAGCTGGTATGAACCAGTTGTGTTTTCAAGAGATTCTTTCTGACAGAGTTTCGTGTATGATGTAGGGATTTTTGTTTATGAGAAGGGAAAGACAATACTTATTTTGTCCTAGAAGATGGAGAGCAAAACAAAAGCCTAACTCCGTAGTGTCTAAAATGTTTGGTGAGTACAAATATACATATTGAGCACATGTGTGTTTTGGCATATAGCGTAAGAGGTCATCACATATGAACCGTAACAAGGGGATGTTGAAACTTGGCATCAGTGCGCAAGAAGAACGAAGAACGAACTCTGCAGAAAATACTGGTATTCAGTTTTTCTTGAATTTGGATCGTTGACCAAAACCTGATTAAGTAATTACCGATTGAACGAAACCGACTAACTCTATGCAGGAGGCAAGGGAGCTGTTTAAGTCTCGTAGACACGAAATACTCAAAAGACAAGTAAACATGAAACAGAGTAAATCACCGGTAGACAAAAGGAGGACATTGGAAATGATAACATAGAACATCATGTAGGGTAGCCTGAAGGGCATGACATTGTGACCATTTGGAGCAAACAGATTATCTGTTTCTGCAAACAAGTTGACTAGGACTGATATGTGTAAATCATGTGACTCCTAGTCAGCAATGAATGAAAGGGTAAGGAAGTAATAAAAAATTGAGTAGTCACGAACCAGGCCAATGAGGGGCAGAAGCTCACTTTATCGCCGTTCCGTAAGCTGAGCTCACGGATAAATCTACATCAGAATCTATGAGCTGGTAGATGAAAAGGTTCTAACAGACAGAAGAAGATCCCAGTGAACTAGCATTAGGCACAATCTCACACAGTCTCTCAAGTTATGGACGTGGATCAGTCATTCTCTACACATCTTGTAGAGTGCATGCCGGAGCATTGGAGTTTGGAGAATGTGGCTGGATGGATATTTGTCCTTCTTCACATGGTGTTCTTTGAACTTCTCCTCTCTTGCGTTGATGTGCGGGAGCCGAGTGTTGAGAGTGCCGGATGAGTATTAGTTCCATTCTTCAGCCATACTTTGCCAAACATGGAAAGTGAATAGTCCATTCTCTTCGACTTTCAATTTGGGTTCCATTTGTACCTAAATTGAAGACTATGGAGAATGATATTGTGAGATATGATTGTTTTCATTTTTTTAGGGTTTTGAGTGATTTTTCTTAGATTAGACATATGGGTCAGGTTTTTTTTGTTTCCATATCTTCCTTTTCCTGCATTGGTTCTATTGGAACTAGTTGGAAAATTATGGAGATCTGAATAAAAAGTTATGAGTATTTTTAGATTTTAGGGTTTCCATAGTTAGCATTTTCCAATGTGAGGTGGTGTGTTAGGGGGTTGTGGTTCCGTAGTTGGGAGAAGATACATGATGGAGTGCTGGGTTTCTTTATCATTTCTTTTGTGCTAAAAATAGATTGATTTTCTCTCATGGGACTGCCAAAAGCGGTGCGTGATGCACCATGTCCGGTGTGTCATCATCTCTTTACCTCGCTAGGGGTAAAGACCCACGTGGGAAAGATGCACAAAGATTATGATTCGACCACTTGGGATGTGCATGTGAGGAGGACGATCACATCGACATCGGGGATTGTCACTTCGGGGAACACGCACATTACATTGACTCCTTCGTTGAGCATTCCGGGTATACCGTCAGGGTCGTGGGAGTGGTTAGCTTCCCATGCAGGTTCGATTCTAGGGCTTTTTGAGACTAGATTTCCATGTCCACGTTTATTCCATAGGCTTCCTCGGGCACTGCATGACGAGACTAGGCGTGCTTTTCGCTTACCGCTTGATCGGTTGGTGCGCGATCCCATGGACGAGTTAGCATGGTTTTTATTTTTATTACTTCCGCGATGGTGTCTACGTTATACTAGAGGGGGACGTGCTGGACATATGGAGGTGGCAGCTAGATTTCGGAGATTCCGAGCAGGGGATTGGGCTACATTGCAGGAGGAGTCTATTTTGGCCACACAGGTTAGGAGTCGAGTTCAGTCACAGGATACTTCTGATTCGGCGCGATTGCGACGGTGTAGGATCTTTGGGCATGCCGGGGAGTATAGCAGGGCTGCACGGGCCCTTCATCCTTTGTCCATGGCTAGTCCTACTGATGAGACGATTTCCTCTTTACGCCTTCTACATCCACCCATGGGCGAGGAGATATCATTAGAGGTCTTGGAGTATCAGCCAGAGGAGCCTTTATGTCTTGATAGATCATTATTTGCTCATTCTCTATGCACAGCCCCACATTTATCCTCGGGGGGTTTGTCAGGGATGGTATATGAACATCTTCGAGATTGCTTTCAGGCAGATCATCCATCTAGTGGTTTCACGGAGTTGTTCCAGGTGGCTACATAAGTTGCGAGAGGAGAGATTCCGTTGTTAGTTAGTCAGGCTCTAGGTGATAGTCGGCTTCTCGCAATGGAGAAGGACACTGGGGGCATCAGACCAATTGCTATTGGAGAGGTCTTATTGAGATTAGTCAGCCGCACCGTTGTCTTGCAGCATCGCTCACACTTCCAGGAGCATCTTTGTCCACATCAGTTTGGAGTCGCCACACCAGGAGGTTGTGAGGCAGTATCGTTGGGCATTAAAGCACTTCTAGATATCCATCCGGATTGGGTTGTCTTGCAGGTGGATGTTGAGAACGCTTTTAACATCGTCTCACGTGCATCCATTTTTAGGGAGCTTAGAGAGGCTGGTGGACCCCTATCAAGCCTCATTCCTTTCGTACGATCTTTCTATGGTTCACATTCTTCTCTATTTTATCAGCATGGCTTTTCCGAGGAGGAAGTCATCGTTCTACACTCCGCCGCTGGCACTCGACAGGGAGATCCTTTGGGAGGACCCTTATTTGCCATGGCTCATTGTAGAGCTCTTGTGTCTACTGCTTTGGTCAGAAATCCGGTTGTGTGTTCCCCTCCTTAGCGGATGATACACACATTGTGGGCCATGTAGACATCATTAGGCAGGCCTTTGATTACTTGACTACCGAGCTTCATCTGGTAGGCTTGAGAGTCAAGGTATCAAAGTGAAGGGCTTGGTCTCCTTTGGGCATTCCGCCTCATCTTTAGCTTTCAGAGGGATGTATGATATCAACACATGGCCTACGTATTCTAGGAGTGTCAGTAGGGTCTGAGGATTTTGTTTCACGCTACCTTGACGTTGCATTGGTCGAGGATGTTTTGCATCTAGACGACCTTCCTCTACTAGGGGATCCGCAGGTGGCGTTTGGTATACTATCATCTAGTATTGCTCGTCGACCCACCTATCTTCTTCGCACGGTTCCTCCTTCACCTACATTCATATCACGTTTAATAGCCTTTGATAGGAGGATCATTGGCGTCTTTGATGACATCATCGGACCAGGGACATTCGAGTGTGTGACTGGAGATTTGGCAAGGAGACAGACATCTTTGCCAATTTCGTGTGGAGGGATAGGCTTATTATCGATGGAGGAGACGGCACCTGTAGCATTCTTGGCGAGTTGGGCGCTAGTTGCACCTTTGTTATCTTCTCGATTTGTGATCGCAGATAGACCTATTTTGGAGATATATACGAGGGACATCGATACGGGATCATTTCCCTTACAGGTATTATTACGACATACGAGAGATGCTTTACCACTGGAGGTACGACATGAGTTCCCATCTTTTTTCTCTTTGGCTACCGATTGGAGTAGGGGTCTACAGTCTATCTTGATGGACCTAGAGTTTCAGGATACTCTACATTCATTCTTAGTGGATCCGGCCATTCCTCGTACTACTAGAGCTCGTCTACGCTCTTGCTCGGGCAAGGGTGCAGGCTCGTGGATCTTGGCTCGACCATGCATCAGGGCTTTCTGACTCGCACCTGCTACTTTCTCCACAGCGATGAGGTTTAGTCTTGGCTTGGTCCATCCATCTACATCTTCATTACTCACATGTGAGTGTGGTATCACTTTAGATGCAGCAGGTGTTCATATGACTCGTTGTCCATTCGGAGGGCAGAGGATAGCTACCCATGATGCCATTAGGGATGTGGTGTTTGCTATGGCGTGAGAGGGTGGATACCTCACATGGAGAGAGCGTTGGTATGCCTTGCAGTCGACTAGGGTTAGGGCAGACATGTACTTGGTTCGGGAGGACCAGGTCACTGTGGCTGATATGATGGTTACCGATCCTACTAGAGACACAGTTTCTGAGGGGGTGATCACCCATCCTCCAGGATGGGCGGCGAGTGGAGTGGCAGCAGCCAAGGTCTCAAGTATAGAGGTATGCAGAGAGGTCACCTCTTTGTTCCTCTAGCTTTGGAGTTATATGGAGCTATGGACACCGACTTCGACATGTTTGTGAGGGAGTGCGCAAGAGTCTACCATACTAGGCGACATGGGGTATCACTCTCTTTAGCTTACTGTATAGCCTATTTTAGTCAACGTGTTTCCATTGCTCTACATAGAGCACTAGCTGGTGCAATCCATAGGAGAGCAATCACGTTAGGTGATGCTTCTTCGGATGCTGTGTTGTTTGTAAACCTTTTGACTTGGATAGTTAAGATATCTTAGTGTTGTATGACATATTTCGGAGTGTGATACTATTGGAGCCTAGCCCCATGTTACCGATTTGGTTCCATCCTTGTATGGGGTCTTCCCATCCCTTTTGTTATTATACTTTCTCGGTACTTCGTTTTGTCACCTGTTGCAAGTTTCAGTTGTATTTTGATGACGTGAGATGATTTGTGAGATCTGGTTTATGATGATTTGTGAGATCTCGAGACATGTGATGTCCTTGGGTACGAATGTTTCAGAGACATGTACAAAATCTCCTTCACTTAAAGAGCTGGTCTTTGCACTGATGGTTGGCTTTGATTGCGGCCAGTCCTCACTTCATGCATTGAGCCGCACATTGTGTAAGACTTCCTCCATTATAAGATGTGGTAGATTATACTCTAAGAAACTAAAGCCCTTATATACGCACATCTTTCGGTGCATATAATCAACTATTGTACGATTGAGTCAACGTGGTGTTTATTTTATTTAAATTATTATATAATTTATTTTAGTCAATGTATTTTTATTATTTTATATAAAACATCAACAAATGCAAGAAACAATCACATTAATCAATAAATTTTTTTAATATTATGATATACAATTTGATTTAGATAATTCAGATATTTTAAGTAAAATAAAATAACAAAAGATAAAAATACCCTATCAAATTGTACAAAGATAAAAACTACACATAACATGGGGCTATGCCCAATAGCATCACAGGAAATATGTGTTACACCACATAAGATATCCCAACATAACATAAGATATCTTAAATGCAATAGAACATTTTTTCCATTGTCATGTTATTGGGACATAGCTCCACGTTACCCTTTAGGTTTCTTCCATGTTCTACTTGATTGGGGTCTTCCCATCCTTTTTGTTATTTTACTCCATGTTTTCTTTACTTCCAAGGGACAAGACAAAGAGAGCATTTGTCCAAGAGCAGATTTTATTGGTACCCATGGATTCAATTAAGAACCATTCTCGTAAACTAAGGACGGTGTATCTTTAATACAGCGCGAAGGAAAAACGGCGAGAGGCCAACAAGTTTATATAAAAGTGAGATGTGAAAGATGGACACCACAAGGGACTGCTCTGTTGGAGCATTAGTCTCGACATGGGACCTTCGTGAATTTCTCACGGATCACACACACCCCAGAGCCTTCGCAACCATCTAGCCTGGCATATGGCTTTTCTTGCCGATTCTGCTGCACATAAGTCACAACTCATGCAAAAGAACACTGGGTGTAGAAATCAATAGGCTAACCAATATTAGAGGCATAGACCCCAGGGCACTAGAGTCAAAGCCCTTTCAAAGATCTGGCCTGGCATGTGGCTTTTCACCATGATTCAGGTTCTGGAACGTGCAGCCGGTCTACGATTTGGTCTACGGCAGAGATTGTTGTCATGATTTACGAGTTACTCGTAAACGGTACTGGGGTCAAACTTGGCCAGAGGGTGAGACACTCTCCAGGACTTGAGAGTATAATACAGTACAGTATCCATGAACTCAATCAATCACCGAGACTTTGACAGATCCGCATATTCGCCCTTGCTGGTTCAAAAGGAGGTACAGTACAGAAACGGATCCCAGTCAGAACGAAATGTGAAATTCAGCAAATGATGAGTGTTCCAGTTAAGTGTACTACGATAGAACATGTGACATTTTCACTGCTAAACTGAATCTAGTGAAGTTAATCAGTACAATAACATGTGACTTCGACCTTGGTCGGTTGTCACACCTTTGCAATTGCTGTTTTCTATAACCACTTGCCTGAATGGGTGTTCCATTACACATTTGTACGTGCAACCTCTTCCCTATTTCACTGCTCTGTATCTGGAGTCATGTCATCTCCCCCAAACTTGATTTGTTCACTTTTTTGTCAAGAATCATAACATTTGTCCATGCGTCGATTACACTATTCATTCCAATTTCGTTAGTCGGTAACTCTTTCTTGTCAAAGCTAAAAAATGGATCAGTTGGGTGAAGTTTCAAGTTCAAGTTTAAGAACAGGACAGTTCTATACAACAGTATACAACTGTGATCACGGTCAATATCGGAGGTGGGGATGTCCAAGTTTCAATTGCAATGTTCGATAATGGAATTGATTATAGGTCGGCAACTTCCGTGCTTTCTGTTGGTGTGACGTTTTCGTGCAGATTTCGTTTCAGTGGTGCAGTCTCAACCAACAGCTTAGGATTTAGTGCTGTTCTGAGATTCCATAGGAATGTGCTACGCAGAATCAGCTTGGCGTTTGTGCTCGTTTGACAGATGTCCCACAAGCGTAGAACACATGTTCTTACTTCGAACAATCGGCTCGTGTTAGGGTCGTGGAGAATCTCTGCACTATCATGATGATTACGGGCTCGTAAGTTGAACAGTTTGTAAAAAAATGTTCTCGATCCCCAACTTCCGACATTTTATGACTGCTTGCTTAGATGCTTGCAATGTTCGCCCCAACAGAAAAATCTTCACGTCTTCTGTGGCAGACATGAATCACTGTTTACTGTGACCACACTATCCAGGGGCCATAGTGCCTACTGTCCTGATTTTAGTCATCATAGAAATCATATTCAGTGGTCCTGAGAATCGACGAAATGCAGAGGCTAGAGATATACACGGGAAGAATTGGGGTCTTCACTCTTTTGCGACATTGCCACGGGCTCGCATGCAACACGTGTCCGGTAAAAGTATCGAAGTAGGACGACATGGCCTGGCGCGTCGGGTTTTGAGCGGAACGTTGCTGACGCCTTCGAGCGAATCTCTGAATTACTGCAATCGCGCACTGCTAGAGTACCAAATCAACGTTTGGTGACACAGTCAAGACTCGTGTCCACAATCTGGACGTTTGCTGATCTTTCATCTCCATAACAATGCCGTTATTATTATTACTATTGTCTCCACGTCTTTCCGGCGTGTTTCGACCTGGAGCTATGGAACCATACAGGCACCGAGTCCCCTGGCAGTGTCCTGCGGTTGAGGCGACCGGGATAATCCGAGTGTATCCTGTTCCGATGTACCGCCTATGGAGAACTCGAACACGGGTCTGGCTTGAGCCAGACGTGGTCCCAAGCGGGCTGGGATGGCTTGATATTACAGCACCTTTGTCGACGCCCCTGACGGGTACCGTTCGGAGGTGATAGACGGGCATTTCTCCCAAGAAATTTTTGGTGGACCCCAGTGCGTCAGAGCATGGCAAGAGATGGCCACTTTTCCAGATTTATGACTGCGTGTAGCAAATCCAAGATCAACTATCTGATAGAAACCTGCCTTGGAAGAGAAATTTGTCGGGCTTGGCATCCGAACCACTGACTTCAAATGCTAGAAGTCAACTCTTCTACACTGACCTCTTGCCAAAATTCACAAAAGTAGATAACACCATGTTTCAGGACTGATTGCAAAGACTCTACAATGTACGTACACCGTAAAACCTCATATCTTCGCGTTCACTGCACGTGCTTGCCATCTGAGGAGTTCATGATGCAATGGAATCCACGGAAAGTCCTTGAGAACTAAATCAACCATTTTCAAGAGCAGTTAATAACCTCATCGATATCTCGTGCGCGTCTTCTGTTGTATTCTTCCTTCAACTTGTGAAGTATTGGTATCTCTGTCGACTACAAATGCGTACGGACGATGTGGACTTTTTCAAGTGATCGACCGATGTGTCCACACTAACAGGGACGTTTCCTTCCACAACGTTCAGAGTCGACGACATTTAACTTCCCGAAAATCAATCAAAGGATCATCGAACCTTGTAATCCGAACGGGTGTGCCTTTCCTGTTACCGTGGAAGAAAGATCACCGTGAGCAGGCCTAGCTGTTCCTCCCACACAATAACTCAGCTCCAAAGAAAAATTTGTGACTTCAAAATCGTCAATTGGACAGTTGAGAATCCGTTCAACTAAATAAAGGCTGTGGCCTCATGATCTACTCACATCACAGCACACTCGCAGAGATGCCAGAGATACCCATCAAGCACACATTTGTAGCCGAGAAAGAGAGAAAGGGCTCCTCAGACAGCCACCCCTGCTGCAGCTCTTCACACGACATTCGAAAATTCTCAGCTCTAGGAGATCAAATGTGTCTGCAGAACAGTACCAGGGAGCTCTGGTCACAAACGAGATATACACTACCCTAGTGACGATAACTAGCGTGTACCTAAGTCGGATCGTTAAAGAGAGCATATGAGCTTAGTGAAAAATAGGATTCTGAGTGCATCGAGTTGACTGACACCAATTCGTAATCAGGTTCCATTCGGCCAATATTGTATATAAAACTTATATACTCATTGAAACCCTTGAACTGAAATTCTGAAACCAATTATCACGAATATCACGGATCCGTTAGCTGCAGGAACTACTCGGGCACAACTAGTTAAAATTCATGTTACAAATTAACTATCACAAGCACAGAGCCTCAGTAAAAGAATCTGCAATGCTAGCTCGATCCATCATTATCCAGGTCACTGCTTAAGACATGCATGAAATAAGAACTATCGTTGGTAACGATAGTTCTTATTTCATCCCAGAATGCGGCAATCTTTACCAAGTGTCAGATAGACAGGCGCTATGACTACACCCCACCCCGTGGAGAGCCTATCAAGACTGCATTCTCGACCGGTGGCGTCACTGAATGCCACAAAGTGTCCTGCAAATCTTTCGCCATGCGAGTCTTTTGGAGAAATCAGCCTTCCTACTAAATTATTTGTACTCAATACAATGTCTGGGGTATGGGTACGGCTCTCTAATACTTGGAGAAAGAATAGAGGCAAGTTCCATTAACCTTTCTGCCATCAGTATGCTTAGATTTTCTAGTACCAAGAAGTAGAAGGCTAACACGGTGGAGTTCAACGCATCTGGTGCAAGGTATCGAACCAAGCAGTAACATGTTTATTCTCCCTGCTAAGTATAAAACCACAATTCAGATACCAAAAAGTATGAATCTTATCAACTAACTGCCATCGGACTTCACAGAAACTTTCAAAAGTCTCTACAATATTTGATACATTGGCCACCAGCTACAGGACTTAGAACAACCTCATACTCTACTTAATGTCAGCAGTAATCAGATGACCGGAGCTCGAATAAGAAGGAAACACCAATTATATTGGAGCCAAAAAAAGGAATGAAATCATCCTTTAAGAGCAAAAGGAAGTACAGACTCTATCCAGGAAAAACTACATGGATGACATTAATCCGTCCTCACTGGGAGATAAACTTTAAAACTGCACTATAACTCTGCCTATATCAAACACCCTATATCAGCACTGAGTTAGAAGTATCTGCTTGAGCACATTCTGTAAGTGCTAGGATAAGTAGAGTTTTTAGGCAATAAATTTGATTCAGGTTACTGACGAGATTAAAACTGAGACAGAACCAAAATGTTCGGCAACAATAGGTCTTTGCAGCTCAATAATCAATTTGCCAACTTAGATTCAAATGGTTCAAATTTACCTGTATACGACATCTCTCCATGAATTCGGGTAAGAATCATGAATAGGATAGATTTCCTCGCTCAGAAGAATCGCTTGCTCTTGCGATTAGCTTCAAGACGTATTTCTCTCTGGTTTTTGGTACATTTAGACAAATGTCAGTCGGATGCCTTCGAGTAAGTTCAACCCCACACAACTAAATCTTTTTGAATGGGAAACAAGGAAAAAACGTGCAACAGTCAATTGAATTCTCGATGTCACAAATGTTCAGTTTAATACCTGGATGAAGAAATTGGACCTAACACGTATATTCAGATTCCTAAACTAGGAAGGTACACTCACATGGTAGAACTTACAAAAGAACCTTTGCATGCTTATAAACGAAAACTCTCCACAATTTAAGTTGTCCATATCATCATCCTTTTATGATATCAAGAGTTCGTGTAGACACAGTTCTATACATAAATAACAGGTGTTCAGATACATAATAAGTAGACCCTCATTTGATAAAAACAACATTGCTTCACAACATTCCGCAGAACTTCAGTCCGAAAAATGTAGTAAAGATTTCACATATGGATAATTTGCAGAAACTCGACACAACTGAGGCTTACGGCTCCCTTTTGCTTGAATTGAAAACAATAAAAACTACGAAGTCAACCTTTGAGAAGAATATACGGAGACGACAGTTAAACTGCAAGTTACCTCCTGTTTCCTGCATGCCTTGTATGCCTCAAATTGGTCTTGACACTTGCTCTTATCATAATCCGAGTCGTCCAAACCTGAACATGTCGACCATTCAATGTAATCTGACAAGAGGAACAACACTGATCCATTCAAAAGAGCAGATGATACACGCCAGAAAGCATCGACCTCTCGAACCAAAAAGGTTCCTTAAGCGGAGATCTTTTAGCTCCTGCAGCTGGCAGGGGGGCGGAAAATACATTACATTGGTCTCTGCTTATTGACTGATAGTAAGCATGTGAAAGAGGAAAAACCACATCTGCTAAATCAACAGACAAATTATTCGTAAATTCCAAATTCGCATATGAACCGAAGATCCCGATGATCCTATCAGCATCTGAATGGTCACCAAACCAAAACACTTATAGGTCACAGCAGTCTATGTCCAGCCCTAGGTTTGTCATTTCACAGTGTTTCCCAAATCACATCCCGGGCATCTTCGAATTATCGAGCTCCAGTTGTGAAGAATCACGCAAGCAACATCGAACATTTTCCCCTCCATTCATGCAGGCCAGTCCTGATCAAAAGGCTAGAAATATGATGGATAATAATTCTGGTTACATTTGAGAGAGGCAGCATACTGGGGAGCGCAAAACGATTCCGAGAGCTTCTGAATACTCTTCCGAGGGGTGGAATCTTGAGACTCCCTCGAGACTGCAGCGGCGGTGAAACCCTCCATATCTTCCAAACCCCCCAAACGGACACTCTCGATCCTAATACGAATTGCCTACTGCCTTCCTTCACTCCACAGTTTTCGTGTCTCCAGCTCTTGCGCAAAATTACAGCTCCGTCCAGCCGCAATCAGATTCAACGGAATCTTCCAGATCCCAGACTCCCACGAAAAGCTCCCGGCGATCCTTCTCTTCTCCATGTCACCGACACCCTAAACAGAGCGAATTAGTGCGGTCTCTTTGTGTGGGGTCTTCCTTGCTTCGCTACAGAGAAAGACAGTGCTCCTCGTCTCTTATCAAATTCCAAACAACTTCAACTTCGACACAACTTACAATTCTCCTTGTACAAGCCAAGTGTTCCAAGCCCTTGCAGTATGCATCAAGTTACTCCCCGCAGAGTGCACAATAGTCATTCGTAGTTATCTCATGTCACGATTTTCTCCCTAAACAATTCTCTTGTCACATTACCCAACCGTCATCATCCCTATGGGGTCTACATTACTTCATTTTTACATGCATTATATCCATCCACTAATGATGCTGGGGTGAAGATATTGTGCTCATGTTGTTCTTATTAATGCTCCCCGTAAATTTCCCACTATAATCCCGACTCCAATAGAACATGTTACATTGGTGTCCAAATACAAAAGTAAACAAACGCATTCAGACTTCTAGTTGCTTGATCCCTAATCAGCAATGCATCTTGTGGGATCGACATCGTGAGCGTCCATATGAAGTATGTATGATAGAAAGACGAAGTATAATAACAAAAAGGATGGGAAGAACCCATTCAAATCGTACAAGGATGGAACCAAACCAGTAACATGGGGCTAGACCCCAATAGTATCACACTGGGAAATATGTCCTACAACACCTAGGATATTTGAACTATCCAAGTCAAAAGCTCTACAAACAACACGAGCATCCGAAGAAACATCACCTAACGTGATTGCTCTCCTATGGATTGCACCAGCTAGTGCTCTCTGTAGAGCAATGGTAACACGTTGCCTAAAATAGGCTATACAGTAAGCTAAAGAGAGTGATACCCCATGTCGCCTAGTATGATAGGCTCTCGCGCACTCCCTCACAAACATGTCGAAGTCGGTGTCCATAGCTCCATATAACTCCAAAGCTAGAGGAACAAAGAGGTGATCTCTCTGCATACCTCTATACTTGGAGACCTTTTTCTTTGCTACTCCACTTCGCCGCCCATCACGGAGGATGGGTGATCACCCCTCGTAAACTGTGTGTCTCTAGTAGGATCGGTAACCATCACATCGCCCACGGTTACCTGGTCCTCCCGAACCAAAATGCAGTGCGCCCTAACCCTAGTCGATCGCAAGGCATACCAATGCTCTCTCCATGTGAGGTATCCACCCTCTCGCGCCATAGCAAACACCACATCCCTAATGGCATCATGGGTAGCTATATCCGCGCCTTCCGAATGGACAACGAGTCATATGAACACTGCTTTGCATCTAAAGTGATACCACACTCACATGTGAGTAATGAAGATGTAGATAGATGGACCAAGCCAAGACGGAACCTCATCATTTGTGGAGAAAGTAGCCTGGTCATGAGTCCGAAAGCCCCGATGCATGGTCGAGCCAAGATCCACGAGGCCTCGCACCCTTGCCCGAGCAAGAGCGTGTAGACGAGCTCTAATAGTACAAGGGATGGACGGATCCACTAAGAGTGAATGTAGAGCCTCTCAAACTGCCGGTCCATCAAGATAGGGCTGTAGACCCCTAGTCCAATCCGGTAGCCAAAAAGGAAAAAAGATGGGAACTCATGTCGTACCTCCCGTGGTAAAGCGTCTCTCGTATGTCGTAATAATACCTGTAAGGGAAATGATCCCGTATCGACATCCCTCGTATATATCTCCAAAATAGGTCTATCTGCGATCACAAATCGAGAAGATAACAAAGGTGCAACTAGTGCCCAACTCGCCAAGAATGCCGCAGGTGCCATCTCCTCCATCGATAATAAGCCTACCCCTCCACACGAGATTGGCAAAGATGTCTGTCTCCTTGCCAAATCTCCAATCACACACTCGAATGTCCCTGGTCCGATGATGTCACCAAAGACGTCCATGATCCTCCTATCAAAGGCTGTCAAACGTGATATGAATGTAGGTGAAGGAGGACTAGTGCGAAGAAGATAGGTGGGTCGACGAGCAATACTAGATGATAGTATATCAAACGCCACCTGCGGATCCCCTAGTAGAGGAAGGTCGTCTACATGCAAAATATCCTCGGCCAATGCACCGTCAAGGTAGCGTGAAACAAAATCCTCAGACCCTACTGGCACTCCTAGAATACGTAAGTCATCTGTCGATATCATACATCCCTCTCGAAGCTGAAGGTGAGGCGGAATGCCCAAAGGAGACCAAGCCCTGCACTTTGACATCTTGACTCTCAAGCCTACAAGATGAAGCTCGGTAGTCAAGTAATCAAAGGCCCGCCTAATCTTTGTCTACATGGCCCACAATGTGTGTATCATCCGCCAAGGAGGGGAACACACAACCCAAGACCGCCAAAGCAAGAGACACAAGAGCTCAGAATGAGCCATGGCAAATAAGGGTCCCCCCAAAGGATCTCCCTATCGAAGTCTTGCCGCATGGATCAGAGAACAGTGACTCCCTCCCGAAAAAAGCCATGCCGATAAAATAAAAGAAGAATGTGAACCGTAGAAAGATCGCACAAAAGGAATGAGGCTTGATAGGGGTCCACCAGCCTCTCTAAGCTCTCTAAAAATGGATGCATGCGAGATTTGTTAAAAGCGTTCTCAACGCCTACCCGCAAGACAACCCAATCCGGATGGATATCTAGAAGTGCTCTAATGCCCAACGATACTGCCTCACAGCCTCCTCGTGTGGCGACTCCAAACTGATGTGTACAAAAATGCTCCTGGGAGTGTGAGCGATGCTGCAAGACAACGGTACGGCTGACTAATCGCAATAAGACCTCTCCAATAGCAATCGGTCGAATGCCCCCAAATGTCCTTCTCCATCGCAGTTAAGCCGACTAGCACCCTGAGCGACTAACCGACAACGGAATCTCCTCTCGCAACCGCTGCAGCCCAACCTGGAACAACTCCGTGAAACCACTAGAGGGATCGTCCGCCTGAAAGCAATCTCGAAGATGCTCATATACCATCCCTGACAAACCCCCATATGATAAACGTGGGGCTGTGAATAGAGAATGAGCAAATATTGATATGTCAAGACATAATGGCTCCTCTTGCTGATACTCCAAGACCTCTAATGGTATCTCCTCGCCCATGGGTGGATGTAGAAGGCGTAAAGAGGAAATCGTCTCCTCAGTAGGACTAGCCATGGACAAAGGATGAAGGGCCCGTGCAACCTGCGCTATACCCCCGGCCCGCCCCAAGATCCTACACCGCCGCAATCTCGCCGAATCGAAGTATCATGTGACCGAACTCGACTCCTAACCCTGTGGTCCCGAACGGACTCCTCCCGCAATGTAGTCCAATCCCTTGCTCGAATCTCCGAAATCTACCGCCACCTCTCTATGTCCAAAGACGCCCCCTCTAGTATAACGTAGACACCATCGCGGAAGTAATAAAACAAAAACCATGCTAACTCGTCCATGGGATCGCAAGGCCAACCGATCGGCGGTAAGTTTAAAAGCACGCCTAGCCTCGTCATGCACACGGCCGAGGAAGCCTATGGAATAAACGTGGACATGGAAATCTAGTCTCAAAAAGCCCTAGAATCAAACCCGCATTGGAAGCTAACCACTTTACCGACCCGACGGTATATCCGGAATACACAACGAAGGAGTCGATGTAATGTGCGTGTTCCCCGAAGTGACAAAAACCGATGTCGATGTGACCGTCCTATTCACATGCGCATCCCAAGTGGTCCAATCATAATCTTTGTGCATCTTTCCTACGTGGGTCTTTACCCCTTGCGAGGTAAAGAGACAATGACACACCGGACATGGTGTATCACGCACCGCTTTTGGCGGTCCCATGAGAGAAAGTCAAGCTAAAGCTAGCACAAAGGGAACGATAAGGAACCCAGCACTCCATCATGTATCTACTCCCACCTGCAGAACCACAAGCCCCCTACACACCACCTCACATTGGAAAATGCTAACTATGGAAACCCTAAAATCTAAAAATACTCATAACTTTTTATTCAGGTCTTCATAATTTTCAAACTAGGTTCCAATAGAACCAATGCAGGAAAAGGAAGAGATGAGAAAAAAAAAACCCGACCCATATGTCTAGTGTAAGAAAAATCACTCAAAATGCAATCAAAATCCTAAAAAAATAAAAACACTCATATCTCACAATATCATTCTCCATAGTCTTCAATTTAAGTACCAATGAAACCCAAATTGAAAGACGAAGAGAATGAACTATTCACTCTCCATGTTTGCCAAAGTATGGCCACAGAAACTACAATGTCAGTTCCCGTACCCCAACCTCTCAACGCTGGGCTCTCCACGCGCTCCAACTCCCATTGATAAAGAATGTAAGATAAAGTTTACAACATTCTCTTCACCTTCATACGGAGCATGGCGGCAACCTACGTCGATATAAATCTTGACGTTAGTAATGCGGGTATTTAATTTTAATAAGGCACTCACTAATTAAGAATGAAAACCTTCGGTCACAATGAACAGCGAATGAATGGATAAAACTTTATTTGAAATAAATATTGGCATAGGAACTAATGTCCAACTTCAAAATTTTATTTCGTTAATCTATCTCGTGTACAATAAACTGTTACGCATATGCTTTATTGAGATGCCATCCGTTGCAGTGAATCCTGTAATATCAATGCTCTCCAGTCTTGAACATGTTCTAAAGCATCGAAAGATAAAGCAGACAAAAGAAACTCACAGCTGCTGAATGTGAAGCACATTAACTTAATTGTAATGAATCTTAAATACCACATATATCAATTATCAAAGGGTATCAATGGCATCTTACAAGACCTTGGCTTTTCCAAACTGCGAAAACATGGGTCAAACTATTTCAACCAATCAGGGTATATTGAGTGAAATGTTAGCAATCTCAAATCCGTGTAATTTCGCACTAAGTATTGTTTTCATCTATGATTTGGCTCTTCTCCATATCTAATCTCCGTTCATTATAAAAGACTTGTCAAATCAAAGTAATCAGTTACAGGCACTGTATACCAGCTAGAAAATTTGACCGCGTGATACATTGAGACAATGATTCATAGACATTGGAAAAAATGTTATCGGACTTCAAGTCCAATCACGGTGCATGTCGCATGCCTGTCGAGTCTCGACCCTCTGTTGTGAACCCTCGAGATACCAAGTAATATAGCAAAAGGGATGGGAAGACCCCATCAAGTCGTACTGTTGTGAAGGGCTAACGCGAAGCAGTACAAAGGTACATTCACTTCTTGGTAACAGTGCGTTATAATCATGATTAGAACCTTAAGAATATGCTGCTTTGACATCATTGCCACTTTTAAGATACTTCGGATCATTCTAGTATATTTCATCCCTTCTATTTCCTCGTCCAGCCGCCTGCACCTGCATTGGGAAGAACACCACGGTCGAATCCGTGGACCAACATTCATGAAAACCGCATCGCTCGGTACTTGAATTGATCTGTCTAATTATCACTCTAAACAATGAACTCTGTAATCCAATCTGATCTGTCCCCCACCCTACACGAGCTCTTTCCAAATTTACCTTGCTGCTGTACTGGAAACAGTCTTCTTTTCAATATTCTTCAGCATAAAATGTTGGTCTACAGTCTGGACCGTCTGGTGTACTTACTTTCCCACTGTTAAATTCTCAGATTAGTCTGGCTCTAGTAACACGAAAGTAGTTTTCACTGGCACGGATTAAATATTTCTTGAGCTGGAATTGTGTTCAACTGATAACTTTCTTAAGCAGATTGCGAGTTGAGTCATTATGTGGAGAAATGGTACAACACCCTTCCATTCCTAGTGTTACCATGGGTTGATAGAGTCACAAGCTCTCCAACATTGTTATTGGATATTGGACATGGAGTTGAGATTTAGAGTGAGAGATGCTACATTACTATATGAGACATCACCTATGTTGGCCATTGTGATTTGTCTTGCTGAGCGTATTGACCTCAACATGCAAGAAGAGAGGGTGGTGACTGCTGGGTTCAGCAAGGATTCACTATCTTCATCAACTTCTTCACCTTACTAGTCTACAACACAAACCCGAAGTGGTTATGGTAAACATGTGGGACAGTCTCGACCATCCGGACAGAGTGGTGAAGGTGGAGCCTCCAGACCATCACCATCCTTTTCAGGTCAACAATCAATTGTTGGGATGGTGTGTTGGACATGTGGTGGACCTCATTACAATAAGGATTGCATTCAAGGTCGAAGGATCGATCCTGTTGGATACAAATCATGTGAGTATTATCTCAGACATGGTCACATGATGGATCGACGTTTTGATCTCCATCCAAAATTACGATCAACAAGAGTTATCATGGCAGTCCCTGGAAGAGTACGAGGAGTTGAAGGTGGCAGGGGTGGTGGTAGAGAACCCGCCCCTACTCAAGTGTTGGCCCATGAGGCTAGTCATGAGGTGAACATAGCATCTTGACAGGAGCAATTGGAGCAAAAAAGAACAAGTATGACTACAGCCCAACAAAGATCATATTTTGGAGATGATGCCTCTACATCATATGATGGAGATTTTGTGGAGTACATATGCACATCGGCACAACCATGTGCAAATGTGGTGACTCGTAGTGCAACACATACTAATGAGTCTAGAGTAGCATATAAGGAGTTGGATCCACAAAGAGAGGAGGCTAGCTGATAGGTTAGACTTCCTTAGTCTTTCATATTGTTTGAGGCATTAAACACATCATCCATGGCTCCTAGAAGAACTATTGGAGAGATGAGGATGCAAGCCAATGTGGATGTACTTGGAAATAGAGCAAGTAGGGATCAGCCATCAACATCGTCTGAGGTAGCATCCAACGCAATGTTGGGGATGGCAAAGACTCTTGTTCATTCTCTTGTTTTCTCAGCCAAGGATTTATTGGCGTTGGGGGTGTCATCATCCAATGTACTACGATTGGCAGCCGTACTTTGCAAAAACAAAGAGGATGTGCTAGTTGCTTCTAGTACTGTGAGCACTAGTAGTGTTGATCCTAGGATCAAGACAACTACTAGTGGAACTTGGCAAGTTGTTGCCGCTCGAATGATGGAGTTACCAATGAGTCCAGCATACGAGTGTACCAAGTGTCACCAAGTGTGGTGATGTTGGATAATAAGAGTGATGTTTTTTGTTTGGTCGGATCTTCAGGAAAGGTTTATCGACCTCAACGCATGTTGTTGGATTGCACTGTTTGGTCTTGGTTTGCAAAAGACCGATGTGGAGAGATGTCCATTTCAAATTCAGACATCTCTTGGAGGTTCTAGTGATGCCCTAACACCGTACATCATCCGGATGGAGTTGACTGTGCAAGTGCAACTAGATCATGTCACGGATAGCTCTGCAATGCAAACACGTGTTGTGGTTACACTTGCAAAGTCCTATGATATTTTGGTGGGTGTGGTAGTGTTATACCCAATGGGGTTTAGCATTGATTATTGGGAGGAGACAGCCTCTTATTGGCCAGGTTGGCATTCTAGCGAAGGTCGAGTGAGTCGATTACCTGTACGATTCATTATCGATTCTATGTCTTTACCACTTGGAGGTTTGGCGTATATTACAGCCTTTAGTACTTGTGTTACTTGGCCCGGTGATGCTCATGATAGTCATGATCCAAAGGATGTGGCTATCAAGCCAAGTCTTAGTGGAGTAGTGTCATCCACGTTGGATGGATCACTATGTACTTCATGTATGCGGGTATAATATATGGCATATCAGATCATACATAAGGCTTGGAGTGAGTCTTTTGCTCCATAGAGGGAGGAGACGAAGGAAGTTATTCCCACTTCCACTATGTAGTCACCTTTAGATACAACGCATATTGCTTGGCAATATTTAGAGGAGGGTATATGTGTGTTGGATATGATTGGAGGGATTAGCACAAGTTTGGTTGTTATTTTGCAGTATGGCATACAAGTACATCAATACTTGTATGTGGAGCGAGATGAGATTACAAGGTGTATCTCATTACGCCATGTGGCATAATTGGTGCATAGATACCCAAATCTTCTATCATTGTTGGTGGTTCAAGGATATCAACAGACCTTGCCATCAGATATTTTATTGTTGGGGATGCAAGACCTTGCTCGGCATGCCACCGTATATTTGATTATTGCTGGATGGCCATGTCAGGGACGCACACATGCTGGTAATGGTCATGGGCTATAGGATTCACGTTTTGGGATATTTTGGGAGATGTTACATGTGTTACATTCTCACCGGTCATTCTCCGGTATACATTTTGGAGAATTGGATGATCCACGTGCACGGGTGATGACGAGTGCACATCAGTTGCGGTCATGGACTAGATCAACGGTATTGCTAGATGTAGCGAGAGTAGGATCTCGTGCACACCGTCCACATCTATGGTGGACAAACTTTTTTTCAAGAGAGATTTTATTACGAGCATATGACGGAGTGGAGAGGCCCTCACATCTTACAATGGAGAGTATTTTGGATGTGGGTAGACACTTCCATGCAATGGTCTATGCTGACACGTCACCCATGGCAATGGTGAACCTTGTGGATTAGCCAAGAGCTGCATTACCCACGTTGTTGAGTTCTCCAGCTTCCCATGCCTACAAAGAGGGAGGACCATGACTTGTATGGGATTCTCACTTGCAGCGGTTGGTGGAACCCAATGCTAAAGAGAGAGCGAGAGCTATAGGATTTTATACTGATACTACATCAATACCTACATTGTCAGAGGCATCACGATGTCAGGTTCTTGGTCAGACTATGTATCTAAACTGTTTGACATGGATTGTGAGCCTCGAATTGGCTGAGTAAAGACTCATGATGTCCACATGTGTGACTGCAAGACCATTGGTAAGCTCTAACGAGACGGTGGAGGCAAAAGCTGGGGGAGAGAAGTGATCAAGATCTCATCCTTGGTCTTATGGAGATGTTAGAGAAGGAGAGGTAAGGTCTTCTTTGAGTATGGTTGGAGTTTTTTGCTTGGAGCAAGCGGTGGTTACCACTATAGATGTTTGTGATACAACACAAGAGGTTACATCTACAACAGTAGGAGTTGTTCACACTGAGATAGTGGAACCTTGTATGAAAGAGCAGAAGAAGCTCAAGAGGTTATCATTTAGTAACCATATACTATGTCTTCTATCTCTAGTGTCGATGGAGAGGAGATTTTGGATATTGAGATTGGTCCGAGAAAAAAGACGTAAGGTGTGGAGGTTTCTGAGGAGTTTCAGAAACTATTTTGCCTTCAATATGAAGGATTTAGGCTATTTGAAGGCACCTGGTATACGGATTGACTTGTCAACTGATGCACCAATCTTCCGTCGTCCCTGTCGATATAGTGATATGGAGAGAGATGTGATCCAAAGTAGGTGTCAAGACCTTCTTGAGGCTGGATTAGTGGAGATATCATATGGAGAGTATGCCTCTGCTGTGGTGATGCCAATCAAGAAGGATATACATGAGAACTATACCGATAGATATTACCGATCTATCAATCGACATACAAAATCTGATCAATATGTTATGGCTACACTTGAGGAGATCTTTGATGCGGTTAGATTCTAGATTCTATAAGTTTTTTTTCTCCTAGAGAAGTATGCAATGTCTCTAATTCAGACATCTTCCAACATGACCCCTCAACGTGAAAATGTATTTTCGAGGTTGTTGATGTTCTACTAAAAATGGGAGACACAGTAAAATAACAAAAGGGATGGGAATGTTGATGTTCTACTTATTGTTTGTGATGTGAAGTTGACTCATTCCATGCTTCTCGTCCATATAGTACCGCTCTCTCCCCTTTTGTGGGCAGTCGGTAGTTACAATCAGTACAGATCTGTTTTCCAGTTATGCGCAGAGGATATGTTGTGGTGCAGGAGAATATTATTATCCTCACTTCTTGTTTACATTGGGAAGGACATAGTCCGGACACGAGTGTATGATGAGATGTACAACTTCTCATAAATTTTTTTAGTGCTAGAATCGAAGTGTGATGTTTGAACCCAGTTGACTAAGTATTGCCATCCTCGAGTACGATAAGTCCAACAAAGCTGGATGTTAAAAATTCAAACAAAACGAGTTCCACCTGTTCTATCGGACAACTTTATGCTTCTCTTGATGAAGGGAATTCTAAGTTTTTCCTGTACATCCTATTTTACCGTATGTCCTACACCTTGATGTTCACATTAGGGACAGCAAGCTACAAAACTTTTGTCCATTTCCAGTGAAATTTTCCACTTACCTGCAATGACTGATAGATATCAATGTCAGTAATTTACAGAATTTATGTTTTGTTTTTTATTTTATTTACATGCTAGTAATTGTCAGAATCAAAAATTATGTGCTCAGTACCTATGCTTATCACAGTGTTTACGTCAACCGAACCTATATGTATGTCAACGGACCGATTATCATGAAAATGGACATACGTGGATGAATAAGGGTGATATGGGAAAGAGGAAGAAATGATACCGTTTAATAACTTGTATGAATGATCGTATCTACATTTCAAGTTTAAGTGTACATTGACTCGCACGATCTGCATTTGTTTTCTTTAATTTTTTTCGCAAATTTTTTATTTTGATGACTACATTGAATTTTGATGGAATCTTAAAATAGCTGCTGGCGGTTGAGGATCACTATGTGGTTCTTTGTATTTTAAGAGATTCCAACTTGCGCCAAATGAACTATGATATAGGAGCATCAAAACGACCAATTGAAGGTTTCCGAGAGTACGGTTGGGGGATGAAGCGTCACGTGAATGAGTGTGCTCAGGTCAATTGATGATTTTATTGGAGGTTATTGTGGTTTTTAGAAATACATGCTCCTCCAATGATGAACATATGGGTGACTACATTAAACATATTGCTCAAAGTGTTTTTTTCACACATGAGTGGTTGAGATCTCATTTTGATGTGAAATAGGTTTGGTAGATAAAAAACTTTGCTAGGTTATTTAAAAAGTCTCTACCTCCATTTTTCCATGGAAGTTTGTATATGGAATATGTATGCATAGGCTAGAATATCTAAAAGAGACATGTAATAGTAGGTCAGTCTAGATGATTCCATTCTTTTTTCCTTACTTGTGATTTTTTCCTCTAAAGTAATTAGAAGTATTTTTATCACAAAAGTTTTTTAATTCAAGAATTGATGTAATCAAGTTTATATATATATGAAGTTCAAATGCATAGTTGGTTGCATCGTCAAATGGAGATTGTTATAAAAATATCAATGCATGTGATGACACATGACGATGACACGTCGAACCAAAAATGGTACAAGATAACATATGATTGTAGCTATATTTGCTTGGATTCAATCTACAATATATATATATATATATATATATATATAAGAATTTCTTAGAATAATCGGTCTAAATATAGTTGTTTGTGTGTTTTTTAAAATCAGTTTTTTGTCATATGAAATATGACTGAAATATCATTGAAAATCAAATTATATTATAGTTGTATATTTTTTTATTAGAAAATTCCAAGACGTTGCAAATTAGTCATCCAATTGTATATTGTCTAAGCTATCATGTTCGGCTTATTATGTGCCCACAAGTGAATGTTACTCTTGAGAATCTCTTCATGATGATAAAGATACAATGCTTATAATCTAAACTTAATCCAAGAGGTAACTGTAAAAAAATCTAGTCATCTTCACAAACCCACAATATTATCATCATATAAGATAAAACCTATTATTGATACGCTCAAAAAAGTGAAGTTTCAAGGGTTCAAAATTTTAAGTGAAATTTCAAAATGCGTAGTTAGAATTTAGACAAGGTTTTGCAAATACTTAGTGTGCTTCCTACACCAAGCATGTAGCTTCTCCTAATTTCACTTCGCATGGTTTGGATCATGAAAAAATTATTGGAATACAAAATTTCACCACACATTTTAGACAAAAAGAGTGCATCTATCAAATCACTTTTCAAGTTTACATATGATCATAATGTATAGAATTGAAAGAAAACATGATAGAACACTTGATGTGTTGTATCTATTTGTGCAAAGAAATTTTATAAATGGTTGTAGACATCCACAAAAAATTCAATTCTCATGGTAGAATTTTAATAATGGTGGCACATAATTCTCTCCCTTATGATATTATCATTTCCTTATGTCTATTCCTATGGTTTGATAACTCAGATTGTACTATGGGGAGAACTTCTAGATGACTCCAATGGAG
Source organism: Marchantia paleacea (assembly GCA_014180765.2). Lineage (NCBI taxonomy): Eukaryota > Viridiplantae > Streptophyta > Marchantiopsida > Marchantiales > Marchantiaceae > Marchantia > Marchantia paleacea. Next base: position 215,012 of record MUAA02000165.1, read on the forward strand.
AGAACTTGTAACTTAAGCTACCTTCAAATTAGTTTCTCTCTTTTCAATTCATTGGACACAACAATCTTGGATTTTGAATGGGGATTGAAACATGAAAATATCCCTTCAAAATTTATTTATTTATAAGAGTAAGATGCTAGAGCATTTACCTCAACATTTAACATCGCAAGCCCTTCTATCCTTAGGAAGAATCAAGACCGTGGTTGATTAGCTTATGGTTGGTATTAGTGATGAAGAGGGTTAGAAACTCCCGTCAATTAAAAACTTTGCAAATTTGACCACAAACATATTCAGTGACTAAAGTCCCCCACGCTTTTGACCCAATGCTCCCTAAAAGCCTCTTGGGTAAGAACCTTTTAGGGAGCATTACATAGTCTCTGGAGAAGGGAACCAAGTAAATATAGCAAAAATGATGGGAAGACCCCGTCAAGTAGTACATGGATGAAACCAAAGGGTTAAGATGGGTCTAGGCCCCAATAACATGACAATGTGAAATATGTCATTCAACACCTAATATATCCAAACTACATGAGCATATGTGAAATCATCCCTTAACTTGATTGCTCTCCTATGCATTACATTGTTTATCTAGAGCAAGACACATTCATGACATTATGGGTCTTAGTCATATTAAAGTATTTATATTTTAGGAGAGGAAGTAAAGAATGGAAATAAGTTCGTTATCAGTAAATCTGTAAATTTTGCACATATGCAAGTACATGAGAAAATAATATTTTAACTGGTCATACTCGATCTTGTAATGGTTGAAAAGAGTTGAATGGTCATTCGACTTTTCATTCGTATACTGAAAAATCAAAACAAGAAGTTGGATGCTGCATCTTCATAGATTTTAATAATATGATTCGCGTTTCTAGTATTTGAGCTCATTCTAACAGGATAGCATTATAGCTGAATCGATGGGTCGTGAATTCTTAAACGGTAAATATAAATCAATAAAAATCTCTATGCTGCAATGTAGCTGTGAGCCACTTTTGAAGGCTTTGACTTTATTAGAAATTATCATTCAAATTAAACGTAAACTAATTGGTGGTCATCCCAAAAGAAAGAAGCGAGGGTCGTCCCGCGTATACTTGGGGCGGGGCGTGGCGTTCGTACTGGGATGAGGGAAGCAAGCAAGCATTGGAGGTGGATATGTTCCTAAGCTTTCTACTTCACCGCGTTTCTACGAACTTACGAAGGGTACCAGCGGACGAGCATCTTCAGATGCCCCGGCATAATGACCAAGATTGACGGAGACCGAAGTAACTAAACAGGACGGACGGATGCCGAAGGCCTATTCATGAGTCATGACATGCGAGAGCAGAGCTTTGAAACCCGAGTGGAAGACAGATGCGGATGCTGATGCTGCTGATCCCGAAGAAGCACGAGAAGGGCGGGCGGGCGGGAGGGAGGGAGGGAGGGAGGGAAGAACGGGACGGTACTCGGGAGTCACGCGACGGGACGAAGTCAGTCGGAAGTTGAAGTTGAAGGAGGGAGGAACTTCAAGGAAGGCGGGGGGATTTTGTTTATAAAAGGAGACGAGAGCGGGGGGCGGAGCGGAGATCGTGGGGCAGGCCAGGCGAAGGCCAGAAGACGAGACGAGACGAGGGAGACGCGGTTTGATTCTTGTTCGTTTGCGGGAGTGGAGGACTGTCTGTCCGTCCCCTGTCCTTCCTTGCTGTGGACATAGTCATCATCCACTAGCAAAGGCCAGGCCAGCCCAGGCAATAGGAGAGGAGAGGAGAGGAGTGGGGAGGGGCGGGTCGCGGGTCGAGGCTCGAACGAAGCCTTCAGGCCAGGACAAGGAGAGGCTTTGCCCATTCATACATTTCATCTCATCGCTTGATGCTGTTGTTTCATTGCTTTTGCTTCTGCTGCGAGGACGGATGAAGCAGAAGAGGAGGTGAAGAAGAAGGGCGGCAGAGCGGGAAGGAGGAGGAGGAGAAGGAAGCGCAGCAGCCTGCCAGCCAGTGGGTGCTCGCTGTCGTGTCGTGTAGGGCGAGGGGAGGAGAGGGGTGGTGGCTTAAAGCAATTCGGGTACATCTGCTGTTCGGTAGAGTTTTCAAGGCCTTGGATTGGAGACCAGAAACGCCCATCACTTACCGTATCGCTGACTAAGCCCGAGAGGAAAGGATAGGAGACGAGGTGAGGATAGCAGAGGAGAGCAGCGCGCCTGCAGAGGGGGAGGGAGGGAGGGAGGGAGGAAGTGTATGCCAGCACAGCTAAGGAATTTTTGAGTAGCACACGACCACTGCGGGATGAAAGTTTGAGGATGATAGACAGCGCAAGGACTTCTTCTCTGCTGCAGGGATGCGGGTAAGTAGCAGTAGAGAATAGGAAGTTGTGGAGAATGTGGAGTCTGAGTGAAGCCGATGTGGGTTAGAGGTTCGTCTCCGTCTGATGTGTTTTAGATTTCAAATTTTCCCCTTCGTGCCGCTTTAGACGTGGTAGAGGCTGCTGCGTCGCTCGGGGAAGATCGTTCTGCAGTTCTAGTGCCGATGGGTCGGGGGAATTGTTCGGATACGACTGGCGGTCCGTGATCTTCCGCTCGGAGAGGCTGTTTGTCCATCCGGGTCTGAGGAACCGATACGGAGGCAGGAGCTTGTGTTTAGGCCTTTACGTCTGCTTCGTGCCTGCTTAACTTCGGCTCTTTTTAGGGTTATTTGTCAAATTACATGTTGTGAAGCGAGGAGTTCCTTCCGCATGGGAACTTTTGGTTCGCCTCCCTGTTCGCATTTTGGCACGAACCTAGTGCCGTCGATTCGCTGAGTTAATGCGGAACATGTGTGTCCAATGTGGTTGCAGATGAGTATTTCGTGAGCTTTGAGGTTGAAATCCTAAGCTGCTGCTCCTCTTTCTTTTCTCGTATTGGAACCCTAGAAGGGCGGATGCGTTAGAGAGTGGCGAACCCTGGGTTTGCTAGCCCCGTCTACTGATCTAATGATACTTGTGGGCAGTAATATTCTCCGGACGTAAGACGTGGATCTGAGGTGTACATTGTTTGATTCTCACAGTTTCCAGATTGTGTGTTTTTTGTATACAGATGCGGTATTTCTTCGAGGTCGAGGAGTCTCTTCAGCTATTATGATATCAACAGCTCTCATTCTTGTGTAGGAAGAGCTGTGCTCTGAGTCAGCCGCTGTAGGTCCGTTCTGTATCAAGCGAGAGTCCGGTGTGCTGCTGCGAATGCCAACTCGACATGAATTGACTGCCTCCACATAGAACAAGCGCAATTCAGAGTGATGTTCTGGAATCCTCGTCGGCTTCTACCCGGTCTTTCGATACATTTGGACAACTTTCTCAATACTTGTGCACACGAGGTGACGTCGCTTCCGGATTGTGAAACTTCTGTCTACAGCGAAGATACTTACTTATCTATCGATTTCAGGATCATTTATTTAACCCGGGTGGAATTTGATTGCTTGGGCCGTCCTTCTGAAGCAGAGCGTTTCTAGATTGGGTAGTCAGTGATGTCCAACAAAGACGGATTTGATATTGGGTACGCTTTGGCACAGAAGAAACAAAGAAGTTTTGTGCAGCCTACGTTGATCTCTCAAGCGAAGAGCAAGGGCATCAATTTGATCTGCATTGATGTGCTCAGGCCTCTGGTTGAACAAGGGCCCTTCGATGCAATTCTCCACAAGGTTTCAAGCGAGGATTGGAACAGGCAACTAGCCGAGTATGAGACAAGGTATCCTGACGTTATTATTGTCGATCGGCCAGAGGCAATTGAGAAGCTTCACAATCGAATCTCCATGCTTCAAGCCGTTGCGGAGGTGCAGGTCAATGTGGAGCGAGCAACCTTTGGGATCCCGAATCAACGTGTGGTGGAGCGTTGCGAGGAACTGGCTGATCTTCGAGCTATGGCCGGTTTGAAGTTTCCGGTAATTGCGAAGCCCTTAGTGGCTGATGGCAGTGCCAAATCTCACGCCATGTCACTAATTTTCAATAACGAGGGCATCACGAAGCTTAAGCCTCCGGTTGTCATCCAGGAGTTCGTGAATCACGGGGGAGTCATCTTCAAGGTGTATGTGGTCGGTGATTACGTGAAGTGTGTTAGGAGGAGGTCTCTACCAGATGTGGACGAGGACTCGTTGAAGAGCACTGAGGAACCTTTATCGTTTTCGCAAATATCAAATATGGCTTCCACCCCTGAACAATCAAGCGAGGTAGTAGATGAAAAGTTGTCACAGGCAGAGCTTCCTCCGTCTAAGTTCATAGGAGATATTGCCAAGGGCTTGAGGAAAGCTCTCGGTCTACGGCTGTTTAACTTCGACGTGATCAGAGACACCAGATTAGGAAATCACTACCATGTGATTGACATCAACTACTTTCCAGGATATGCGAAGATGCCCGTGTACGAATCTGTTTTAACAGATTTCTTCCTCGGACTCGCACATGAGAAAGCCGCTGCAGAAGATCCAGCACCTCTGGAAGCTGTAACAAACTAAATTTCTTGTCATGTTGTCGGTTTGGACGCTCTATTGTCCAAATCAATGCGACGGACCGGGAAACGATCCTGGGGTGATTTTATCAGATGCAAGAGAAAAAAAAGGCTACGGAGGTGAGGCTTGACACTGGCATTCATGGCCTTTATGGTAAAGCTTTTGCAGTTGATTCAGAGCTGTAATCAGACTGTAACGGTTGTTTCTCAATGAAAGAAAGCAGTGAAGGTTAGTGCGACTTTTCCACACTTGTTGGAACCAGTGAATGACAGTAGCACCTTGTACAGCGGCTGCAAGTATCAATGTTGAGTTTCCAAAGTAGGGGACTGCTGCGCAGTCCATGTTTCTGTGCACCCTTTTGAAAGAGTGAACCGCTTGGAGGACGATAGACATTGACTGGCCTCTTTTGCGCCCATAAAAACAGAGGCATTCATGTGACATGTGCGTAGCAACTCATCCATTCTCCCTCTTTTTTCCCGTAGATATCAAAATCAAATTTTGTTACTTCATGTCCAGGTCCTTATCAATGCTGAATTTCTGAGGACATGAATAGCAAGACCCCCGGGTGATGTGAGTGAGTGCAGCCACTGTCGATGTGCCGGATCCTTCCGGTCAGTTGTTGGGTGTTCGCACATCATGTTTTGTAGTAGCTTGTAAAGTACGTTCAATCTTAGGTTGTGGCAACAATTTTGAGATGTAGCATCACTGTGTTGAGTAGTGTGGACGCACTACTTGAGATTGCAGGCTGGCTCTTAGAGCAGGTTCTGACATATTTTGTAGCGTAGCCATGTTGGTCTTGACAAAATGTGATTTTCCACATCCACACACATCTACAGTCGGAATTCGAAGGTGGTAGCTGAGACTGTTTTTTTCTGCTCTTTTGTCTCGGCTAGTTGTGGATTGGTCAAGCTTATGTGTGAAAGCAGTAAAAAAATGAGCTTGTATTTATGAAGGAGCTGTGGGTAACTGATATGAATGGACGATGGGGGTGGTCGACACCCCCATCGTCTCATCATCTCAATAGCCGCTTGTGCATTAGAGGAAGTACTCGGTTCTCAAGGCTTGTCTTGTATAAAATCAGCTTTATATTCCGTGTTGATTGCATCAAAAGATCAATCTCAGAGTTTCGTTGAATGACTTGCGTTTTACGAATTTGTGGCTTAATTATCAACAGCAACCTAAGAGGTTAGTTTTGCGTATTCCTGGAACAAACACATTTTCAAGTAGAACAAAAAAGAATCATCAATTGTTTCTGCTGATAAGTCTGATGATAGTAACACTAATTAGCTATCCATCTTTCCCAGAAAACACCCAAATGATAGTGTTGTCCATCGTGTAGAAAATTACGAGCCGATACCTGCAGGTGGACTGGAGTTATTTGACGAAGTCTGGAGCATACTTATCTGCTGGCCCATACATCTGAAAATGTAGGACTGAAAGGTTCACACCATTTTGACCTTCCCTCACGAAAAACGTCTGAACTGCCGCTAGTGGTGTGAGCGCTTTCTGTTCAGCCTCACCCGGTTTAACACTCTAATATCAACAAATGCACGATAATATCACGCAGAAGCCACAGGACGATATGAACGATACTTGACAGGTTAGAGTTCTGCAAGGTCGGCATGGTAAGGCTCCACTGTGGCACTGCTCATAACTTTAGTTGTACAGCTGATCGATGCCCTCAGGTACAGCAAGTGGTACGACTGTCAGTGTGTTTAATTCACCTATGTCAGTTACTGACTGAATGGTTCCACCTATGTAATGCAATTTGACTATCTCTAAGGAGCTGCCTGTGGCTACCATCACAAGTAGACTGCTACTTGTGACGGTGGAGTTGTCTCAGGTGAGAAGATAAGTACGATATTGTTTTGGCGGGGAGGCCATGCATCGTGTTACGCACCATGCCTTCGTGACCTACCCAAGTGGCCAAGTCAGTTGATGCGGCAATATTCTTCCAACTCCAAGGAATATCTCCTCCCTAACCTGTTGCGATACTTTGGTTACGGCAAGAGACTCCATAGCAACTGGCGGGCTGCTTTGCTGGAGATAAGCGGAGAATACATCATTCTATCTCCTACTGGACTTACAAGCGGCAGTGAGCTATGAGACATGCACATCCCTAGATTATTTTGACTCTAAGTCTGATGTTTCCGAGTTGTTTCCTGCAAACTACAATTGCAAGATGAGGACATATGATGTTAAAGTACTCCTCTGCCTGCACGAGTAAGAGTTTCCGGACCAGTGTGGAAGTTCCACACTAGGGCTTGAAAAGGCCTGTGGATACAGCATAGGTTCTTTCTTAGGTCGGTACATCCTACGAAAGCAGTTGTATTCACTTCAAAGTTGACCTATGGTCTTCTTGTATGGGCCAATGCAGTACTGCATCAGTCAGAGAGGCTGAGTTCTCTTGTCAACTCCGGTACTTCCGGTGGCCAGTTTTTTTCGTTAAGTCGAAAATGAGTGAGAAACCTGCCAAATGTGAAAGAAACAGGTGAATGGCATGGACTGAGCTTTCATCCAGACAGCAATGGAATTTAGAGTCCATGTCATCGATTTCTCTGTCGTCTTTATGTGGAACAGGTTAAGAGGATCAGAATAGTCTTCGAAGCTGCGCTTTGCAGTCCGAAGTCTCAGAAATTTGGTCAGCAGCTTTTTGAGCTAACTTCTAATTGACGGACAGATGGCAACACTATAGCAATGAGGACGGACATGTAGAGGTAGTTGATGAAACTGCCAAAGTATGCACAAATGCAGGTGCCAGATTGCTACAGTTCTCAGCGGTCCTTTGCCACTCTGTTTACATCCCTTTTGCATCGTCCACCTCAGTCTTCACTGGTTTGTATCGAGTACCGGTATCTCAACCATCTGCCAGCCTAGGAGGTAAGCTACAAGACTAGAGTGTGACATTTGTTTTCAAGTTGTTCTGCATGTTAAGACGAGCACTGCCCCCCTTGGCCTAGTCCCTCAAAGTAGTCACAACACTTAGAAGGTTACAATGGCAGCTTACAGTTTGCAGCCAAATGGTGCATCGTGGGATACCACTTGTCTTACATTTGTATCTTCTAAGTTAGCATTGTAAAGTGAGTTTCATGCTAGGATATTGTGAAGTATATTTTAGACTAACATGTATCCATTGCTCCATAGTCAGCATTGAATGGTGCAATCCATAAAATTGCAATCGCGTTAGATGATATTTCTTTGGTTGGATGCTCTAGTAGTATGTAGAATGTTTGATATAGATAGTTGAGATATCTTAGATGCAGTAGTACATATTTTCCATTTTGATGCCATAGCCTCATTCTACCGTTTTGGTTTCATCCCCGCACAACGTGATTGGGGTCTTTCCATCCTTTTTTCTATACTCGCTCGTCTCTCATCTCGCTCATCTCATCTTTCAAGAGAGTGGCAGAAGCAATTGCTAAGGTAGGTTCGGATCCTCCCATGAGACCTACTACACAGAGCACATGAGATCTTAGAAACATCAGCTGTGGCGCATCGATTTCAGATATTCCTCAAAGATTCTAGTGTGCAGGGGTAAAGGCTATCTCGGAAGTAGACAAACAGTGCAGGTAAGATGCAGACAAAGGAAGGACAGCCAAGGTCTCCTGTGATCTGCGATCCAATCTAAAACGCACACAGTTGGTGCATGTTTCCAAAAGGAAACCGCGAAAATTCTTTGGCCATGTCTCCACCACTTACAGATCGTATATCCGTGTCGTATCATCTTGAGGCTCCAATTAGATATTTAGATTTGACTATCTTCTCAGCCTCACGAACTCTGATACCCCTCAACCCTATTTATGTGGATCTGTGCATGTCCGCTTGCAAATCTTACGCTGGGCACTCGTGCGCTGCTGCCCCTTTCACCTGCACAATTGCAATATTTCCACATGATTCACATGCAGATCATGCTCTTCCTAGTGCAACCTAATTCATTTCTGGACAACTAAAGCACCGACATTCTATTACACGATGCGACTGCTTTCATACTCGCGACTTTTAGCCGTCACTTTTCTCTTATTAAAATTGCTTGTTTCATGAAGTCTTTCTCACATTTTGCTTCCCGTCCGTATTTTCTTCCATTTCCTGCTGAGCTTCCTGTTTATAAGAAACACACAGTTTATCAAACATCTTTTAATGCACTTTGCTTCAAACTTCTTCATTTTATAAGTAGCTCATCAAACTTCGATTTCACAAATCCTCCAAGTATGGTCGTTCAATTCTGCGCACATCTCAATTTTCACTTGTACGTTTAGTCCAGCCACCACTTCTGACCTTGAAAATATACTCACAAATGTTTGATTATAACCCCTTTGGTATCATGATCCTACTCGCTATCAGGTCACCCTGGTTTTGAACTGACGAATTCTTACTGATATAGGCTTGGAGTTCAATAATGTTGGTTGATATTGCAGTTGGCACTTCGGGGATAGAACTTCATGGATCTACGTTTCTTTGTCTCTTTTCTATGTTTCCATGTGGTCAATTGATCAAGTACAAGAAGATGATATCTTCTTCCAAATCTTATGTACAAAGTGAAACGACACATTAAAATAACAAAAAGTATGGGAATGTAGAGCTTGCTGAACCTGTCGGTCCATCAAGGTAGATTGTAGACCTCTAATCCAATTGATGGCCAAACAAGAAAAAGATGAGAGCTCATGTTGTACCTCCAAGGGTAAAGCATGTCGCAATAATACATGTAAGGGAAATGATCTTGTATCCATGTTTCCTCACATATATCTCAAGGATGAACCTATATGCAATCACAAATCGAGAAGATAATAAAGGTGCAGAATGCCCAACTAAACAAAAATGCTATAGGTGTAGTCTCCTCCATTGATAATAAGTCTACCCCTTCACACGAAATTGACAAAGATGTCTGTTTCAGTGCCAAATTTCGTGTCACACACTCAAAGTTTCTTGGTCCGATGATGTCATCAAAGACGCCCATGATCATCATATCAAAGGTTGTCAAACATGATATGAATGTAGGTGAATGACAAACCGTGCAAAGAAGGTAGGTGGATCGATGAGCAATACTAGATGAGAGTATATCAATTGCCACCTACGGATCCCCCAATAGAGGAAGGTCATCTACATGCAAAACATCCTCGGAAAGTGCAACATCTAGGTAGCGTGAGATAAAATTCAGAGCCTACTGGCACTTCTAGAATGTGTAAGCCGTCTGTAGATGTCATACATCCCTCTAGAAGCTGGAGATGAGGAGGATTTCCCAAATGAGACTAAGCTATACACTTTGACACCTTGACTCTCAAGCCTACAAGATGAAGCTCCGTAGTCAAATAATCAAAAGTATGCCTAATATGATCTACAAGGCCCACAATGTGTGTATCATCCGCTAAGGAGGGGAACACACAACCTGACATGACCAAAGTAGTAAACAAAAGAGTTTTATAATAAGCCATGGTAAATAGGGATCATCCCAAAGGATCTCCATGTCGAGTACTAGCGACGGACTGTAGAACGGTAATTCTCTCATGGAAAAAATCATGCTGATATAAGAAAGAAGAATGTGAAACGTAGAATAACCGTACGAAAGGAATGAGGCTTGATAAAGGTCCACCAGCCTCTCTAAGCTCTCTAAAAGTGGATGCATATTTAAAAGCGTTCTCAATGTCCAACTGTAAGACAAACTAATCCGGATGGATATCTATAAGTGCTATAATGCCCAATGATACTACCTCATAGCCTCATGGTGCGGCGAGTCCAAAATGATGTGGACAAGGATTCTACTAGAAGTATGAATGATGCTGCATGACCATGGTATGACTGACTAAACGCAAGAAAATCTCCCCAATAGCAATCAGTCTGATGCCCCAAGTGTCCTTCTCCATTGCGAGAAGCCAACTAGCACCCAACACTTGACTATTTGAGAACAGAATCTTCATTCTAGCAACTGATGCAGCCATCTGGAACAACTCCGTGAAACCACTAGAGGAATCATCTGTCTAAAAGTTATCTCAAAGACGCTCATATACCATCCCTTACAATCCCCATCGCGAGAAGTTGACTAGCATCCAACACCTGACTAACTGACAACGGAATCTCTCCTCCCGTAACTAATGCAACCATATGGAACAACTCCGTGAAATCACTAGAGGGATCATTCTCCTGAAAGCAATCTCAAAGACGCTCATATACCATCCATGACAAGCCCACTGAGGATAAGTGTGGGGCTATGCATAGAGAATGGGTAAATAGTGATCTATCAAGACATAATGGCTCCTCAAGTTGATACTCCAAGATCTCTAATGATATCTCCTCGCCCATGGGTGGATGTAAAAGTCATAAAGAATAGTCTCCTCAGTAGGACTAGCCATAGACAAAGGATGAAGGGCATGCACGGTCCTCTCCGGCCTGCCCCAAGATCATACACCGTCTCAATCGAGCCAAATCAGAAGTATCATGTGGCTGAACCCAACTCCTAACCTATGTGGCCAGAACAGACTCCTCCTGCAATGTAGCCCAATCCCCTGCTCGGATCTCCAAAATCTAGCTGCCACCTCCCTATGTCAAGCACCCCCAAGTAAAATGTAGACACCATCGGGGAAGTAAGAGAAACAAAAATCACACTAACTTGTCCATGGGATCACGTGCCAACCGATCGAGCGATAAGCGAAAAGCACGTATAGCCGCGTCATGGAGTGCACAAGGGAATCTATGGAATAAACTTGGACATGGGAAGCTAGTCTCGAAAAGCCCTAGAATAGAACCTGCATGGGAAGTTAATCAATCCTATATTCCGATTGGTATAGCCAAAACGACCAATGAAGGAATTGATGTAGTTCCCCGAAGTGACAAATATCGATGTAATTGTTCTCCTCACATGCGCATCCCAAGTGGTTCAATCATAATCTTTGTGCATCTTTCTTATGTGGGTCTTTACCCATTGTGAGGTAAAGAGATGATGACACACCATTCATGATATATCACACACTACTTTTAGCGGGACTATGAGAGGAAGTGAAGCTATAGCTAACACAAAGAGAACGATAAGTATATCGAGCACTCCATCATGTATAATTTCCTACCTGTAGAACCACAACCCCATGACACCCCACCTCACCTGGAGAAATACTAACTATGAAAACCCTAAAATCTATAAACACTCATAACTTTTACTTCCAATATCCATAATTTTCCAACTAGATCTCAATAAAACCAATGCAGAAATAGAAAGAGATTGGAACAAAAAAAACCCTACCCATATGTCCAATTTGAGAAAAATTATTTAAAATCCTAAAAATAATAAAATCACTAATATATATCTATATCATTCTCTATGGTGTCAATTTAGGCACCAATTGAACCCATATTGAAAGACGAAGAGAATTTTATATTCACTTTCCATGTTCGACAAAGCATAATATACAATATGTGAAGAAGTGATACCATCTTACTACCCTACTCTCCCCCCCCCCTAAACTTCCAATATCCATAATTTTCCAACTAGATCTCAATAAAACCAATGCAAAAATAGAAAGAGATTGGAACAAAAAAAACCCTGCCCATATGTCCAATTTGAGAAAAATTATTTAAAACCCTAAAAATAATAAAATCACTAATATATATCTATATCATTCTCTATGGTGTCAATTTAGGCACCAATTGAACCCATATTGAAAGACGAAGAGAATTTTATATTCACTCTCCATGTTCGACAAAGCATAATATACAATATGTGAAGAAGTGATACCATCTTACTACCCTACTCTCCTCTCTACTCCCCCCCCCCCCCCGTCTTCTCTCTTCTAACACCACCAATTATACAATCTTATGGACCCACATTTATGTTGACGGCGACGGTGCATGTTGTGGCTCCTTCATTGGAAGATTTCGGTCCCACAGTCACTTCAAATTCTTCATTATTCTATTTGTTCTTGTTTCTTACATGTAAGAAAAACTTAAAGCGATATTCAAGGTCGGAAAAAAGAGCCTGGTCCTACCAAATATAGATCATATGCAAAGGATCCGCTACAGCACCAAGCCAACGTTACGCGAAAGCTGTCTTGTACATGCAAAGGGCTATGCATGTTATGTACCTTCCTTGATTTGAAAGGGAAAGAAAAGAGTCCAGTTCAGAACAAGGATACACTGGATCTTATGAACATGTGATTTTTTTTTTTCTTTTCCTCATAGACTTTGGAACCCGTGAACAAAACATCACTCTCTCTTCTCTTTTCACGGTGGCAATGCCACAACTAACCATGTGCTGTTTGCTTACGTGGGAGACAAGATCATTAAGCTCCTTTCGTGTGAATTAAAGTAGTTGCCCTATGGACTGTCTCTCGCTTTTCAACTCAGTGATCCATTTCCTTTTTCTTGCAAGTAGCGGTGGCGATTGTATGGGTGAAGGAAACTCCGTGACCAATTTCTCATTATTGTGCAATTTGAAGAGAGAACTCAACTGGTCCCTCAATCTGTCACATGCACCAAAGAGAGGAATGATCACATATTCTTAATCCACGGGGTAAAATGAAGGAGATTTCTAGGTTGCAATTTGATCATCTCCTCAATGACTTTTAACCAAATTGGCTAACACAATGGTTCATTCGAGTGCAAGGCTTTGGCAATGGGGTTAGCAAGAAATGCAAGAAGTGTCAATGATTCTGCAAGAGGAAAACATCCCCTTCTCGACCTGCCACAAACGAGAACGAGTGCAAAAATCAGGAAGTGATACAGAATCACAAAACACAGATCTTCCCGCTCACTTTCATCATCAGGGTGTTCTGGCTTTTGGTGCGTGCAACGCTTGCGGAAGCTCAACTTTGCACGATATCCTTTTCACTTCTTTCCATCGATATTCTGTAGCAATACTTTGCCAAACATGGAGAGTGAATAGTACATTCTCTTCGTCTTTCAATTTGGGTTCCATTGATACCTAAATTGAAGACTATGGAGAATGATATAGTGAGATATGAGTATTTTTGTTTTTTTAGGATTTTGAGTGAATTTTGAGTGATTTTTCTTCGATTAGACATATGGGTCGGGTTTTTTTTTGTTCCCATCTCTTTCTTTTCTTGCATTGGTTCTATTGAAACCTAGTTGGAAAATTATGGAGATCTGAATAAAAAGTTATGAGTATTTTTAGATTTTATGGTTTCTATAGTTAGTATTTTCCAATGTGAGGTGGGGTGTTAGGGGGTTGTGGTTCTGCAGGTGTGAGGAGATACATGATGGAGTGCTGGGTTTCTTTATCGTTTCCTTTGTGCTAGCTATAGCTTGACTTTCTCTCATGAGGCCGCCAAAAGTGGTGCGTGATACACCATGTCGGGTGTGTCATCGTCTCTTTACCTCGCAAGGGGTAAAGACCCACGTGGGAAAGATGCACAAAGATTATGATTGGACTACTTGGGATGGGCATGTGAGGAGGACGGCCACATCGACATCGGTATTTATCACTTCGGGGAACACGCAGACTACATCGACTCCTTCGGTGAGCATTCCGGATATACCGTTCGGGTCGTGAATGTGGTTAGCTTCCCATGCAGGTTCGATTCTAGGGCTTTTTGAGACTAGATTTCCATGTCCACATTTATTCCATAGGCTTCCTCGGGCATTACATGACGAGGTTAGACGTGCTTTTCACTTACCGCTTGATCGGTTGGCATGCGATCCCATGGACGAGTTAGCATGATTTTTGTTTTTATTACTTCCGTGATGGTGTCTATGTTATACTAGAGGGGGACGTGCTGGACATAGGGAGGTGGCAGCTAGATTTCAGAGATTCCGAGTAGGGGATTGGACTACATTGCAGGAGGAGTCTGTTCGGGCCACACAGGTTAGGAGTCGGGTTCAGTCACATGATACTTCTGATTCGGCGTGATTGCGAAGGTGTAGGATCTTGGGGTAGGCCGGGGAGTATAATAGGGCTGCATGGGCCCTTCATCCTTTGTCCATGGCTAGTCCTACTGAGGAGACGATTTCCTCTTTACGCATTCTACATCCACCTATGGGCGAGGAGATACCATTAGAGGTCTTGGAGTATCAACCAGAGGAGTCATTATATCTTGATAGATTATTATTTGCTCATTCTCTATGCACAGCCCTACGTTTATCATATGAGAGTTTGTCATGGATGATATATGAGCATCTTCGAGATTGCTTCCATGCGGGTGATTCCTCTAGTGGTTTCACGGAATTGTTCCAGGTGGCTACATCAGTTGTGAGAGGGGAGATTCCGTTGTTAGTTAGTCAAGTTAAGGTACTAGTAGAACTACCGCGATGGAGAAGGACACTGGGGGCATCAGACCGATTGCTATTAGAGAGATCTTATTATGATTAGTCAGTCGTAACGTTGTCTTACAGCATCGTTCACACTTCTAGGAGCATCTTTGTCCACATCAGTTTGGAGTCGTCACACCAAGAGGCTGTGAGGCGGTATCATTGGGCATTAGAGCACTTCTAGATATCCATCCGGATTGGGTTGTCTTGCAGATGGACGTTGAGAATTCTTTTAACAGCGTCTCACGTGCATCCATTTTTAGAGAGCTTAGAGAGTCTGGTGGACCCCTATCAAGCCTCATTCCTTTCGTACGGTCTTTCTACGGTTCACATTCTTCTCTATTTTATCAGCATGGCTTTTCCAAGGAGGGAGTCACCGTTCTACAATCCACCGCTGGCACTCGACATGGAGATCCTTTGGGAGGACCCCTATTTGCCATGGCTCATTATAGAGCTCTTGTGTCTACTGCTTTGGCCGTGCCCGGTTGTGTGTTCCCCTGCTTAGCGGATGATACACATGTTGTGGGCCCTGTAGACAACATTAGGCATGCCTTTGATTACTTGACTACCGAGCTTCATCTTGTAAGCTTGAGAGTCAAGGTGTCAAAGTATAGGGCTTGGTCTCCTTTGGACATTCCGCCTCATCTTTAGCTTCCAGAGGGATGTATGATATCAACAGACGGCTTACGTATTCTAGGAGTGCCAGTAGGGTCTGAGGATTTGTTTCACGCTACCTTGACGTTGCATTGGCCGAAGATGTTTTGCATATATACGACCTTCCTCTACTAGGGGATTTGCAGGTGGCGTTTGGTATACTATCATCTAGTATTGCTCATCGATCCCCCTACCTTCTTCGCATGGTTCCTCCTTCACATACATTCATATAACGTTTGACAACCGTTGATAGAAAGATCATGGGCATCTTTGGTGACATCATCGGACCAAGGACATTCGAGTGTGTGATTGGAGATTTGGCAAGGAGACAGACATCTTTGCCAATTTTGTGTGGAGGGGTAGACTTATTATCGATGGAGGAGACGGCACCTACGGCATTCTTGGCGAGTTGGACGCTGGTTGCACCTTTGTTATCTTCTCGATTTGTGATCATAGATATATCTATCTTGGAGATATATACGAGGGACGTCGATACGTGATCATTTTCCTTATAGGTATTATAACAACATACGAGAGACGTTTACCACTGAAGGTATGACATGTGTTCCCATCTTTTTCCTCTTTGGCTATCGATTGGACTAGGGGTCTACAGTCTATCTTGATGGACCGACAGTTTTAGGAGTCTCTTCTACATTCACTCTTAGTGGATCCGGCCATTCCTCTTACTACTAGAGCTCGTTTACGCTCTTGCTCGGGCAAGGGTGACCAGGTCACTGTGACATATATGGTGGTTACCGATCCTACTAGAGATACAGTTCCAGAGGGGGTGATCATCCATCCTCCAGGATGGACGGCGAGTGGAACGGCAACAACCAAGGTCTCCAAGTATAGAGGTATGCAGAGAGGTCACCTGTTTGTTCCTCTAGCTTTGGAGTTATATGGAGCTATGGACACCGACTTCGACATGTTCGTGAGGGAGTGCGCGAGAGCCTACCATACTAGGCAACATGGGGTATCACTCTCTTTAGCTTACTGTATAGCCTATTTTAAGCAACGTGTTTCCATTGTTTCACAGAGAAAGACTAGCTAGTGCAATCCATAGGAGAGCAATCACATTAGGTGATGATTCTTCGGATGCTCATGTTGTTTGTATACCTTTTGATGTAGATAGTTAATATATCTTAGGTGCTGTAGGACATATTTCCTAGTGTGATACTATTGGGGCTAGCCCCTTTTTACCGGTTTGGTTCCATCCTTGTACGCTTTGATGGGGTCTTCCCATCCCTTTTGTTATTATACTTTGTATTCGTTCTTTCCGCGTTAGATATGACGATGGGAACATGTTCTGTTTCAACACTTTCAGCTGAAATCCTCGTGTTTGAATCTTCGTACCTTATACTCTTTTGGCCCTACCAGCAGATTGACCTGAGGACCATTGAATGTGATATCATTGCTCGAAAAGCTTCGTTTGGCCATTTGCGGTTAGAATCTTTCTGGTTTCCATTCTTGTCTCATCTCCTCGTTCTCCTATGGCCCCTAATGCCGTTTTGTTGACTTTGGAACCAAACGACGGTGAACAAACAAATGAAAGGGCATCACTAGGATCCAGTTTATCAGCTGTCGACATTTTGACTTGATTTAGTTTTTCTCAATCCTCCTCCCTCAGCAGTACCCACCGGAGCATACGAAACAAAATAGAGCTTTATCAGTCGTACGCTGTTATGAACCAGATCAAGCTGTTAGGAAGATGATACTCTGATATTCTTGTACTGTACGAGAACAATTCTACACACTACAGATGATCACAAGATTTCCGAAGACGGCAACAAAGTCGGGCCTACTCGAAAATAGGACAAAATCAAGTCCCGTTGGAATCATGTTAGTTCTTCATGATGGATAATTTGTGGAGAATGCTTACTGATAGAAACTATAAAAGATAAATTGGAGAACTAGATCAACAACAAACACAATAATTGAGTAAAATTTTGCAAGTTTAAGATCAAAGATAAAAATGATAATATATATGAATTCAAACTTGTAACAAAGGTATATTCTCTCCATTATATGATTCATTACGAATAAACATTCACTTTTTGTCTTCACAATCTGTGACATGCTGCAATTGCTACACAACAAAAATAAAAAATGCATCATACGAATGTGTATTGAAATATTAATTTTAAATTTTTTTTATACATTGTGAAACCATTTGGCTATGAGGATTTAAAACATCTTGATTTAATATATTGATTCCAAAAGAAATAATCATCAACAGTTTGTTATACAAGGATAAACATGATTTTGATGAAATTAAGATTTAAGATTTGCAATCATGTTTGTATGTATATGTGTTCATCAAGGATGGTTGTAAATCTTAAATATTATATTTTTTGATGATTTGATCATCATTAAATATAATACTAAAAAAATTCAAAAAATGAAGAAATATATATGCAAAAAATTAAAGATGTATAATTTGAAATTTTCTTGAATCTCATTTGAAAATTTATGGTGAAGATCATGTTATTATAATCCAATAACATCATATATTACATAAGCTATTGTAATTTGATATAACATATAGTAAATTCAGTTTTATTTAGTTGAAGCATAATTTAAAAATTTTAACATATTTAGGTGAAGTAGTTATAATTTTAAATATATATTTGTAATTAATATAAAATCTAATTTAAATATTAAAGATAGATTTGAGCTATTTTAAGAAGTTTATAAATCAATTTATTTCATTTCAAAAAAGCATCATTATAATATTATGAGCATGATTTTTAAGTATATATAGCACATTGTTTAATTCAAAATTTATTTCACATCAATCATACCTTTTAAATTTATATAATTATTAAAATTCAGATTAGATAGATAATATATATGATAAACTGTATACATCAATTAAATTTTTATCTTGTAAGTTTAATTATTTGTTTGATATTAATAAATTAACTCATATTAACTCTATTATATGAAGAGTTTGACTACAAAGATGTTAAAAATAGGATATACAAAGTTGCATGCTTAGATTAGTTCAAAACTATTACTTGATATGGATTAATAATTATTCAACTCCATTATTCATCATGCTAATAATGTATATGTAATATTTTATTGAGAAGGTATCTTGTGATTCTTGTGATGACTAAAATTCATTTTATTTATGAAATTATTCTTACAAATTAGCTTATTTAACTGAAGGATTCTTTATTACATGCGCATATCTTTAAATGATATTTTCTAAGTAGATCAACAAAACTTACTAAGGAGAGAGATGTGTCGCGGTTGGAGAAATGCTACAATAAGAATGGGTATATGGATGACACCCACTTGTTTTTTCTTCATGTTAGTTCTTATTGACAGAGCAAAATTACCATACCATGGAATGAGAGAAGTTAGCCATTATATTGGATAGAAAACATTGGAAGCATTATCTTGGAGATAAGGAGTTTCAGGTTGAGACAGATCACAAACATTTAATTTGTTTAAAAACTCAAAAGAATATCTAGGCCGATTGGAGACAATGTTTCATTCTGAAAATTGTGTATGTGGAAGCAAAGAAGTAGCTTGTCAATGTATTATCATGGATACCATGTAGTAATCACATCACAGAGGTTAAAATTCATTCTAAATGGTGGAAAAACCTGATCAGAGCAATAAAAACGGAGGAGGAGATTGCACAAGACCTACATGAGGGTAAAACATAGTTGTAACATGGATTGGCCTTCCATAAGTGAAAGATTTAGAAACCAACGAATGTTGGTTTACAAACAATAATGTTAGTCGAGGCATATGATTCAACTATTGAGTGGAGAAGGCCATCAAAGATATCCAGAGGTTTTACTTTTGGCCAAGACTAATGATGTGATCATCTATATACGCAGTTGGCCAACATGTCAACATAATAATAAAATTAGCAAATAAAAATGGTCTATTACAACATCTACTAACAATAAGTAGAAGATGAGAACACGTCAATATAAATATTTTATTTGAATTACAGATGATGTCTTTTGGATATGATTTGATAGTAGTTTTTGTGAAAAAATTAAGCAAAATGATTCATAATTAGACCCACAAAAAAAATAGCTAGCTCACAAATATTTTTTTTGCATTTATATGAATGCAATTTTTGTGCAACATGGTTAAGCTATAATTTTTATCACAAATAGGGGAACTCGGTTTACAAATATATTTTGGAAAATCTTATTTAAAATAGTATCGAACTATAGCGTAATGAGACCGGCCTCCCTTTTTCACATGATTGAGAAAAATGATACATGAGAGAGAATGTTTTACGACATTGAAGGAATTGATAAGAAGCATTATTTTTTTGCAAGTGAAAATTACTGAAAAATACCTATTTTGATGGATCCGGAGGAACCGACATGTAAATAAAGTCAAGAAAACTGAGAAGTGATACCTATATCACTTTTTTCATATTTTTTTACAAAATTTCAAAATTTAACATTGAATGGAAACAAAAAAAAGTATAATTTGTATAGTATTCCAATTCATTTAAATGATTAAATTAGATTTAATATATTGAAATTACTAATAGATAATGAGCACTTAATCCAGGCTTTATCCATACTAATCAATTTTGTGGAAACCATTGTCATAAGAACATTGAAATATATATATATTCTTTCCAACATCCTCTATCATTAATTTTTTTTCAATTTTTGACACTTAATTTTAGGTTCATGAACTTTATTTGTTGACACTAGAAGATTGACTTCGAAAGTAAAAAATGATACTAATATCAATCCTATGGTTCATGTTGTGCGAAGATGTGTGGTAAGAAAAAACTATGCTTTGAAACTAGGAGGTGATTTCATGATAAGGAACAAAATGACGAGATTGTTAATTCTCTTTTAACAATCATGCATTCGGACAACCGCCATGAAATCATTCAACATTGTAAAATTATCAGATAAGACAAAGAGAATTTTTTAGTTTATAAAAATTTTGGATTATATTGTTAAAATAAAAGTGAAAAGGAATGCATACAATTATTCAATAATTTTTGGAGGTGTGTAAGTCTCTAAACTGTCTTTGTTGATTGTCTTGTTTATTTTTAAAGATAATCGCATCATTTCATGGAGCAACGCAAAAACATGCAAGTCGCAATTAAAATCATTTACTTGTGCTTACTTCAATCGATCATGAATAAACATATTTGAAAACTTCATGATATCTTGAAGCATCAACTTCACCCAACGATGAATTATGTTTGTGATAGTATTATATTGATGGACGTTGATTGTAGTGTCACAATGTTAAATGAAAATTAGTATAGATTTAACTTTGAATCTGACAAAAGTGAGACTCCAACATCTATCATGATCCAAAATTATGGATCTGAAATAAGAATTCACAAACAAACGCATGCCATCAAGAGTTGATACAAAAAAATATGTGGTTCATCTTAGTGAAGCTACATCCACGGAACACAAAGTCATTTTACTGAATAACCCTAATTTTGTCACAAAGAGCTTCTACAAACCCTTTTATATAGTATTATCATTTATTGATTTTTTTATAATTATTTTAAAAAATAAATATAAATTCTTAAAATCTATTTTTTTGCAATTCATAATATTATTTCATAAAAATCTCATTTTTATTAATGCAAATAATCATATTTCAATGTAATCTTAACATCATTATATGTTTGAATTGTGTAATTTTCAACAAATGTTATCTATATTTTGTTGGTCCGAAACAAGAATTCAGGGAGAAACACATGCAATCAAGAGTCGAAAAAAAAAAAATGTGGTTTAACTCAGTGAGGCTACTCTATGGAACACATAGTCACTTTACTAAATAACCCTAATTGTGTTACAAAGAGCTTCTATTAGCACTCTTATATAGTAGTATCAGCCCTCGTGTAACTAACTATATTCAAACTAACTAGAGTTACTCAAGACATGAGTTAACTTCTAACAATCTCCTCCTTGACTCATGTCTTGGGGTCTCTAACTCTTGTTATCCATATACATACTCAATGGAAAGTTCTACAAGGAAATCTGAAGCATAAGCCGTGCTATAAACAACTAGAACTAAGCCGTTGCCTTAACTAGGAAGGAGTAAAGCATATACAATAATCAAACAATTGGTAGAGTAACTCTACTAGTGCTCCTTATGCAAAACCTGCATAGTAGCACGATGTCTCCTGAAACTTTCAAGAGAAATAACTTTGGTCAATGCATCAACTGGATTGAGTTTACCGTCAATCTTGACTATCTCAACCTTCTTTTTAGAAACTGCATCTCTCATAAAGTGATATATGATGTCGATGTGCTTCACCTTGCTATCCATCACTTAATTTGTTGTAAGATGTAAGGTAATCTAACTATCACAATGGAGATTTACAACATCATGTTTTAATCCCATCTCAGTGATAAGTCTATTCAAGCAAATAACATCATTTGCTGCTTCCGCTAGTGCTACATATTGGGCTTCCGCAGTTGACTTAGCTATGCACTTCTGCAAGATAGATCTCCAACTAACGCATCCATCTTCAAGTGTAAACACATACCCAGTTGTAGACTTTTTTTTATCCATATCTTGTCCATAGTTATCATCAACATAACCCAACAAGGATTTGACATTGTCCAATAAACCATCAAACAAAAAACCATAATCCTTGGTACTCTTGAGGTACTTGAGAATCCACTTGACATCTTCCCAATGCACCTTTACTGGGTTTGACATGTACATACTCACCTTGGTCATAGCTAGAGCAATATCAGGTCTAGTGCACACCATCAAATACATGAGGTTGCACACTACCTTGTCATAGGGAATTGACGACATCTTTCTTCTCTCAATTGCATCAATTGGATATTGAGATGCTGAGAGCTTAAAATATGCCGCCAAAGGTGTCCACACTACTTTAGAGTCTGCCATGTTAAATCTATCAAGCACACGCTAAATGGACTTGCACTTACTTAACCATAGCTTCCCCTTCTTCAAATCCCTCTGAACATCCATACCCAATATCCTCTTGGACTTAAACAAATCCTTCATCTTGAATGCAGATTTCAGTTGCCTCTTGCATCTATTGAAGTCGGATTGTTCCTTTGCCAAAATGAGCATGTCATCCACATAGAGTACTAGAATAATGAGGCTAAAGATCTCATTATTCACCTTCTTCATGTAAACACATGGATCAAATACACTCCGTGAAAATCCTTGTACTTTCATGAACTCATCAAACCTTGCATTCCATTATCTAAGAGCTTGTCTCAATCCATATAGAGATTTGAGTAATATACAAACTTACTTCTCATGACCTTTCTTCTCATAGCCAGTTGGTTGTCTCATATAGATTTCTTCCTCCAAAGATTCATACAGAAATGTTGTGACAACATCCATCTCATCCATAACTAGACCAAATATCACAACAAGTGCACATACCAGTCAAATTATAGCATACTTTGCTACATGTGAGAAGACTTTGTTGTAGTCCATCCCTTTATCTTGTGTGAAGCCCTTAGCCACCAACCTGGCTCTGAAGATCTTTTTCTCTTCATCCGTTGGATTATCTTTCAACTTGTACATCCACTTGCTATCAATCAAAGGTTCACCCTTTGGAAGCTCCACTAGCTCCCAAGTCTTGTTCTTAACAAGCGATTGCATCTCGAGCTCCAAAGCAAGATCCCACTCAAGCTTATTGATACAGGCTTGAGCTTCTCTATATGAACAAGGTTCTACTTCTTCCAACGCAATGTATTGCCTTCATCATTCTCAGTTTCAATATCATGATGCTCAAGAATAGATGAACCAACCCATGTTCCATACCTTTTGGGAGCTCTACTAATCCCATTTGATGATCTACTAGTAGATAGTCCTAGTTGATCTTTATCGTTTTGTGCTCTGTCTTGAGACTCATCAACGAAAATTTGCTCCTCCAATTCCTATTGTTCAAGAATTTGCTCCATCTATTCTGGAGCTTCTCCTTGTGACGCATCATTAAACCCATAATGATCAATCTCCCCCTCAACAACATCTATGAGTGGAAATTTGCCCTTCTCAGTACGGGAAGCCTGAGATATCTCTCTCTCTTTCAATGATCTAGGCTCATCTAAAGAAACATCCCTACTCACAATCATCTTACAAGCTATAGGATCCCATAACCTATAACTGTTCACACCACTTCCATATCCAAGAAAACAACACTCGTTGGATGTAGGATCCAACTTGGTCCTATTCTCCTTAGGTATGAGAGAATAAGTCGTACAACCAAAAATTCTCAAATGACTATAATCAGCCCTCTATTTGTGACTCAATTCAAATGGTGTTAAGAAATTGATTGCACTTCAAAAAGACATATTTACCAAATACACTGCGTTATTAAGCGCTTCATCCCAAAATTCATATGGTAAACTAGATTGGCTCAACATACTACCCACCTTCTCCAATACTGTTTGGTTGAACCTCTCAGAAATAACATTTGGTTACGGAGTATAAATCGTGATGAGATGACGAGTGATCCCGTCCTCTTTGTAGTAACTTCTAGACTCCTCAGAAGTATACTCCCCGCCATTATCTCACCTTGTGACTAGTCTGAGTCTCAACTTGGGCTCTTCAACTTTTGAAAATTGCAAAGACTTCAGACTTTTGTGTGAAAAAATAGACCCATACAAATCTTGACTAATCATCAATAAACTATACATAGTACTATTTCACAGAATGTGAGGCTTTAGGAGAGGGTCTCCACACATCATTATGTATATACTCAAGTAACTCTTTGGAATTATGAGTTCCAATACCAAAAGCTTTTCTATGTTACTTGCCCATAACAGAATTCTCATAAAATTCCAAGTCAACTTTACCTAAACCAGGTAACAAGCCCTTATTACGAAGTAAGATCAAGTACGTGATCAAGTGCCCACAGTCTGTTGAATGCAAAATTACAGCACATAATGCACGATGTAGACAAAACTAGACTGCACGTAGCAGCAACTTGAATGATCATGTGCTTCTTGCGAGTTGGCCTAAACTAGCACAAGGCATAACTTTTAACCAATGTCGAAAGAATTCACGCTTCTGCGTGCGGATAGGTTTCATGGTTCTGTTCATAGCAGCAGTTAATTCATTATTAAGTACATCTGAAATGAAAGTTTGAAAACCACTCCACAGTTGTCCTTCTCAGCCATCAAGTGTTTCTTGACTAGATCTTATGCAAGTAGACATTTTTCATTCCATATGATGCATAATCTGACACTACACCTAATTCAAATCTGAATTACAAACTGAAAATCTTAAATCTTGAATGAACTACTGAGAGTGTCAAGACTGCACCTCCTTACGACCAATTTCATTGAGTGACGCGATTGGTTTCGAACTTGGTCTTGTATGCGAAAATAAAAATAAAAATAAAGGTGCTCTTTGTTAACCTCAAGTCACAACACCATACCTCTGTGTCCTATAATTAATCATTTTAAGGATACTAGGCATGTGAATTATTACGATCCAAGAAAGAAATTCGGAGTCTCCCTTCTTCGAGTGTAGATGTAGAGTACTGAGTTCAAACTTTCACCCATAACTTTTATGGGTTATATATCATTACCTGAACTATTTGAAGAAACATAATTTTCATTTTCATTTTTTGATCATAATAAGAAAAAAAAATATGTTTGGAATTTTTTTAAAAATAAAAATTTAATGTTTGTGTGTCCAAACAACAAACCACCATGGTCACCATGGGCGACCGGAGAGAATGAGACTCATCCATTGCAAAATGTTTGATAACCTTCATTGTATATGATGTTTAATAATAAATACTACACATAATAGATGTTTCACCTACAAATCAATAACAAGGTTGTGCCCAAATCTTTTCTCTCAAAATCAAATTAAAGTTGAGATTTGATTATAGCAATGGCATTTTCCATGACTAATAAATTAAAATAATTGACATAAAAAAACGATCACAAAATCATCTTTATCCCATCTATCTTGAATCCTCATTATATGACTAAATCCACATTTTCTTGCTTGAAATCATATAAACTCTTTCAAGTTTTATTTTAAACACATGTAATTGAAGTTAACCTAGCAGTAATTCTTGTTGGTCTCCAAACAGGCATACAAATATGTCGTGATTACATCCATTTAATTTATTATCATCTCAAGGTCCTTTAATTATTGTTAAATCTAGCAGTAATTCTTCTTTAGATGTTGATGATGTAAGCATTTTGCAAGTTAAAAGTTGCAAATGCATTACAATAGGGATATTTGTTGAAGCCACTCTACAAGAGCTTATCTTCTCTAGTGTTGATGATATTAATCAAACTAATGCTCCAAAATTAATATTGCATGACATCATATTAACAAATTTCTTTTGATTTAATCAAAAAGCAAATTTGCAAATGCTTTACACTAAGGATAATTTTTTTGACATGACCTCATGACGAGATCATCTTATATATTCTAGTGGTGATAATCTTAATTAGAATAGTGCTTTAGAATGCAATATCACATGACATCATTTTGATAAAAAAATTTGTTGATTTTCTTAAACAATATCCTTGCAATTCACTACAAATGTTTGTTGAATAACGTTACCCAATCAATTTAACTGCCATATGATTTGGACAAATGATTTATAGTAGGATTCAAAAGCTCTAGATATGAATTTT
The DNA here is from genome assembly GCA_014180765.2 of Marchantia paleacea. Taxonomy (NCBI): domain Eukaryota; kingdom Viridiplantae; phylum Streptophyta; class Marchantiopsida; order Marchantiales; family Marchantiaceae; genus Marchantia; species Marchantia paleacea. The sequence goes on from MUAA02000165.1 coordinate 240,981, forward strand.
CCAAATTCAGCAAAAAATATATTGAATAAGATATTTAAAAAGATAGCCTTGCAATTCACTACAAGTGTTTCTTAAATGACAATGTGCAAGCGTTCTTCATATACATCATGTGGACAAAAAATTCATTGTATGAATAGAAAATTCTAGATAAAAAATTTTCAAGTTCATCAAACGAATGTATAAAATGGAATATTTAAATAGATGAGCACTTGGATGATATGTTACAAATATCAAATTTTTAGTTGCAAGGAAAGATAAATGAAATTATTTTTTTATGCATAAATCAATACAACAACATATCTAAATGGTCCATAAAAAAGCTCTATTGGACCTTAAAATCATCATTTATATTTACAACATCACATGAAGTTTATGAGTCAATTCTCTCTTGCAATGATAAATTATCAGCTTCCTCATTGCAACAAAAGATTCAAAAGAATTTGTATCTTTTTCAATATTCAAGACTTGAGGGTTGTGTGCAATGTGCCTTATCATAGTTGTTGGCATGGACATAGTTGTCCATGTCGTGCCACTTGCACTCTCATATCGCCTTTCTATGAGTAAATGAGGGATAAAAAATACAAACCAAAGGCAAAAATACTTTTTCCTAGATAATTGTTGTTGTCAAAGATAAGTAACACTTGCTTATTACTACGCATTGTAGTACTGAAATGGAAGGTGTTGGATTAGATTTCCTTGAAACTTGATTCATTCTTGATTAGTAACATTGTAAATATGTTTTTTCAGAAATCTCTGTAATCAAAATAAAATATTTAATTTTTATAAATTGTATAATTTTAAATTTTTACAATATATTTTTTTATAATTAAGATTACTTATAACATCATAGAGAGACATGATTTCAAATATTTTTGTCATAATTTACTAACTTTTCAAATTAAAAATAAACATTTTATAAAGTAAAGATCATTGATTAAATATGAAGCATTTTTTTAGCATCAAACAACCACCCAAAATCACCATGACATACACAAAGATGGCCATATGATGGTATTTTGAACACTTAAACCAAACAATAATCTTTTGTAATTATATGTTCTCAACATATCCATAATTTAATCTTGACATAATTTGACATTTGAAAAATCATGAAAAATCATTTTAAAAATAATGGTATGTTAAACATGAGGCAAAAAATAAATTTTATTTTTTGCAATAAATTCAAAACATAAAAACTAATAAAATTATTTCTCTTCAATGACAAAAGCTTGGATGATAGAATCTTATTGAGAAAATCAAGAAATTAGAGTCTTGGAAGGTTGGATTGAGAGAATGAAGTATTATCTTGCTTTGTTCAATGATCACATTGAAGGTCTTTTCATCTGTACTTTATTCTTAAAGAAAGCTTCTACTTGATTTTAGGGATGGATGATGGATTTGAATGAGTTGGATTAACAAGTCATTTGGAGTTCAATGAAATGATATCAGTGTAGTTGATTCCATAATCATTGCACATATGAGGTTGTGGAGATTGGATTATTAGAAAGTTTCATTAATAAAACTTTCCACAGTTGAATTTTGGATGATAAGTGATCTTCTCATGAAATTTAAGAGCAATTGGAAGCAAGGACTGGGATGTATGATAGTTTTAGTAGACACAGGTCTGCATATCACCTTGTGATACAGTGTGTAACTCGACAATTGTTCTGAGAGATCTAGGAAAAAAAAATATATTAAACTTTTTTGAGAAAATAAAACGGTTGTAGAAAAAAAAATTTGTGAAGTTTAGGCAAGAGTTATTGATCCAATCATTGGATATCATAATCTTCTTCTGTTGAAGTTTTACCGGTTGTAATGAACTCGAATGTGGAGTGCTGAGGAGAGGAAGAAGAGATTGTCAACTCATACAAGCTTCATGAGGGTTCTTCTACAGCCATGCGCTCAAGCGTTTTCAGAGTGAAGAAATCTCCATGCAACAATGGCATTGAATATGACTCATGGATGATCACAATCACGGAATGACAAGGATGGAAAGAAGTTTGGATCTAGAGGGAGATCCAAGTCTAGTGATAAATCCCAAGACAAAAAGACGATGGTCTGTTGGAAATGTGGCAAGACTTGTCATTTTAGGAAGGATTGTTGTGTGAAGACCAAGACGAATGATACTCATTTGGCCAATGTGGCTCAAGATTTTGATGAGAAGTATGATTTGCTCTAAGATGGACTATGAAGATAGAGGTATGCATTATGCATCTCATCAAAGGGCGTTGATGATGTATGGTTTCAGGATAATACTTGTTCTTATTACATTTGTTAAATTAGAGAGTTTTTTCATACTTTCTCAATATCAAATGGTTCAGTTTTTTTGAGAAATGATCAACCCTGTAAGATTGAATGTGTTGGATTTGTCAAGATTCACATGTTTGATGAAGTCAAATGTACGGTCACTCATGTCAGGTTTATACCTAACATGAGAAAGAATCTTATCTCTCTTGGAATGTTAGATTCAAAAGGCCTTGAGTGGAGCTCTAAACAAGGAATACTTGAGGTGAGAGTAAGTGATAAGATTATCTTAAGAGAATATAAGCATAGAAATCTTTATGTGCTAGAGGGCAATACCATTTGTGTTGAAGTCAATCTTACCAAATCTCGACCTTAGATGGCTCATGTTTGACATTCTAGAATGTGACACATGAGGTATAATCGACTTTGCCTTTGAGGCCTGGCAGGCCTCAAAGGCAAAGTCGATTATACCTTCCACTCTTCGCTGCTGCAATGAACTACGGTGAGAACCCGCAGGACTTCTGACGAACAACGTCTTCCCTTCTCTTACTCCACAGGCGTCACCTAAACCCATTTGACTTCACTCGCTGCACATTGTCAGCTGAACTTATTTCATGAAAGGTTTGGCATCCCATCCACATCTCCGTAGGTGATACTTCTTAACCCCCTTAAGCGTCGTTAAATAACGCCCATTTGACTTCACTCGCTGCACATTGTCAGCTTCATTTAAGTCAAGAAACGGTTGCCATCCTATCCACATCCCGGTAGGTGATACTTCTTAACCCCCGAGAATAAATGAATGGAATTTAAAGTCCACCAAATACCCTACCGGATTATGGGACTATGAGAACAACCCGTCTTGAAGTGCTCAGGTTTTAAGCCTTTAGTAACTCTAAGTAATCAAGTGACTGAGCTCGACCTGCATAGTTTGACAGAAACCAAGAAAAATCAACTGATCTGATGAGTGATCTTATGGTCTTTGTACTGTCACCTTGCCTGTCATACAGTCGGAAGCTTGTGTCGTCCTTTCACAGACAACCACATGCCATTTGCAAGGCTTGATATATTTCTCACAGTTGGAAAATGATCATAGGAATGGACCGCAAGAACGTGAAAAATTCTGGGGTATTATGGAGTGCTGAACATGGAGGAGTATTTGAGACAACGGTGCAGTATACAGTCATGAACTAGACAGACATGCCTGTGTGCGAGACTTCAGAAAAGTACGATGTCATGTATGTTTTGGTGTGTAAGTGATTCTACTGAAGTGAAGCTTTGGTGGTATGAGAGTCGTATGATTTTGACTTTCTCTGAGTCTCAGTGAATCTACTGGTGGGAGACTGCGTTATGACCTCTGATAATAATGGAGAATGCAAGTAGTTTTGGTGAGAAAGCTGACTCAGGTTGTCAAAGAAACAACAATAAATTTTGGACAATAATACTTTTATGTCGCCACAACAATATTTCTCCGATAATTGTCCACTGCTAGGTATTCATTAAACTTGCCAGGTCCCGTTCACATGGACAAATACACCTTAAACTTATTACTTGTTACCTTACAGGTCATGACCTATGTTTGTTAATCAAGATGCTCCTTGCTCCTGTTCATCCATGGAGTAAAGTAGCATACACAAGATATGATCATCGACAGTTGTATCCCATGATACAAATAATAGCTTCCTCGTACCCATATTTTACACCCGGAGCTCTATCATACCCAATCTTACATCGGTTTGCTCCCTCATACCCCAGAGGAGAAAAACCGGACAATCAGAACCAGGAGAACACGTTCATGAGAATAGTGCAGAAGGGTGTCAAATATGGATATGAGGAGCTAATATCTGCACGTGAGTATCCAGAATATGTATTTTATCTCGTCAGCTTCTCATGTACATATGATCTACTAAGACTTTCAATGTGATCTACTACGACTTTCAGTGGAGTAAGTTTGCTGGGACATTAATTGCAGCAACAGCAAAATTCTGCTTTTAATTATTCACAAATTAATTAGCTGATGTTTAACAGTACTGTCAGCTGGGATGTGGGTGATATCAGCTGAGGATGTGAATAGAACTGTCCTAAAATTGCTCCACGTTATTTTCTCACGGTCAATCCTTCATTTCATGAAACGGTAAAACAGAGATTGTCTATATCGTAAATAGGGTGACTCAAAGTCGATGTAACACTGATAGACGTCAAATGTTCATGAGCTGAACATATTCAATTTCCTTGATAGTCAGAGTTAAAGGACATGCAAAGTTTGGAGACAGTACATACTGCGTGATCATGGTCATCTTCTTACATATTCAGCAAGAGCAGAACGACATACTTCTTCCATTCTGATCTTTTGCACTCTGATTCCCTTTGATGCGTTTGATACTTCGACTGTATCAAACGCATCAAAGGGAATTAATTAAGAGACCATCATCACTTGTTTAGGCCCAACGAAAGAAATCCAGAAGACTGAGAATATCAGTCAGAAGTTTACAGAGCTGTGTCTATAATACATCATTCTTGGGGAAAAAAGAAGCTGGATCCTCCCCCTATCGATGAGTAAAGTATGACCCTCATCCATAAGGGTGTGATCAGCTGAATACAGCGGCATATGTCTTTCTGCAAGTATAGTATATAACAGGACAGAATACTTACTGGAGCATCGACTGCAAATTGAGCCAAGCCTCGTCCACTCCACTCACCAAACTTCCAAGTGAAACTAACTACCAGATGAACAATCTCGGAAGTCGTCTGGCTCGTACAACACCCCTCGTCTCTGTCCTGAGGCTTCGGGGCTGCCTGCTGCATGCGACCATTCCGATTACACACATATACCAGCTAAGGCTTGGGCCTTCTCCAGCTCCAACCCAGATTCGTCACCTCTGAATTGACCAACGTGACAGCCTTCACTACACGGGCGGTCAAACATTGGACATTTCAAAATCGTGGTCAACATTCATTCATTCCTGTGTGCGTGACGAGCGGGAGAAATTCGTCACTTAAGGTCTTCAACACATGATCAGAGCACAGGTCGTTGCGTACGAGAACAGAAACAGAACTATGTATAAGACCCTAAACGGAGGAGTAAGCCTACTACGGAGCTTTCTTATTCACATCGAAAACCTCGAGACAGATCGATTCTGTTGCGCCATGAGCACAATCTCAGTACCCGCGATGAGGGGGAGGGTGGGAAGGCTGGTGGTGAGGTGGAGGAGGAGGAGCGCGAGAGGCGTGGTGAGGAGGGGGAGGAGGAGCATGGGGCATATGGGACATGTGAGGTGGGGGAGGGGGAGGGTGTGCATAGTGGGGAGCAGGCTGGTGGGGAAAGTGAGGCGGCGGTGGAGGTTGGTGAGGTAAGTGCATCGGCGGAGGGGGATGGAACGGTTGTGGCGAAGGCATGTGATGTGGGGGCGGGGGTGGAACGTGAGGCGGAACGAAGTGCGGTTCAGGTCGACCTCCCATCCCAAAACACTCCAAGCACATCGATCGGAGACTCCGACCTTCGATCGACTCTCTCTCTCTCTCTCTGCTCAATGGCTCTGCACAGTGTCGTCTGCTACTAATTGAATCGACTGCTATGGACACTGCTGCTGCTGCTGCTGCTCTCTCTGTCTCTCTGCCTACTTGCGCTCGCTGGCAAGCAACAATCGTCTGTAGACCACGAACACGAACTTCTTTATCATCCGAGGCATGAACTATCTTGGAACTGAATGACCTCGGAGGCACGTCTCCACGTTTTCACAGGGATTCTCGTGCTTGGTGTCCAAGCTACTGCAACTGCCACTGATTAACATTCGCCTCTAGCTTTGGCTCGATGAGCGCCATGTGGCCCAACGCGAGAACGATGACTCATCAAGATTCAAAAAAGCACAAATGTCCGACATAAACATTACTTTGACATCACTAATCGTGGACCTTCATTTGGAGGTGTGAATTCTCCCATGGAACCGCAGAAATTCTGGCGATTCAGCCTGAATACCATGTATCTAGGGGCGGGGGACAGGCTTGCTGGCTGCCGCATGTGAGGTGTCGGACATGGTTTGGAGGGGTAGGTCATGTCCAGGTGCGGCTAAAGTAGACGGACATCAATCGTGCTTGTTGTGCAGTAGGGCAGCGGGGCAATATGGAAAGATTTCATAGTAGAAGACACCTAAGCATGCACGGAGAATCTGCTGCTTTATGGCAGGTACTACCGTCACGGTCTGGACCGGCCGAGGACTTATTAAGAAGGCTTATGAAAACAAATAGAAAAGAAGTGTGCTGGCTTCATCCCACACGCGACATCGGGTTGCGAGAAATGACTTCGGGTCGAAGAAAGCCTGTAGAAAGTCCAACTTCAGTAGGACTTTTCCACTTCAGATCAAGTTCATCTGCTCGATGCGATGGGGCTTATCTGAGTTTCTCCTCTAAAATTTCAATATTTTACTCCAGCTGCCGAGTGCCCTTTGTTGCCAGAGTGACACACTTTGAACATTTCTGTCGGCACCTTGACCGTTTCAATATCAGGTGCTGTTAAGCTCGTCCTGATACTCTTCCACCATGGATGGCTAAACTCATCAGTCAAATCCATGAAAGCTCGATGTATCATCGATAGCAAGCATCTACTCGTCAACTGACGATACTCTTGTCATTCTATGGCAATGTGGACAAAGCCTAGAGAAGAACATTAAGGTCTAGGGTTTAGTATTATTAAAAAAGCTGGTAAGTCAGAAAACATCCTATAGAGAAGAAATGCCGAGCCAGTATTGGCTACAGTAATGATCATACATTGCATGCCGACCTTATAGATTTCGCTTGTGTAGATTACCTTAAATTAAAGCCTAGCACGTGTCCTGTACTCCAAAAGAGTTTCTAAAAACGAGCATCACTGCGAGAAAAAGCCATGTTACCAGATGCATGACGCTCTCGCTGTTCAATGCCGAAGGTAACATCACCGAAGAACGAGAAACTGATGATCATGAAATCACATTGGCGTCTGTCGAATATAAGCAAATATTCGTCTGCCAAGGAAGTCTATCTGCTAGCAAGCTTTTGAACTTCTAAGCTTGAACAGGTAGTAAGGTAGATAGATATCGTATTTGATGTGGCTCCCTGCAAATTTTTAAAGTGCTATTATTCCTACCTATGCGGCTATCGATTTACACTTCTACCCTATTTGGAAAGCTGCTTCTGTTGATGAATGGTTATACAATAGTGGTCCTTAGGAACTTATCGTTCTTCATTTATTAATTGGTATAGCTTAAGAACACAAAGACATCCTATTTCAATGCTGCCAATACAAAGGGGGGCAATTGTGATACACTTGTGTTGGTGTATGCCGATCTATATATTGTGATGTTTGATGTGACAGCTATGAATGTTGTGATGCGATATGTATGTGCACGACAGCTGTCGAATATCTCTAATTAGATAGGTGCGCATATGCATGAGCATGTACATCAATGTGAGCTAATTGTGTAGTTAGCGTTGTTCACACTAGAACTGTCGTTAGGGCCGACAAGGGGTAGTGTTAGAATTAGGGCTTCTTGGGGTGCAGTTTTTGAAGTTGAGTTTTTGAGAATGTGGCTATGGTGGAGAGTAGCTAGTGCTGGAACAATGAGTCTTTGAAGCATAAAGTGGGTTTGGCTCGAATGAAATATCTCTTTTATGCTATGTTTATGAACGGATTTTCCTTGTGGACGTTTTGAGAGTATAAAAGATTACTTGGAAAACTCAAATTGGATTTTGTGATGAGAACTGTGAGTTCTTGGAGCGCTGAAGGTGTTTTGGCGAGTCTCGAAGCAAAGGGGAGCCACCCGTTCTCCAAACAGTAAAGTCGAAAGCATAGAAGAAAGGTATAACGATAGAACAAAGATCTTTAAATATTCGGGCCACAACCCCGCCGAAACGAAGAGAACTACCACTACCGAAGTAATAAGTAAGCCCTTCCACTTTCCCTTCGGATATTAGTATCAAAGTGGAAGAATATTTGAAGGAGCTTATTCCTGAAGCAAAGAAGGCAGAGCCAACTAAGGACCGATTCCACCAACCCTTCATACAAAACCTCCACCACGAGACATAGGGTATTACGACCCAGTAGCGGACTTGGCTCGAATAAAGGCCAACATCATTATGAATCAGCCTCTAGATGACAACAAGATCTACAAGAAGCTTCTTAAGGCGTTGAAGGGCAGTTAGCCACGGTTGCTCCGACAAGCTAAGCTACCTGAAGTCTATGGAGTGGAGCAAGAAGATATGCGAGCTCCGGAGATAGAAATAGAAATTATGGGATGTATGTTGAAGTCAATATCCATTGACTCATGATTGGGAATCAATATCATGATAGAGGACACCACCTAGACTTTAGGATATACTTTATTTGAAGCCACTCCCAAGATACTACGACTAGCTTATCAATCAAGGAAGAGATCAGTTGGAATACTACAAGAAGAACTGATCCGAATAGGCGGGGTCTCATTTCTCCTGACCTACATTGTGTTGAAGCCATAGGAGGAGAGTGATTACAAAATACTCATTGGGAGACCATGGTTGTATGGAGCAAAGGTCACCACTAACTGGTAGAATCGAACGCTGATCTTCTTCGATCGTAGCTCTACCAATGAACGGAAGCTTACTATCTCCTGGAAGGACCCGAACTATCAAGGGGAGACAACGATCAATTTGGGTGTATCAGAATCTAGCAACTCTGAGTCAGACTTTGAATCTTCGATATTCATGGACGTTTGTTATTTGGAGTGCTACGAAGTGAAGGAAGAAATATTGAACGACAAAAAATAGCAATTGCAAGTCAGTGTGGGCCGAAGCAAGGTTAGCCATATTGAGGGGGTTGTTGAACCTAAAGCATTCAAGGAAGTTAGTATTAGGCCTAGTTGTATTGTCAAAGTAAGAATACCTTGAGTACTTAGGATTTGACCCAGCTGATGCATCTTCTTTTTGCCTACGAAGATGTGTTTGTCCGGAAGATAGAAAATATGAAAGGAATTCCGCGGAAATGGGGAGAGCATTAGATAGATCTAATAGAGGCACCAGTCCATGTAAGACAAAGATAATATTGGTTAAATCCTAAATACTCCTTATTGGTTAAAAATGAAATTGATAAATACTTCTAAGCAGGAATTATCTATCCTGTGTTGAGTAGTGAATGGGTCGCACCCATTGTGATTATGCCTAAGAAAATCATTGGGAAGATCGTGTGTGCCAAGATTTCAGTAAACTGAATGCAGCTACCAAAAAGGATCATCACCCGTTGTCGCATGGACAAAGCTTTACTCTGAGAACGCCTGAGCGTCTGGCTGTAGAAGAACTCTCCTCGTCCTCGTGTGAACTGACAATCACCCTCTCTTTCATCTCCTCATCTCTCCATGCCCAACTCGTTGCATCCGGTAAACTCCAGCGGAAGACGATCGTTGTAACCAACGATTGAACCGTTAACTCTTAGCCAAACTTCGCAGAAAAGTACTTTGCAACCATTCATAACTCTCGGGAAAGTTTCATATACTCTTCAATTCTAGATCTCTCGTTACAAATGTCGAACTATACCCTGTGTCACAAGGCGATATGCAGACCCTTGCACACTAAAACCACTATAAACTCCAATCCTTTGATCCAATTGCACTCAAATTTCGCAAGAAAACGACTTATCATCCAAGCTTCAACTCTGTTAAGTTTTATTGACCAATCTTATCGATAGCATGAGTTATGATCGTCGAACTAAATCTATAAAAGTCTGTGCAATCCTGCAATTCAGACTGTGTACATAAATTTCAAACTACTGCTTTGCACTCAAAACTCAACCAATCGAGCTGAAATTTCGATCAAATCGCAAATTCGAGTTGTAAACTCTGTGTCTATTGAATCCGATCTGTCAAAGCCTTCATAGAATGCTCAGAATTCACTCAAACTCTCCCATCGGTCTAAATTTCACTCTCCCACTTCAAATCACCACACCGGAGTGTCAACTTGCTCAATCGCCTTCATTCTTGAGCCAAAATCCTAGCTCTCCTCGTCAGCTCTCCAACCCTATCCTTCAATCCTGAAAAAACTCCCTTCGAAGGCTCCTGAAACTCCTCAAAACCCCAAAGAACTTGCCCAAGTGCTCTCATTGGTCTAAATTTCCCAACCAATGAGAATGAAGAGTTCCATTTTTGACCTCTAGTGGGCCAAATTAGCCACAACTAACTTAGAGCTTAACAACTAGCCTAAAAACACTACTTAGTCATCATATAGATAATACGAGTTGTTGCTAATAAAGAGTCAAAATAACCACTCGAAACCGGTTAAGTATAAACGGAACAACAAAAGGGACCGAGGAGTTTATAACTTGAGTATAATACTCCTCGCCAAAATTCCTAACAATCAACTCCCTATGACTTGCCTTTGGTAGACAGTAGTGATGGACAGGGACCCATGTGTTGAAAGGCGCCACTATCGGCAAGTTTAGGTCCATAATGCTAATATCAAATCAAAACATAGACTCGTTAAGTCCCAAGTCGCGCCGTAGGGAAACAATTGGCGTAATGAAAGGATGGGGAGTTTATCACCACTTCCATAAAGCTATCTCCAAAGTGATACACTAACCATGCCCTAAAGTGATCACGATGTAGACACCGGATGCTTATCACAAACGGATTGGGCATCGGTATATCCGGAGGATCATACCGCCTCTATCCATGTCCCACGTTGGCTCCACTTCTATCGGATAAGCTCCTTAGTCAGCGACGTTCTAGACATCCCCCCTTTCCTTTCGACTCCAACCACGCTTTATATCCGATAAGGTCCAAGATGATATCCCTTGGATCCTTATCTACATCCTGGCCTTAGGATGACAATCCAACCGTGGCCTCTTAAATTTTTTTACAATGAGCCGTCGGCCATCCCGACCTAAAATATCGCCAAAATATCGCCGTCATCTCATCAGCTCTGAAGATGACACATGTCATCATCTTCTCATAGTAGCCGTGTCACAACACGACACCGTTGCCCTTGATTGATGCAATTTTGGATCATGTGGTAGACCATGAATATTACAACTTCTTGGATGGCTTTTCATGATATAATCAAGTATCTATAAGAGAGGAGGATAAGGACAAGACCATATTCACTACCGATTGATGGACTTATGCTTATCATAAGATGTCTTTTGGGTTGAGCAATGCTCCGGCCACCTTTCAACAAATGATGACTCATATTTTTCAGGATTATCTAAGGAAGTTCTTGGAAATCTTTATAGATGATTTTTTTGTATTCGGCTTGAAGGCCGACCATCTTTACCATTTAGGGCAGACTTTCCAAAAATGCAAGGAGAGCTAGCTAACCTTACATCCGGAAAAATGTTATTTCATGATGACGAAGGGTATACTATTATGCCATTGTGTGTCCGTCAAGAGAATCGAAGTGGACATCGACAAGATTCTAGTAATAGCCGCCCTTAAGCCACCAAGGTATGTTAAGGCATATGTCACGATAGCTATGCCCTTGATCACCTTGCTCAAGAAGCAAATCGAGTACGAATGGACTTAGGATCATCATAAGACATTTGAACGAATGAAGAACGAATTAATCTAGGCGTCCACCTTGGTTCCACTAAACTAGGAGAAGACTTTCCATGTAGATGTAGACACTTTCTCTATAGCAATAGGAGTAATACTCGGCCAATGTGATACGCAGGGAAAATATCATCTTGTTTATTTTGTAAGCCCAATGATGATTGCAACTAAACCAAATTTCTCCACTACTGAACGAGAAGCATTGAGAATGGTGTATGCTGTCAAGAAACTTTATCTTTTGGGATACAAATTTGTGTTCCATGTAGATCATTATCCTTTAAAATATTTGGTGCAAAAGGTAGATCTGTTTAGTAGCCTAGCTCGCTAGATGTTGTTATTACAAGAATTTGTTTTCATGGTGCAAACCAAGAAGTGTATTCATCATACCAATGCACACTTCTTGTCTAGGTTGGAGACTCATGTCCCCGGTAGTACAGTGGGAGATGATTTCCCACATGAACAATTGTTTCAGCTCACTGAGTATAAGGAGACCCATTATTATGAGTTGTAGCACTACTTGCGAACTCTAGAGATGCCAGAAGGGTTTACTCCGGAGCAGAAAGTGGTGTTTATATCTAAGGCGGATCCTTATCAGAAGATGTTTAGAACCATACAAAGTCCCTAGAGTAATCCGGGCCATGCATGAAGAGGCTGCATCAGTACATTATGCTCTATGAAATACCATTAAGAAGATTCAAATAATGGGGTATTGGTGGCCAACGATGTACAAAGATGTCCATAAGGTTATTCAGAAATCTAATGTTTGCCAAAGAATTGGGAGACCAACTCAGTCCACAAGATGGCCTTTGAAACCAATTCTGCCATTGACAACTTTCAAGAAATGGGAATTAGATTTTATGGGACCTATCTCACTAGTTAGTAGAGGAACAAGAAAGAGATATATTCTGATTGCTACTGCGTATGCTACAAAGATGGTGGAAGCCGTGGCTACTAGAAGAGATGACGTGAATACAGTAGTTGAATTCTTCTTCAGTCAAGTTATTTGCAGATATGGATGCACTCCAACTAATCCTCATATTACGCATCAAATGGTTTCATGTGATTGCAGGTAATAAATTTATATAAAACTGTCGGGTCAGCCCGAACTAAATTGGAGTGGAGGAAGGACAAATTCTGACAGGTCGATTTTTGTGTAAGAATGTGATATATTGATCTATGTCTACGCCTTCGAAATAGTCTAAAGAGCAAACTGTTAATTAGAAACTCTATCGTTTGTTTGTTGACCATGTGGCATGGCCCATACTTTCCTGCAAAAACATTCTTTGATATTGTTTTAGTACTTGCACAACAGTTGTCAAAGTTTCAGGGGAAAATTTCTAGAACCTCATATTTGACAATTGAAGCTATTTACCAGAGCTGCCCTTGAAGGTGCCCTAATTTGAACTCTACCTCTTGAGACCTAGTACCCCGTAAGGGCCGTTTTTGGCCCTAACGGCGATTCCAGTGCGAATGGCTCTAACTGATGTATCTGCTCATTTTGAAGAATGTTCTTTTGTTGAATGATCCACGTGCAGGAGTGATGACGAATGCACATTAGGTGCGGTCATGGATTGGACCAGCGGTATTGCTAGATGCAACGAGAGTAAGATTTCATGCACATTGTCCACGTTTATGATGGACAAACCTTCTTCCAAGGGAGGTTTTATTACAAGCATATGACGGAGTGTATAAACCCTCACATCTCATAATGGAGAGTATTTTGGATGTGGATAGACACTCCCATGCAGTGGTCTATGCTAACAGATCACCCATGGCTGCGGTGAACCTTGTGGGTCAACCAAGAGCTACATTACCCACGTTGTTGAATTATCTAGCTTCCCATGCCTACAAAGAGGGAGGACCTAGGCTGGTATGGGATTCTTGCTTGCAGCGGTTGATGGAACCCAACTCTAAAGAGAAAGAGCGAGCTATGGAATTTTGTATAGCTACTATAGCAGTACCTACATTGTTAGAGACATCACAACATTACATGTTGGGTCATGTTATGGACATGCATTGTTTGACATGGATTGTGAGCCTCAGATTGGTTGAGCAAAGACGCATGTGGTCCACATGTGTGATTGCAAGACCATTGGTAAGTTCTTTGCCTACCAAGACGGTGGAGGCAAAAGATGGGGACGAGAAGTGCCCAAGATCTCATCCTTGGTCTTATGGGGATGTTAAAGAAGGAGAGTTAGACTCTTCTTCAAGTATGGTTGGAGTTTTTTGCGTGGGTTGGGTATGCAAAAGTTTTCAGTACATTGGATTTGTGAACAGGATATCATCAGTTACAGATTTGAGATGAGGATAAGGCCAAGACAGCCTTTTGGGCAATGGATTCGCATGGCAAGGATGTGTTGTATCAGTGGAAGTTCTTACCACTAGCTGACGGCTATATGGACTTGATCCAAATGATGAATTGGCTAGTCATTGGGAAGCAGGATCAAACCGACACCATTCGGCAATCGATGGAGAATATGGACAAGTTGTCCAAACAAAAGACTGAGTTGGAGAAGAAGATCCTAGAGTCAAAATAGTCTTACGGAGAGATTTGCTATATTCGGGATGTAGATGTGAGATTTGTGGAGAAGCAAAATCTGCAACTTTGGAAGACTATGTAGGATCTGAAACGGCGGTTGAACCAAGTGGATGTAGAGGCACCCGCTAGACTAGAGACTCTTGCCAACAAGGACGTCCAACACATGTTTGCTCATTATGAAAGCGTAGAGATGCAGCGGTTGGAGCAATTAGTGACAGCCATGGAAAATCTGGTATTTTAGCGATTGATTGCTCATAGCCTCAAGTTGAATCATGGAAAGTGTAAATTTTTTCAAGACCAGGTAGAGTACTTGGGTCATATCATATACCCAAGAGGATTGGGAGTTCAGCAAACCAAGGAGGAGGCAATCTTGCGTATTCCACAACCCTCATATGTGAGTAACGTGTGAGCCACCCTTGGATTTGCAAACTTCTATCATTGATATGTGCGAGAATTTAGCACTATTGCCAAAGCCTTGACAAAGCTAGATTAAGAGTGGCGTTGGGGAGATGAACTGTTAGGAGTTAACTCAGGTCTTGAGTAACTCTGGTTAGTTTGACTATATTTAGTTAGACTAGGTTTAGGGCTGGTACTACTATATAAGAGGGTTGACAGAAGCTCTCTATGACACAATTAGGGTATTCAGTAAAGTGACTCTGTGTGTTCCGTGGACGTAACCTTAGTGAGGTGAACCACATATTTACTGTGTGGACTCTTGATGACATGTGTGTTTCTCCATGTATTGCTGTTTCGGACCTGCAATTGGTATCATAGCAAGGTTTATAGTTGGTTTTTCTGTTGTTTTGGGAGGGTTTGGGGCACCGAGTATCAAAACATCAACATCTGATCAAAGCAGATTTTTGCTTTGTGCGCATCGTGATCGATTGTAGGGTCAATATGTGATCTTGCACATCACAATCGATCGGTGTGAGAATGGAACGGCGTGAGAAGAGAGGCTTAATACTTGTGGGACAAAATCGTTTGGCGCTGGCAATTGAAACGAGTTGTGGTCGCAGCGACAGTGCAAACCAACCTCTTCGACCTGCATCATCGAGGTCCAAGCGCACGGCGGACGCCAACGGGGACGTTACTTTGGAAACTCTTTGACTATCAAAGAAGTCAAAGGTCGGCATTTCTTTGGCGAACGGGGAGGCTAACGCTGAAGATAATGAGTCTCTGATTCGTAAGAACTCCAAGTCTGAGGGCGTGCAAAAGAAGCAAGCGACAGGTTCTGCAACCCAATCTAAGACTTCCGAGGCTATTGCATCTGACGATGCGTTGAATGCATTGAAATTATCCAAGAGTGGTGCGGGTAGTGTAGGCAGTACCAGCCACTCCGAGGACACAAACGCCCTAGGAGGATCTGTTTTTCAGATCAGTGGAGCAGTAAATGCCGTAGGTTCCTCAGAACCTCATGAACTCACAGAGCATAGGTCTCTTCAAAAGGGGCCAAGACCACCTGTTATTAAAAAGGTTGTCAAGCGCACATGCTTTCACGAAGTAAGTATGGGTGATTCGGATGGATCGCACATTGTGGATCAAAGAATCAAGGTGTTATGGCCACTGGATAAAAAGTGGTATTACGGTTTGAAAGCTGGTGGAAGACTCTATGTTTCGTTCGTTTTGTGCTCAAAGGCATAACTCAGATTCTGCACACATTCAATCTTGAACAGACGGGAGCTGGAAAGGAAAGGATAACAGGACGGGAGCTTGTGCCTACCTTTGGTGTTGATCTGTACCATTGAATTACTGTAGAAGAAGATTGTGCCAAAGTGTCTACGCTTTTTGTTGGGAATACTTTGAATGGGAAAAGGTGTGAAGCTCGGCCCCCATCCTGAATGGTCATAGAGTGGGGGCATTGAGTTACTGAGCTTGGTGCTTGACCTTTGGAGTGCTAATAAGGTCGTTGCATGTCTCTACCCTAATCTCGTCATGGTAGTTGGAAGTTAGTGTTGTTGTTGAAGGTCTGGAACAAACAGTCAACAACATCTAGCACCGGTATCTCTTGTGGTTTAGGGATTTTTACCCAGGATAAATTTCCTTTATTCTCATATGAATGGGAAGAAGTGAAGCTTGGAGCTTCCATCTGACAATCGAACGACACAAGGGACAAGTTCATGGGCTAGACAGAACAAGATGGCAATCATGAAGACATGAGGAGCCGGATTTGACATTGTCAAATATGATGGGCGTGGTGATTATCTTCTGTGGGAGAGGCAAGTCAAAGGCAAGTTGAAGGCTTCCGGTTTGGGCAAGTCATTGAGGGCTAAACCCTCTACATTCAATGATGAAGACTAGAAGGACCTTCAGGAGCAAGCAATGAGTATTGTTATACTCCATCTACAACCTTCAGTCCTAAAGCAAGTTGATGAGTATGACAATTGTACTTTATTGTTTGAGGCTCTTCAGCGACGGTTTCATCGCAAAGAGTTATCAAACAGGTTGTACAACTCCTTGAAGTTGATGAGCTTCAAGATGAAAGATTCAGGTACAAAGATATAAGATCACATTGATGCCTTTGGTGATCTTGTTATTGATCTTTAGAATCTGGGAGAGGAGATAACTAATGAGAGGAAGGCCCTTCATCTGTCAAGTTCATTACCTGCTTCATAACAGTCACGAGTGTTGCTCCATCGTGATAGACAAATGATCACTTACAATGAGCTTGTAAGTGCTCTATTGACTAATGACCTACAACAGAAGATGATGATGCCCTCTACTCCATCCTCTTCATCTGGTACAACACTGAATGTGACCCGTGGACGATCATAATCAAGGAATGAGAAGGATGGGAAGAAGTTTGGATCTAGAGGTAGATCCATGTCTAGGGGTAAATCCCAAGACAGAAAGACGGTGGTCTGTTGGAAATGTGGCAAGAGTGGTCACTTTAAGAAGGACTATCGTGTGAAGACCAAGGCTAATGATCCTCCTTTGGCCAATGTGGATCAAGATTTTGATGAGGAGGATGACTTGCTCGAAGATGGACTATGAAGCCAGAGGTATGCCCTATGCAACTCACCAAAGGGCGTTGGTGATGTATGGATTCTGGATAGTGCTTGTTATTATCACATTTGTTACACTAGAGAGTTTTTTCATACTTTCTCAGTATCAAACGGTTTAGTTCTTATGGGAAATGATCAACCCTGTAGAATTGAAGGTGTTGAATCTGTACAGATTCACATGTTTGGGTCAAACGTACGTTGACTCACGTTAGGTTTATACCTGAAATGAAAAAGAATCTTATCTCTCTTGGAATGTGAGATTCAAAAGGCCTTGAGTGGAGTTTTAAACAAGGAGTACTTGAGGTGAGAATAGGTGATAAGATTATCTTAAGAGGACACAAACATAGAAATTTGTACGTGCTGGAGGGCAATACCATTTGTGGTGAAGTCAATCTTACCAGATCTCGGCCTAAGATGGCTCATGTTTGGCATTCTAGAATGGGACACATGAGGTACTTGACTTTCCTTCGTGATAGGAGCTTGTTACCTGGTTTAGGTAAAGTTGACATGGAATTTTGTGAGCATTGTGTTATGGGCAAGCAATATAGAAAAGACTTTGGTATTGGAACTCATAGTTCCAAAGATTTATTTGAGTATGTACATAGTGACGTGTGGGTACACTCTCCTAAAGCCTCACATTCTGGGAAGTGGTACTATGTATTGTTTATTGATGATTACTCAAGATTTGTGTGGGTCTATTTTCTCACACACAAGTCTGAAGTCTTTGCAACTTTCAAAAGTTGGAGAGCCCAAGTTGAGACTCAGACTGGTCACAAGGTGAGATATCTACATTCGGATAATGGCCGGGAGTATACTTCAGAGGAGTTTAGAAGTTACTGCAAAGAGGAGGAGATCACTCGTCATCTCACCACGGTTTATACTCCGCAACAAAATGTTGTTTCTGAGGGGCTCAACCGAAGAGTATTGGAGAAGGTGTGTAGTATGTTGAGCCAATCTAGTTTACCATATGAATTTTGGGCTGAAGTTGTAAATACCGCAATGTGTTTGGTAAATATGTCTCCTTCAAGTGCAATCGATTTCTTGACACCATTTGAATTGAGGCACAAACGGAGGGCTGACTATAGTTGTTTGAGAATTTTTGGTTGTACAGTTTATCCTCTCATACCTAAGAAGAATATGACCAAGTTGGATCCTACATCCAAGAAGTGTCATTTTCTTGGATATGCAAGTGGTGTGAAAGGTTATAGGCTATGGGATCCTATAGCTTGTAAGGTGATTGTCAGTAGGGATGTTTCTTTCAATGACCCCAGATCATTGAAAGAGGGGGAGATATCTCAAGCTCCCCGTACTGACAAGGGCAAATCTCCACTCACGGATGTTGTTGAGGGGGAGATTGATCATTATTGGTTTAATGATGCGCCACAAGGAGAAGCTCCAGAACAGGTGGAGCAAATTCCTGATCAACAAGAATTGGAGGAGCAAGTTGTCGTTGTTGAGCCTCAAGACACAGCACAAAACAATGGAGATTAACCAGGACCATCTACTAGGAGATCATCAAATCGGATTAGTAGAGCTCCCGAAAGGTATGAAACATGGGCTGATTCATCTATTCTTGAGGATCATGATATTGAATGTGAGAATGATGATGGCAATGCGTTGATCTTGGAAGAAGGAGAACCTTGTTCATATAGAGAAGCTCAAACCTCTATCAATAAGCTTGGGTGGGACATTGCTATGGAGCGTGAGATGCAATTGCTTGTTGAGAACAAGACTTGGGAGCTGGTGGAGCTTCCAAAGGGTCAACCTTTGGTTGATAGCAAGAGGGTGTACAAGTTGAAGGATAATCCAGCGGATGAAGAGAAGAGGATCTTCAAAGCCAAGTTGTGGCTAAAGGCTTCACACAAGAGAAAGGTGTGGATTACAACGAAGCCTTCTCACTTGTAGCAAAGTATGCTACAATTCGTCTGGTATGTGCACTTGTTGCGATATTTGGTCTAGTTATGGATCATATGGATGTTGTCACAGCTTTTCTATATGGATCTTTGGAGGAAGAAATCTACATGAGACAAACTATTGGCTATGAGAAGAAAGATCAGGAGAAGTTAGTTTGTATATTACTTAAATCTCTATATGGATTGAAGCAAGCTCCTAGGCAATGGAATGCAAGGTTTAATGAGTTCATGAAAGCACAAGGATTTTCACGGAGTGTGTTTGATCCATGTGTTTACATGAAGAAGGTGAATAATGAGATCCTTAGCCTCATTATTCTAGTACTCTATATGGATGACATGCTCATTTTGGCAAAGGAACAATCCGACGACGATAGATGCAAGAGGCAACTGAAATCTGCATTCAAGATGAAGGATTTGGGTGAGTCCAATAGGATACTAAGTATGGATGTTCACATGGATTTGAAGAAGAGGAAGCTATGGTTAAGTCAGGGCAAGTACATTCAACGTGTGCTTGATAGGTTTAACATGTCATACTCTAAAGGAGTGTGGACTCCTTTAGCGGCACATTTTAAGCTCTCAGCAGCTCAATGTCCAATTGATGCAACTGAGAGAGGAAAGATGTCGTCAATTCCCTATGACAAGGCAGTGGGCAGCCTCATGTATTTGATGGTGTGCACTAGACCTGATATTGCTCTAGCTATGGGCAAGGTGAGCAGGTACATGTCAAATCCAGGAAAGGTGCATTGGGAAGCTGTGAAGTGGATTCTCAGGTACCTCAAGAGTACTAAGGATTTTGGTCTTTTGTTTGATGGTTTATCGGACAACGCCAAATCCTTGTAGGTTACATTGATGCTGACTATGGACAAGATCTAGACAAGAGGAAGTCTACAACTGGGTATGTGTTTACACTTGGAGATGAATGCGTTGTTGGAGATGAATGCGTTAGTTGGAGATCTATCTTGCAGAAGTGCATAGCTCAATCAACTACGGAAGCGGAATATGTAGCAGCAACGGAAGCAGCAAAGGAGGCTATTTGGTTGAACCGAATTATCCCTGAGATGAGATTGAAACAAGATGTTGTAAATCTCTATTGTGATAGTCAGAGTGCCTTACATCTTGCAGCAAATCAAATGATGGATAGCAGGATGAAGCACATCGACATCAGATATCACTTTATCAGAGATGTAGTTTCTGATAGGAAGGTTGAGCTAGTCAAGATTGACGGTAAACTCAATCCAGCTGATGCTTTGACCAAAGTTATTCCTTTAGAGAGTTTCAAGAGGCATTGTGCTACTATGTAGGTTTTGCACAAGGAGCACTAGTAGAGATACTCTAGCAATTGTTTGATTCTTATATATGCTTTACTCCTTCCTAGTTAGGCTACGGCTTAGTTCTAGTTAATCCTTGTTTACAGGAGGGCCTATGCTTCAGGTTTCCTTCTAGGACTTCCCGCGGAGTATGTATATGGATAACAAGAGTTAGAGACCCCAAGACATGAGTCAAGGGGGAGATTGTTAGGAGTTAATTCAGGTCTTGAGTAACTCTGCTTAGTTTGACTATATTTAGTTAGACTAGGGTTAAAGCTAGTACTACTATATAAGAGGGCTGGTAGAAGCTCTCTGTGACACAATTAGGGTATTCAGTAAAATGACTCTGTGTGTTCCGTGGACGTAGCCTCAGTGAGGTGAACCACGTCTTTCATGTGTCGACTCTTGATGGCATGTGCGTTTCTCCATGTATTGTTGTTTCGGACATGCATGAACATGAGAGAACTTTTGTTGAGCTCAAGGAAAGGTTGACATTTGCTCCTATTTTGACGATATATGTGAGAGGTCGTCCCTTTCAAATACATACCGATTGGAGTATGTTGGATATGGGAGCAGTGCTTATCCAACATGATGATGAGGGGAAGAAATTTGTAGTAGCTTATGCAAGTCGCTGTAACAATGCAACGGAGTCAAAGTATAGATCTTATGAAGGAGAATGTTTGGCAGTGGCACATTTCAGATGTTATTTGTTTGAAAACTACTTCACTCTCATCACTAATCATCAACCATTGAAATGGTTGATAAAATCAGACAAGCTTATAAGAAAGCTTGCAAGATGGGTTATTATCCTACAAGAGTATGATTTCACAGTTGTTCACAGACCTAGAGTGGTGAACTGTGATACATATGGGTTAAGTCAAAATCCATGTACAAGTCAAGTTGACGAAACCAAGGCTTGATGGCACAGTGATACTGATGATGAGATGGTGTCGGGTTGGCATGCATCTGCCTTTTTGAGTATGTTGATACTTGAGAGCTATGTGATATATCTCTTGGATTAGAGAGCAGATATGTTATTCTTGGACGTTGAGATTGAGGACTGTTTGATGATAAGCCGAGACATCCATGACAACATGGTGGTGTTGGAGTATCTTTGTACATGTGCTTTGGTGGGCACTTTGAGTGTCAAGGAGCAGGATTGAGTTTTACAAAGAGTTTGATGGTTCATATGGGAAGGTAGACACCTTCTTCAAGTACGGGGAGATGGCAGTGTTCGTGTTATGCCACTTCCATCTTAGACAACACAGTTGGTCAGACATGCTCATCAGGAGTTAGGTCATTTTGGAGTGAAGCGGACATGTAGCTTACTTCAAAGTCACTATTGGTGGAGAGGTATGCAAAAGTAGGTGCAACAGTTTGTGGTCAGATGTATGGTATGTGATGGTGTTCGAGCATCATTCAATGCCCCTACATCACAATTACATCCTCTACCGATTATGGGACTTGGTTATTGTTGAAACTTGGATTGTGGAGTATCTCTACCATTGACTATAAGACATCATCCATATATGTTGGTCATGATGGAGCATTTCTCCAAGTGGATTGAGTTGGTGGCATTGTCTGACAAGTCAAGTGAGGGAATAGTTTATGTGTTCTTAGCTACAGTGCTTAGCTGATTTGGTGCACCATCAGAAGCGTTAACTGATCAGGGTACTGCGTTTTTGGACGAGTTTAAGGCTTTGTGTGATCAAGTGTTGATCAATCATCGTACCACCTCAAGAGATCATCTAGAGGCATATGGTCTAGCAAAGAGAGTTGTTTAGATGGTGAAGAGAGGACTAAGAAAGTTTGGCTTGGAGAAAGGTCATATGGGAGACTGAGACATCCAACTACCATGGTTGGACATGGTAGACATTTAGCCGGCAAACATCTCTAGCGTCATTCTCACCGTTCTTTTTATTATATGGTAGAGATCTAGACTTACTTGCAGCTATTCATCAAGAGTCAACTGAAATCTTGGACTTGGATAACCCTCATGTTTGGATTAGGGTGTGTTCTCAAAGGGCTGAACTCTTCAGTAGGATAATGCCTATGGCATTTGAGAACCTGGCTTTTGCTCAGCATAGAGATACTTTGCATTATGCTACCATCCGAGGAGGTCGATATCAACCTTCAATTCACAAATTTCATGTTGGTGATTACGTTTATTTGCAGCAGAGTGCACCGAACACATTGGATGTTACGGTTGGTTGCACAATTTTACAAGTACGTGAGGTTTTACCTTCTAGAGTTTTGGTATTAGAGGGTCGTGATAGTGTGATTTGGAAGGATCATGTGCATAATTATGGATCATGTCACCTTCCAAACATTGATGGTACTATGGATCCAAGCCTGGCAGTTGTGCGGACAGACTTGAGATGTATGTTATGTGGATCAGTTGGTGGAAGAACCAGTTCATTGATTTTTTTTATTCTTGTTTGAGAGGATAGCATATGTCATGTTTGGCACCTCCTCTCAATGCGGTGCCTAGTGGACAGTGGAGATGTCCTCGATGCGATTAGCAAGTAAGCAAATTTGACCGTTATATGATATGGATTGCATATATGCAACTAACGATGGGGCATTATAACATCCGGCCTCGTGATCTTAGCCCCACGAAAAGTATATCATGTTATGGACTAGATGGCTACCTTGTGTTAGAGATACCTTACCATCAGTTAGGGGGCGATTGTTGTACACTTGTGTTGGTGTATGACGATCTATGTATTGTGATGTTTGATGTAACAACAATGTATGTTGTGATGCGATATGTATGTGCACGATAGCTGTCACGACTTATGAAGCAGCATCTCTAGTTAGATAGGTGCGTGTATGCAGGAGTTCATACATTAGTGAGAGCCAATTGTGCAGTTAGCGATGTTCGCACTGGAGTTGTCGTTAGGGCCGACAACCCCATTAGGAGTCCTAAGGCTTAAGGGGTAGAGTTCGAATTAGGGCTTCTGGGGGTGCACTTTTCGAAGTTGAGCCTTTGAGAGTGTGGCTACAGTGGAGAGTAGCTTGTGTGTGAACCTGGAGTCTTTGAAGCACAAAGTGGGTTTGGCTCAATTGTAATCTATGTTTTAGCTATGGTTATGGTTATGAGCGGATTGTACTTGTGTACGTATTGAGAGTTGAAAAGATTATTGTGGTACACTTGTGTTTGTGTATGAATATCTATGATGTGATATGTATATGTACAACATCAAGTAACTTAATGGAGATTTGTGAAAACCTTGAGCCAGCCTGAACTTGCCAGTCCCTCCGCATACTGCAACCTATGTGCACCCTTTTGTTATTATACTTTGTCCCTGACGCTTGTTGCACCTATGTGCACTAAGAATGATTTTCTGAAAAGATCCATCCCTTGAAGCGTAGATTGCTGTTAGCTAATCCACTTCTCTCGCTGAACGTGGCGGTCCACATACACTCAACGCCTTGTATCTCATTCTCCGCGCCGAGGTTCTAGTTCTCTCCCTCTGCCGATCTCGGTGGAATTCTCAGCAG
Source organism: Marchantia paleacea (assembly GCA_014180765.2). Taxonomy (NCBI): domain Eukaryota; kingdom Viridiplantae; phylum Streptophyta; class Marchantiopsida; order Marchantiales; family Marchantiaceae; genus Marchantia; species Marchantia paleacea. The sequence continues at coordinate 265,029 of MUAA02000165.1, forward strand.
GGGCAATCAATAGTCACGGAGTCATTGAAGACACCAATTGTTCCGAACCAAGAGCACTGACATCAAAGAGCCAACTCTGATCACTCAAAGAGAACTAGTCCACCTTCGACACCTGTAGAGTGACAGCGTATGCAGTACGATTAGCAGGCGTGATCAGAGTGTCGTGCATGCAGAAGACAAACTCGAAAGGTGGGCTTGGAAACTCTGGTGGATGGAAATCATAAGCAGTACTCTCGAATGGGCTATGTCCACCACGCTCTGCGCCGAGTCTCTTTGCGGTCCACATGGCCATATATATAACCTAAGAACATAACATAAGAACCTTGAATGATTCCATAGCTTTGGACTGGACTTGATCAAATTACTTACAGTCCCTCTGCCTTCTGGCATATATTGCCTTCAATTCATTGACAAGTCTTCGAGCCTTTAATTCAAGAAGTAACTTGCAAGTTAAGTTTACACTGTTATGTGCCCCTACGGCAGTTAACTTGCAAGGCCCTGTTATATATAACCTGCTATATATATATATATATATAACCTGCTTCATTGTTTCTCGATAAATAACTTCCTCCTTGATATTCTCTGTTCAGATCATGACAGCGGCATATTTTGATATCTGAGTGCACTTTTTCCTGACTGCTTTTCTCCAGAAGAAGCTCATCTCGTCCGGATCCATATTATTCGGTAATTACTCCAGTCTTTGTTTTCCATCACACACGCACTCAACTGCCACACGATGTGATGTGCGACTCTATCAAAACTCATATTGGTGCATAAGTACTCGGTTCACCGAGTTATACATCACTATTTTTTTATCAAAAATAAACTATATGAAATTAATTGGTAGTAACTTTGATGAAAAATATTATTTTTAAGTAATAAATTTTCAAATTTTGAATTATTATTTTGATTTTATATTAATAATAACTTGAATTACTTATACAATGATTAAGTAATGAATTTAAATTTGGTTTCAAACTTTAAATTATATTAGCCTAAGAGTTATTTTTGTCACTCTAAGGACAAAAATCACTCTTTCTTTTCATTGGCCATGAATTTTGAACCAAATAGAACAATTCAAGAAACTCTTTCGAATTTTTTATGCATTTTGGAATTTTTTTCAACAATAATCCGCATATTGAGAATTAGGGTTGAAAAGCTCATCACAAGAATTAAAAGATGAAAATAAGAATAAGATAATTAAATGGATTGTTGATCTATTGTGATAATTTGAAATTGAAAAGTAAAATTCTGATCATATAGTGTACTTGGAACTATTGATATAATACTATAATTTTTATCACTCATCAAATTAAACTGATATTTAATATTTTTTATTACTTTTAAATTTAAATTTTAACTAAATTGGATGAGACTTGAGTGTAATATGATTTAAATAGATGAACACAATTAGATTATAGTCAAAAGGTTATAATTATAGCTATAACTTTTGCTATAAAAATTGTATAATCTTCTTCTTCCTTCATGTGCAAAAGATCGGGATCGAGTTTTATAGAGAGCTCCTCTAGCAAGCTCTCTATATAGAGAGCTCCTCTTACTTCAAAGATACAACATTCAATGTTTGTTGGCTTTTGGAGTCATCATTGTTGGTTTGAATTGAGTTATAACTCAATTCAAACCAATTAGGTCATCAAATTTTTAACATGTTTGTTACACAATCCATCTATGTTAGACATCTTTTCATACAAGATGTTGCCCAAGTTTGAGTAAAAATAACAAATTTTCATAATATAAAATCCAATTTGAACCAACTAGATGATCAAATTCTTAACATGTTTATCACTTTACATCACACTATACGTCACTACATCATCAGTTCATGAGTTGAAAATCAATTCCTACAGTTCTTAAAATATAGACCTGAAATTGATAAAATTGCATATAAGCTACCACAAAAAATATCCATTTTGTAGAGGCCTACAAAGCATAATCTCAGTATCATGTTATGAAAATATAATGAAATTCTAGATAGCACATTTATATGATGTTTGTGATGGATGATGATTTACAAGTATGTCATGAGTTTTTATCATTTATTCATATTTTTGCTTGCACAAAGCTTGTAGTTAATGTATTTGATTGATGATAGTTAAATAAATTTGTAGTGACTTTTTTGTGGCTTGTTTATCATAACTATACCTTTTACAAGTACTATAAGATGTATGAATACCATGCAACTTGCATTGTTCACACCAAGACAAATTACATCAAAGTTAATTATTTCAAACCAGTTCTTTCAGAATTCATGAGATGTTACAATGTAAATAGATTTCAAGTAAATCAATATTTTGAATAGTTATTTTGTTTGATAGAACTAATTTACTTAAATGAACTCTATAGAATTTAAAATAGGTTAAAGTGTCAACATTAAATTGCTGCTTGGAGATTTTTCGTGTTTTAATGCTTGTGAATTTTTTTAATTATTAAATATTTGACTTTTTGTACTCTAATCAATTGAGTTATAGACAAAACTACCATATATTGTACAAATAAGTTATGTAAATTCTAGGTCTAATAGAATACTATATTGAACTAGTAGAAATACATGTATCTTTAGATACCCACCTTTGCATTCAATAAATACAAACTCTTACTATTAGAATTTTCATTTTGTCTACAAACACCATTGATTATACCTTTGGTTCGTATCATGTGACTAGTTGATTTGAGAATTGACAAGAATTACGGCACCAAGAAAATGACCAAAGAATAATATATGGACAAAAGTTTAACATATTTTGAAATTGATACCATATATTAATTATGTTACCATGAACCATACTTTTATGCAATATGAACTTGGTTGTATGTGGTCACATGGTAATTGATTGCTTGTTAACTGATTGTTGCCAATGTGTAGATAATCAAAGTTATTCAAGAGAGGATACAAAGTGGTTCTAGTATGAAGGTTACTTCTCAATGTGTATGGAGTTATATGGAGCTATGGACACCGACTTTGACATGTTCGTGAAGAAGTGAGTGAGAGCCTACTATACTAAGCGTCAAGGGTATCACTCTCTTTAGGTTACTGTATAGCTTATTTTAGACAACGTGTTTCTATGGCTCTACAGAGATCATTAACTGATGCAATCCATATGAGAGCAATCACGTTAGGTGATGCTTCTTTGGATACTCTCTTGTTTGTACAACGTTTGACCTAGATAGTTTGGACATCTAGGTGATGTAAGACATATTTTCTACTTCTATGCTATTGGGGCCTAGCCCCATGTTACAGTTTTGGTTCCATCCTCGGACGAGTTGATGGGGTCTTCCCATCCCTTTTGTTATTTTACTGTGACTCATGCCCTTCGCAATGGAGATGATATGACAGGTTCGACTCCGTGCGAGAGGTGAAAATCCTTGTAGCGAGAGTGCGATCTGTTGTGGTCCGTCGTCATCGTCAAACCCTGGGACCTTCTGGACTGTATAGTCAGTCAGTCCCAACTCGCGACTCCCGAAGGCAGGCAGGCAGCCAAGTAGCCGGAACACGATCGATGGAACCTATGGATGGATCTACTGCGGTGACGTCTCTGTCTCTGCAGTCTTTGTTTCAAACAATTATTGTTCGCGTGGCTCAACGTTTGGAAACCCACAATACATGACCACAGTAGTCGATCTGCGATTCGTGAATGAAAGTTGAGATCAGGCGCAGCGCTGCCTTTCTTGTTGCAAGTGTCGACTGTCGACCCGTTGTTCTCATCTGTCGAGGCGACGGAGAACAAGATTCGGAGAATGGAACGATCTGCGTGGGCAAGCAGATTTTGCTGGCGGAGATGGTCGCAGGACCGGGACTAGGATTAGGATTAGAACTGGGGTGTAGAAGATTTGTGACAGCGAGCGGAGGATCTGTGGAGAGACGACGAGGCCGATGACGTGAGCGGAATTTGGATGGTGGGAGGTATGGATCAGGGGGAGGCGAGGACGTTTTTCGTAGTCTGCGGGCGAATTTGGAGGGAATGGAGATTCGCGGGGATGGCGCTTTTGGGTTTCTCGACCTTGCTGCAACTGTTTCAGCTTGAAGATTCCGCCATGGTTGCAGCGATGTCGTTCCAGCACAGAGCGGAAGTCCGTGAGGATGTGCGCCAGATGTACGCGTTTAGATCATGAGACATCTCCCTTTCTCCTCTGTTGTAAATTCTGCCGTGACACGTCCGCTCGATGTAATGAATCATCAGGAAAAAGAACGAGCGCTTTGGCTGGGGATTGTATCATTGTCGTCCTTGTAAGCCACAGGTTGCTCACAATGTTTATCATCTGGAGCTTAAAGCGGATACGAAGTAGAAATTCGCAGTTGTTGACTTATTTTCTTGACCGATTTTGTTGGACTGAACTCTATTTTTGCTTGTTTTTCCTGGTGCCTATCAATCTTTTAGGCCCCTGTCCTGCTTTTCATAGGGCCATAATTGAATAAGTGAAATTTATGGACGTATGTTCAAAATAACTCTCCCGCGAATTTTTGTGCTTTATGTCGACTTTTGATCATCTTGAAATTGGTTGCAAACTCGTGGACTATTCACATCATCATGTCAGTATGTTGAAGATGTGCAATTTGAGACGCTGATTGTTAGCCTGGTTGACTCAGGTTTCACCACGCCTACGACAATTACATGACTTATGCATTCCCGGTTAGTGTTACATCTGTACATTTTTTTTAAACAAACAATATGGAAAGATATTTTACGTTAGTACTAGGAATATTTGGTACTGATGAATCAGCTAGTCATGTACAGCGGGCCTATTTATATGTTCACTCTCTTAACATCTTGGCTGCATCCTGATTCTCTAGAGAAGAATCAGGACGAAGTTAGAATAGCTATCGTATGTAGTCAGTGGATCGAGTGCACGTGTTTCAAGGAATATGGCCCATTGAGAGACTTTTTCACAAGGTTTTTGTCTGTTGGGTGTGATACAATAGCATGATGAGTTGAAGCCATTGTCCCGAGGCTATACAGACTCCCTTGGTGAGCTAGGCAATCTCAAGGTATTTACGTTACCACAAGTATTGAACTCGACAAATTGTATCATCTTCAGTTGGCAGCCAGCTTGTGAGTTTCTGTGCAGACGGTAGTACCAATTCTACAACTGACCTGCTCTTGCTGCAGCTGGAGCATCTGTCAAATACCTACAATGGTACGGCACTGACACTGATCGATTCTTTAACAAGGTAAGGTATTTTACTGGGAGCTTCACTGGTTAAGCGTGTTCTAACATTTGTATGTTCTTTACCTGATAATGATGATGATGACCATTATTCTGTCACCGAGAATTTTTCTTAGATCGTTTGTGACAATTATCCACTGTGATTACTATTTGAAACTGTTAGCGGATCCTCAACTGAAGGTATCGTCGATAGTTACTTAGTGATTTGGCGAGAAGTAAGCTTGTTTCGAATGGTTTATTGTACTGTGCAGTTTGGCTATTCTTGGTAACAGCTCTGAGTTCGAGAAATCTGTCAATTGGTTGGGGGAGAATCTCTCATTTAACTTGGATGTCCGAGTTAATGTCTTTGAAGTAAGCTAGTGTATCAATCATAATCTATTTTACAAAGTGTGCAGCTTCTTTAGATATTTTTATATAGCATGGAAGCTTCTTTTAAGAATGAAAGATCTTACAGAGATTTGTACAAGTCAACCAAATGTTGTTCTGAATACGACTATAAGTTATCAAAGGACTAAGCTGTAGGTTTCAAGTGAAGCAGATTCTTACACTTTTGACAAAAAATAACGCAGTGCAACATCAGATTGCTGGGCGGTCTGATATCAGCTCATATGCTAGCTCTTGACTCAAAGAGGTTGATGCCCAGCGGATACAATGGCCATTTACTTCGTCTTTCAGAGGATTTGGGTCGGCGTCTATTGCCAGCATTTAAAACTCCCACTGGGATACCATATGCATGGATCAATTTAAAGGTTTGTGTAATTTCACAGTAGACTGCTCTTTGATATGAAGCGTTTCTTTTAAAAGTACCAGTTCTTCAGTTTTACTGTCAACATAACTCTGTGTTATGTCTGGCATAGGTCTTGCAAGTGCTGAGATTGTGTAATTAAAAAAATTTCTAGATTAGCAAGGGGTCTTAGGTTGAACTTATACTGTAGGTGAGAGTCCCCTATTCCAGACCTCAGCCTTCGCTTTATTGAACAATGCAGATGTTGCAGATTCTTACTGGTGCGGTGCCTAAAGTTTCTGTAACTATGCAGATGTTGCAGATCCTTATTGGTGCGGTGTTCTATAAAGCTTGAAAGCCTGTGCGTTGTGAGGATTCTTTCTTGCTCAGATATCAAATTCCATGATGAGGTTTAGAGATCATGTATGTAATTCTTTCATTGGACCGTTTTTATACAGTATGGATTAAGAGAAGACGAAACACCAGAAACCAGTACATCCGGTTGTGGTACGTTTCCCTCCAGCTTTACAACTTCATCTTGTTGATGACTTATTGCGCACTAGTCGAATTTGATTCCCTTGATAGTATTTTGTACTTTTCTCGGAGCTTGAAATCTCCATATATTTTTGGTCTTGAAAAACGCAGGCTCACTTATTCTGGAAATGGGTGCCCTTTCCCGACTGACTGGTAACACCGAGTTCGAGGATGCAGCTCTGCTTGCTCTTCGTAAGCTGTGGAGCATGCGTAGCCCTCTCAATCTTGTGGGGACGACTCTTAATGTGATCACGGGACAGTGGATCGAACACTCTTCTGGAATTGGTGCTGGTAATGCGTCACTCCGCTTTATGTTCTGTAAACACTAGTGTTATGCGCATAAGGAGTCAAAACCATCTCAAATAGTAAGTTCATGTATTCATAATAAACAGTGTATTCGGCGGCATATTAGCTTGAGCTTGCCCCTCTTTGCGACTATCAAGCACGTTGTTCAAATTCTAGCGACTTCTATGCCATTGAAGGTACTTTTGCATAAAACATGCACGTTGACAGGTTAGACCAGCTATCTAGTCGAGAACACAAAGCAATCGCATGGGTTTCCAGTGAGCTTGAACGTGTTATGAGCAACAAGGCCTCCATCGCCGCAATAAGTTAAGTTGAACTGCCCACACTTGTTTGTGTCCAGGCGTTGATTCATTCTACGAGTATCTGATAAAAGCATACATACTGTTTGGAGACGACGAGTACTGGGACATGTTTCACGATGCCTACATGGCTGTACAACAATACTACCGACACGGTCCTTGGTATACCTCAAAACTTCTTGCAACCTTTGAAGTAAGGAGAAAAGGAAACTCAGAAAACTCAGTTTCTCAGTTTTTGAAATTTACTTGCATATGATACAACTTCTTATCTTCTAAATTGTTGCCTTGATCAACCAGGCAAGGTATACTTTCCGTTTAAAGCCATGAATGTCAAGATACTCTTGTCCTTCTTGTGCATTTATGACAATCTATTCTACCTACTTCTAAGAGAAAGCACTGGTCATTAACAGGTATCATGATGCCGATATCAGAACAGGTGGTCCAACTCACAGACAGCTGACAAGCTTGCAAGCATTTTGGCCAGGTTTGCAAGTATGTCTAGTTTTCCAACGAGATCTTTCAACTCTTTTAAAGATTATGACTACATTCCAATTTTTAGTGCTATTGTTAGAAGGATTCTTCATAAGGTGGAAGATCGACAGTTTCGTTCGGGTATGGGAGTTCCTTCTCTTTTCTTCTTATGCGACGAACTTATGACAGGTACTGGTTGGTGATGTTGGAGCTGCAAATGGGACTCACCGTGAGTTTGTCCATGTCTGGGAGAAATATGGAGTAATTCCTGAAAGGTGGGAATAAAAACGATGGTCTGATACTTACTTTTGGTTTGCATCCAGTATGAGGACTTTTTTCTTTTCATGTTCTATGTTTTATATGTAAACAATTAGCTATGTATATGACCAGGTGCCTTAATCTCTTCATATTTCTCAGGTATTTATTTGACAGAGAGATTATACACCCAACGGAAAGATACTATCCACTGCGACCGGAGTTAGCTGAGTCCACTTTTTTCCTCTACCAAGCCACAAGAGGTAATGCAGGAGTGGTGAAAAAGCATTTTCTTATTTTATTGGTTCCGTTTATACACGTCACTCAATCCTTTGTTTGCGATAAAGCTCACACTCTGTCCTATGCATGACTTTAAACCCAAAGCCCTCACCATCCCAACCTTGAGTCATAATTTGCAGCCAGAACATTATCTCAGTCGCATCTTTGTCATGGTTGTGTTTTGGAGTCACTTGTCACCCACACAACATGACCTTAAGATGGTCCTTCAAGCATTTCTTTGTTATTATCTGAAAAGTTTTGTTTGATTCAATGTGCAGATCCGTGGTATTTAAGAGTTGGAGAGCTTCTTGTGAATTCGCTGAACGTCTACACGCGTGTAGATGGTGGCTTTGCTAGCGTCAGGGACGTGTTGACCATGGAGCTGGAAGATCATCAACACAGTTTTTTCCTCTCAGAAACGTATTTTTTTCAAACTTATGCACTGTTTGTGGGTTAACTTGCAATGTCAGGCAATTTCAAAGCCTTGTGTGCACCTTCCTGCAAACTACTACTTGAGTTGACTGCTGGATCAGGGAATTTCCGTCGGTCCTTGAGTGGATCGATTGGGGAAATGCTTTCGAATCCTCTGCTTTTATTTCAGCTAATTCTCAATTGAAAATGTATCTTACCTGGTCCTGTTGGCCTTCTCACTCATAAACAGTGCCGAGATGTTGTACGTCATGTCTACTGAAAGGTTATGTGTTTATCTGCAGGTGCAAATACTTGTATCTTCTGTTCGATGATAGCTTCTTAAAGGGACAAAACTATGTTTTTACCACAGAAGGTCATCCTTTGCCAGTATTGAGGGCTTGGCAGCAATGGCAACCGTCTGTTGAATCATCCTTAAACACGGTAAGAAGTCTGCCAGTGAAATTCACCTTGGCTAAGCGTGTAGGTTACTCAAAATCTTACAGAGAATTATATTTTAGTGTCTCGGTTTGTTATTTTGGACAGGCGTGCTTCTTTTTTTGGCCGTAATTTAGTTGACTTGACACACTTGGTGGAAGCATGTGCATCAGAACTCTTAAACTCACTATCGTTCGACATATTTTTTGTCCCTGCACACAGGAAAGGAAGAGAGGGAACAAAGACAGCGCCCTTGATTTTCGAATATGCCCCAACTTTAAGATGAATGACTGTAAAAATTGTTCGCTTAGAGTAGAGAGTGCTTGCCATGTCCTAGACAAGCAGTTGGACCATCGATGTACACTAGACACGGACTGTGGTCTGGATGCCAGTTCTTGTCGGCGAAGGTCGTGTAGCGGGTCTGGTTATTGTGGCATATGGTCGTAATAGTTCTGTATCACGATATGGTAGCTGAGTAAGGCCGGCTGGATGATGTTGTGCTGATGAGAGCACTGACAATCTGACTGCTACTTTCGTGAATTGTGCATTAGAAACGTTCTGTACTTTGTGTGACGTTTACTGTCTTGTAACACGGCATATATTGTCCACAGACTTTGTTCATTGTCTTTGTCGGCGCATGTTAAGTTAAAAACCTGGTGATTACACTTTACTGATGGCTCTGATTGCGAGACTCTTAAGCAATACCAGACTGTATAAACACACTGTGGTTGTGGACATGCTCACATGGAGAAGGTGATGTCGGGTGCTTCATGGCAGCGTATTTTCACAGTAATCATGTAAGCTCAATTCCTGGTAAACTTCAATAAGTCGAACCCTCTCTCTTTCTCTCTCCTTCCATCCAAATGGAGAGAAACTTACAAAGAGAAACTTGAAGGAAACAATGGTAGAGTCAGTTGACCTGAACTTTGGAGTAGGATGTGTCAAGTCCAAGGTCTCGTATGTTCAGGTCCGATTCAAATTCCGATAAATCTGGAATTTGAGGTCATTGACATGTCGTAGTGAAAAGAACTTGTCAACTTTCCTTCACCATAGCTGTCTTCCTCTTTGGCAAGTAGGGAGTACTCGACCAGAAACTATTCAGTTTCTCTCTACAGCTTTTGTCGTCATGGGGAAGTCAATTTAACTTATATGTTTACTGTAGAAGGTACTTGTGTGAGTTGTATGCGTTTGATGCTCGCTATCTGACTCTTTGGGACTAAGATACAACAAAACAGAACAGACCACAGGTCACAGGTCGCAGATTACGGACGCATCAAATCAGTTGTACTTCGAGCAGTAGAGGAGTTCAGGTAATAGTAATTAAGTCCATAGCAGCTTACACTGCCTTCTGTGCTTTGCAGTATTTATCTGATTCTGCTCTGATCTATTCATATACGGGTAATGTCCGTTACGTACAGGACTGGACTGAACATGCTTAGGTTTAGTACAAAAGTGTACCTGTTCTAATGCCCTCCTTGCTGTCCCGGAGGTTAACCAAGCTTGGCCTTATGGTATATTTGAAGTTGAGCCTTTGAGAGTGCGGCTATGGTGGATAGTAGCTAGTGCGGGAACCTGGAATCTTTGAAGCACAAAGTGGATTTGGCTCGACTGTAATTTCTCTTTTATGCTATGGTTATGAGCGGAGTGTCCTTGAGGACATTTTGAGAGCATAAGAAATTACTGCGAAAACTCAAATTGGATTTTCTGGTGAGAACTGTGAGTTCTTGGAGCGCTGAAGATGTTTAGATGACTTTGGATCGATGGTAGTTTTGATCTGTTGGGTGTTGAGTGTATAGGGACTTAATGGAGTGAAGGTCCTGGTGATGATGTAGAAGTAGAGTCGATTCGAAGTTGATGTGATAGATTTAGAATTTATGTATTTTCTTTTTTAGTGTATAAATCCGAATCAAGAATTTTCAAGGATGGAAGCGCTACTGAAAATTGACGAAGTGGGTAGATGCTCATAGTTATCGAAGTCCAAGATTTGGTGTTTCAAAATTTTTGGGTCGAAAATGGGAGCAATAGACTATTAGATTATCATATAGTGTGTGTTGATCTAAAATTTGGTGGGGTGATAGAAGATGTGAAGTTTCTCTTGCACAAGTAGAGATGGTAGGCACAAGGCTGACAGCGTCAGAATTGCAAAATTTTGATGTTTAGGGGTCTGAAATTGGAATTGAAGATTTTCAGAGTCATGTAGAAGTTTCAAACGGTGTCCGTTTGTGAAAAAAAAATTGTGATAGATAGCAAATTGAAAAAGACTAGTTGAAGTCAATGCCTAACTCTAAACCCTCAACCCTAAGGTAATGCCTTATAGAGTTGGATTACCAGTGTAAGATTATCAATCTATAGAGCAAAAGACTTCCAAAATCGAGTTTTTGTGTTTTTAAATGCTCCTCTAAGTCTATGTTAGTCCGGGTTCGGTTAGTTTGACTCCTTTGATAGATATTTTTGAGATGGAGTATTGTTATTTATGTTTCTTGTGATTGATATAACTCCATCTTTGCTTCCTGTTTGTGTATCACGTTTGTTTGTATTGGTGCATTGTTGTTTGGAGTGTTAGTGCTCATGTGTGCTTTCGATAGTGAGGCTAGATTTGTGGACCAGTTAGACTATCCATGTTTCTCCATAGTGAGACAATACTTGCGGACCTGTAGATTGGGTGAGAGCATATGGTGATAGCAGGTTTCAGGTTGCTCTTGTGTTAGCACCTTGTGGTGACTCGGGTACCTTCTGTTGTAGTTTTTGGTTCTAGTTGGGGACCTATTCTTGTACGGATGCAGAGGTGATACATTGGTGTCACAACCGAGTTCTCTGGAGGTTCCGGAGGAGAGACTGCTTAGATTAGCATTGGTTGATCAATGTTACCCATGGAGGACAGAGGCAATATTGGACAAACTGTCTAATATTGGTATGGGATACTGGACATGGAGTTGAGACGTAGAGTGAGAGATGCTACCTTATTACAGGAAACATCATCTACGTTGACCATTGTGTTTTGTCTTGTTGAGCGTATTGAGCTTAACATGCAAGAAAATAACATGGTAACTATTGGGTTCAGCAAAGATTCACCAACTTCTTCGATTCCTTCACGTTACCCGTCTGTAACACAAACCCGAAGTGGTTATGGTAGACATGTGGGACGGTCTCGACCATCTGGAAAGAGTGGTGAAGGTGTCACATCCAGACAATTGCCATCCTTTTCAAGTCAACAATTAGTTGTTGGGATGATGTGTTGGACATGTGGTGGACCTTATCACAAGAAGGATTGCTTTCAAAGTCAAAGGATGGATCCTGTTGGATCAAAATCATGTGAGCATTGTCACATACATGGTCACATGATGGATTGATGTTTTGATCATCGAGTTACAATTGCAGTCTTTGGAAGAGTACGAGGAGTTTAAGGTTGCAGGGGTGGTGGTAGAGCACTAGCCCCTAGTCAAGCTTTAGCCCATGAGACTAGTCATGAGATGAACATGACATCTCAACTGGAGCAATTGGAACAGAAGATAGCAAGTTTGGCTATAGCCCAACAAATATCAGATTCTGGAGCTGGTGTCTTTACATCATATGATAGAGATGTTATAGAGTACATGTGCGCAGCGGTACAACCATGTGCAGTTACTGGGACTCATAGTGCAACACATACTGATGAGTGTAGAAGAGCGTCCGTAAAGTTGGATCCACAAAGAATGGAAGCTAGCCGACAAGTTAGACTTCCTTAGTCTTTCATATTGAATAGTCATTGAATACCTTAAGCTTGACTCCTAGGCTCCTTAGTTGATAATTGTGGATTCTCTATGGGAATGTCGCGCTGAGAGAGAGTTTCAATATCAAAATATGTCATGTGACTAAACAATCCATCAACATAGCTAGTGTAATTTTGAAGCTTAATTCCTCAAGGACCATCAACATGCAACTCTCATGTTGCGAGCATTCTTGTCAAAAATCTGTTGTTGTGACTCTTGATGTTTATGTGATTTCCATTTATGTAATTAACTATTACGTGGTCATGATGGATTTGATTATAAGTCAATTTAATTTTTTCCTATTAATTATGATCAAGAATCAAGTACAAGGTGTGAATCATGTTGAGGACAACTTGGTAGCTAGTGAATTTGGTTAGTTAGAGAAGAAAAAAAATGGTTTTGACTTTGAACTTGAATTTATATGGCAGGAGTTTAAGTTTGACTTTAAATGGTGGGATTTTGAATTTGAAGTAATGTGATCTATAGGTGATAGAGATTAGGATTGGTTGGAGAAATACATATCAACATGAAACTTAATCTAGATTTGATGATCATATGCAAACTCATAGGGACCATCAAGTGGACTTAATCTAGATTTGACAATAATAATGCAAACTCATAAGTATGTAGTGTTGAGAAATTGATTCTCCACACACATCCTATACTCTCAAACTTGGAGCTCAATTTCAAAATTGAGAGGGATAATGAAGGTCAAAAGGTTCATCACAAGAAAGAATAAACACCAATCAATCTTGAGAGAGGTATATGAAAACTTAAGTGATTGTGGTAAGGTGAAATAGTTAAGCTTGGATAACATAAGCTCTAGATAAATGCAAATTTGAAGTATATAATCAAGAGAGAAAGATAGCTTTTGTTAAAAATCTTAATCTAAACTGATCAAACTGAGTAAATTATTACTAAAGAACCCAATCTAACATGAGCTTTAGATAAATGCATACTTGAAGTGTATACTCAAGAGAAAAAAAAGCTTTTGTTAAAAATCTTCATGTAAATCGATCAAACGGAGTAAAGTAACACTAAAGAACTTTTTTTTTATATAAGTCAATCAAATTGAGTATAATACTACTTAGGTATATTTTGTTGATCGATTAGTTTCAATATGAGTTAAATCACATTATATGCTTATATAGTTGCTAGAGTCTTGAAGTTTTGAATTATGGTTCAATTAGATGTTGGGAGTTTTGTGCCAACAAGTTTTAATTTTGGAAGTTTCAATTCTATGTTACTCTTTTGTGCAACATCATCAATTATGTTTGATGTGATTATAGGCTGCATGATTTTGTAAGTGTCGTATGTTTCATTATAAGATGTTATGATGATGATAGAATCTCTAAATAGAATGATGTGGAAGGACCATGTGTGCAATTCAATGTCATGACATCTTCCCAATAACCATGACACCATAAATTCAAGTTTGATAAAGGTTTCTACATGATTGAGGTGTATGATTTGTTAATATGCTAGATGAATAGTCACAATGCTTATTTGTGACGTTCTAGAAGATGACATGTGTTGTTCTTGATATCATTGCGCATTTATAGCTCTTGAGTTTACTGCACATTGGAACCTTATTCTAATGTTAGTTGCAATTTAGCATCAACCTGAAAGATGACACACTTGATGGTTAACATCTGGGCCCAAGTTTTGTTTGCTTAAGGTATGCACTACTTAGTTTCTAACCCACCTTAATGAGGTTCAGGATATCCATCAAGGTCTCAATTTGCCTCTTATGTTACATGGATCCTAAGTTCAATCATATAGTCTTGGGTTCAAACATGTCTCCTTCAATCCGCCTCTATCCCTTAAATGTGAGTTGAACTCTTAAATTCATGATCTAGCAATTAAGTCTTAGATTCAACCATGAATCTTCCCGTTTTTTACACAAATAATGTCTTATTATGCTTCAATTGCAACAAAAGTAATCAATGGTGGATCTACCACTAGATTACCAAATCTTTCTATTATTAAGTAAGGCTAGTACTACGGTTATGTCTTAGGATTATTTCAAAAAATCTTAGACCTAATATTTGATCCTTTTATCCACACATTAGTTATAGGTCCACTAGGGCTCATAATTCCTTTGGTTCCAAGTTTAGATTACTTAGTCTTCTAACATCAACCTAGCCATTGTCTCATGTCTCAAAGTTGATCCTAGTTTAACCTTGGTTGAAAGAAAGGTGTGTATAAGCTATGCCTTCTTGATTCAATTATAGATATCATTCCCTTCATATATACTTCTAGTTTCTCTTGACATGACCTCCTCCTTGATCTTTGAAAATTATACTCCAACCTGTTTTGTGATTGATTAGATGTAAATCACAAAACTAGTCATAAGTTTTTGGCCGGAAAGGCATTTTTCCCAAATTTTGATGGCATTCGAAACGGCTTGTTATAATCTCTTTAACACTTTCTTGAGCACAACAAACCTAAATCAAACGTAAGTACTGATCTCAACACTTAGAATATTTTTGGGTTTATGTCTTAAATTCATGAAAACGCTATCAACAATAACTTCTTGTTGACAGTTCGGTTTGCAATGTTTAGGGACTCATTGCATGCATCTCTGCACAAGGTTTTCAACAAGACTTTAACTGCAACATTTTCAGCTTGAGGGAAATCGCAGGTCAACTAAAGTTGAATCTCAACTCAATTTTGTCACATATTCAAGATTGAACCTTTAGATATGGTTCGCACCAACAATACTTGGTTTCATTGGAAGTATCTTGTCAAATACTTTTCAACAAGATTTTATGTATAGTATGGGTAGTCATGTTGTTCAACTAATTGCCCACAAATCTT
The DNA here is from genome assembly GCA_014180765.2 of Marchantia paleacea. Classification (NCBI taxonomy): domain Eukaryota; kingdom Viridiplantae; phylum Streptophyta; class Marchantiopsida; order Marchantiales; family Marchantiaceae; genus Marchantia; species Marchantia paleacea. Next base: position 280,493 of record MUAA02000165.1, read on the forward strand.
TTGGACATTGCATTAAAAAAAAAAGATTCATTGTTTTGATTGAGAAGAAAATTCTTCAAAATAAATATTTGAATTTATCAAATAATTTGAAATTCTCATTATATTCCATGTCACATCAGAAATTTGCAAAATAATTAAAAATATATAGTAAATTCAATCCAATATATCATTTTTTTTATTTTCACAAAAATCCACATGGTTATTTTTATGTAATAACTTGTAACATCTAAAATCTTATGTAAAAGTTGTGATATGATGTATCATATATTGTTATAGTTTAAACAATAAAAATTCGCAAGTGTATTATTTATTAAATATAAAATTTAATATCAATTTAATTAATTGTAGTTTAGATTGGTTCATTTTTATATAATTTTCGTACATTTTATATCAAAAATAAATTTTAAAAATGATGTTAAATAATTAATAAAACATTAAATATCATAATGATTTTCAAAAGATTAAATTTTTTAATTATAATATAAATAAAAAATAAATCCAAAAATATTTATCTCTAAATAAATTATATTTTCATGTAACATTAATCGTAATGTACTAAAATATGTCAAAATTATCATATTGAATTATCTTGTATTACTATATTAATTTGTGTTATAATAAATTATAACACAAATTAACATGTTATTTCAGAAATTAAAATAATCTAAATTTATATTTAAAAAATAAATATGTTTTAATTAAATTTACGTATTTTAATTTTTTTTAAATAATTATAATTTAGAATTAATTATATAATATATTTAACATCTAAAAAATTTTAAAAATTAATTTTAATATATACAAAATAATAAAAATTGATTATAATTTAAATTTTATTTTTTAATTTTCACATGTATCATTATAATTTAATAAATATTATTTAATTCATATCCATATGATAAAAATAATAAAAAAATTGACAATAATTTAAAATTTGATAATTTTAATTAAAAATAAATTAATATAAAAAATAAGAATAATTCATTATTCTCTCAAAAACTTCTAGATTATTAATGTTACATATATATAATAGATTACATATATTGCTTAAAGAATTAAATTATATTACTTACACAAATACATTGAACCACTTTTGTAGAATGAGTATGCAAGAAATACACAGCAAAAGTAACATCCGTCTTGTTCCAATTTCTAAGGTGAAGTCTATAATGATCACATCTTTATCTCCCTGCAATTGGTCAAGAAATTCCATTATTGTGCCTATATAAACAAACATATAAAACTACCCTACTCGAGTCCGCATGCACCAAAGATATCGCAGGCCTCGCTTTAAGAGCATAACTCGAGAGAGATTGAGAAAAACAAGATACATGTGAATCTCATAAGAGAACATGCAGATTGTGACATAGACAGGCTGCAACAAGTCTAGTGAAAGTCTCAGAAACCGCAACTGGGGGTAATTTGAGGCACAAGAGAATAGGACACTCCATTGGGCTGACATCACGATGCATTGCGACTAACTAGTCACCTAAATTCATATTACCCAGTCTATCCAATAACCTAAATATTTCAAATCATATGTGGCAGGCGGAACTAGTGACATTAATTGCAAGGAGAACAAGAAAAATAGCCAACTGAATTGAACTTGTCTTACAGTATAGCAAACACATGATTTAAGGGTGGAGACAAAACTTAACGATGGAATTAATAGAAAATTTACAAGCGGCGGTGTATATACCAGTCATTGCCTGCAAAACCTAGAACACTAACCAGTATTGCTATTCATATAAGTTTAAAATATAATCAAAACATTTTGTCAGTCAAGACTGGCATAGCTCCTGATACAATCCACTGTCGGGTTGTTCGTTCGCCTCGTACGATGAGACAGGCAGTCGTGTTTCCTGCCAGCATAGTGGAAACAGTACATATCACATGTTGCAACTCATTTGCGAAGTCAGAGAGTTTGTATATATTGTAAGCCCCAATCCATAACGCCACATTGTCATTGGCTCCCTAAAATTCAGGTTCCGTGACATTTTTGGTTTTATACTTCACTAATCCTTGGCCATACGGAAAATACCTCAGAACACAATCCACTATAAGTTGGTCACGTTTATACATCATGTGACTGTACCCCTTGCCCATAGATTCCAGATTACTGAAGTAACACTGTGGCTCCTTCACATTTGTGGATCCAATCGCTGTATGTGCGCATGTCCATCGCTGAATCAAGCTACATTGTTGGCTCGCTCACATTCATCAATCCAATCGCTATAACTGTAACCAACAATAAAGGTACCAGCAATCAAGAGTGAATCTCGTTAGCATGAGAATATTAATTACCAAAAAAACACAAGGACAATATTAACTGGACCACTACAACCCACAACACATACCAACAACAAAATTCCAGTATGCAATATTTCTCCAAATTTTTTAAGTTAAGTTCGAACACTTACACGTCAATCGGATCGCTTAATGCTGCAACGGACAAAAAACTTAGAATTAGTACACAGCTCAGAATCATGATATTTGAAGCCTATTAAGTACACAGAGAACTATTGTACATCCAGAATGAGAGTTGTCAACGCTGAACTTTCTCGATCATTGCCACAGAACAAAGATCTTACGGTCAATAACAACCCAAGCCATTCTTAGACATAATAATAAACCAACGGTAAAGCTTATGATCATCCAAGAGAAGTTATAGTAGTGGTCTCCAAAAATTTACTGCATTGCACTGATGGGATATTGTGGCAGATACTGACCGTCAATAGAAGTACTGAACTTCTCTTGACATATTCTGCAAGAAGCCTCGCCAATCTGATTCTTTCTATCCCTGCAAGACTTGCATCAGACATGGTCAGATATCCAATGAATGTATAATTACGATTATGACATGAACAAGCTTCAAAGGTAGAGAAACAGAGTGCAGATATTTAAGTCAAACTTGCGAACTGCTTGTGCTATAAAACTCGAGAACTCTGCAGTTATCTAGCTGACAGCTCAGTTGCACCTATCAGTCGGAATCAGCATATTGAACATTATTTCCGATGGTACATAATAAAATCATAATTGCGTGTTTTCAAGAATTTCTTAACAAAAACTATAAAACGTTCTTATCTTCGATGCATTTAGGCCTAGCTCACTAGGGCCAATTTGTGGTTCAAGTTCAAAAGAGAAAACGAAGCGAGATATAGACTTTCTTAAAAGTATATAATAGAATCGGGATGTATGCTGATAACATAACGCAGACAACGGTATGCGTGGGCTATGCAGAAGACGGGAGTAAATAAATTACAAACGAACATAGGTAATCGCCATACATAGGGGAGAAGAAAACACAAGCTAAAAGAGATGTACAAAAGGAAACGAAAGAAATGAGAAAGTAAACAGATACAGAAGACCAGAGTATATGTGGACATCTTCAATGCTCATCAACCAGCAACCGTGAAAGTCTCGGATCGGGAATAGGAAATCTATCTTTTACATATCTTCTCATAAATGTTTAGGTAATTTGTGTAGGTAAGTAAGGGCAAGATGAAGTGTTTCGACCCAATCCCCGAAACGGCATAGGCGAACACCGTATCTTCACCTTAGGAACAATAAATATTAATAAAAGTAATGTCTTGAAACATATTAGAGGTAGCGTAGGCACAAACCGAAAACTAATACATAAGATATTAGGCAAACTTATGGAGGTTTCTGAGGACAGACAGAGATCACAGCAATTAAAGAAACGCATCAATGCCAACCCTCTTCCGAAGCTTATCCGGAACTACTACTTGAGCCAGCAGAAGGGTGTCAGAAAATTTTAAATGTTCACAGTTCCTCTGATTGCATTCTTCAAATCCAAAAGTTTCTACTATTCTCTGGAGGCTAGAAACAAAAGGTGCGAGGTCGTTCTGTGGCTCGAAAAAAAATGGAGAAACCATTACGCAATGATAAGATGGAGAAGAATGCTCCAAAATAGTATGGCAAAAGTCAAGAGAAGACTAAGAAAGTAGGTACCACAGGGTTGTCTTCTTGTCTTCGCTGCTGAATGCGGTGAGGAATAAGTCTTTTATGTTATACAGAAAAGCGCAATGAAGGATGAGCAAGCTATGCATTAAGGTTAGTAAACAAGGTATCTGAAACTCCACCCAGCAAGTAACCTTAAACTAGAACGCAAATATTTACCAGAAAATCCAGTATGTCAACAGTGGGTAAACTTGAGATGGTCAACAATAAAAGACTGGTCTACTGATGTTCACTTGTAAAAAGCCCAGTTAAACCAAATTCTTCGTGCGACCCTCTAGCACGAGTGCCAACCCACATGAATTGATCAATACTTACCCGGAGGACTCCCACTATAACAATTACCCTGTACTCCCTTTTGGCTGAATTCCAACATCGAAAATCGTTCTGTTACGAAAGGCAAGTTGCTACACACAGGTTGTACTTACATGGCGCGCGAATAATGTGTTAAAAGAGGTGGACTTTGGCTGAAATGTACCTTCGGTAGAGTAAGGTTCTTGTTCTTGATGGAGAAAAGTGCAATTAAGAGAGAACGAAGTTATCTAAATAATTTTCCATATTACCTTTTGAAGTTGTTGAGCGCAGCAGAAACAAAACAAGAGAGTAGAGGATGCTAACGATACCAGTAACAGTAGAGAGTAAGGAGAGATATTTTAAAAGCCTGAAGAAGAGACAGTAGGGGGAGTAAGCGCCTCGTATCTTCCCACGTGTTATCGTCGAGCCTTCTCCCTATTTTTTTCAAAGGGGATTCGGACTTCAAAAACACTGATCTATGAATTTTGAGAGTGTGGTCCCTACGTAAACAGGTGCCAAGGAGGGAAGATATGAAATATGAAAAGAAGTGTAATCACCATGATTGACGTTACCAAAATTTACCGTTTATAGGGCTAGCACAAGATTCAGAACGATAGCTTGCTGCACAGTCTTTTTTAAATATCAAACAAAACGTTCCATACTTTACCGTTCCTTCAGTAATGTATTTCTACCTTCTTCCTGTAATTTTGTTGAACATGTCACCTGCCACCCAGACAATGCAATCTACCTGTATTTTCCCTATTGGCCAGTATACTTTCATAGAACACTCATGAACGCGAAAGGGAGTACACATGCCATCCTGAAATTGCACGACCACTTCCCTTCGATTGCGAAAAGTATGTATACAGAGAGAAAACGGTAAAAGCTTCACAGTGGGATAGAATACAGAAACAAATTCATAAAACATGATACAAGCCCTCCGCGTATACTTCAGCCCTATAATTATGATATTGTAGAGTTGCGTGTCGACCAACGTAAGAGTTTCGTTACTTTGTATTTTGAAACTGGCACCTGCAAAGATGAGTGTCCAGCCTACTGGACGCAAAGGAAGAAGACCGAACACTACCATAGGGTATATCACATTCCAAGCAACCATGAAGACACAACAACATCCACACATCAGAGAAAAAACACCACAACCGACTTGCGTTGCTAGCATCTTACATTCGACACTCCACGCTGTTGTCATGATTGCAAAAAGGACAGCTGAAAACCGTGGCCAGTTTTTCCGCACCCCTCTTGGGCGGCGCCTTGGCAGATTTCCTCTTCCCCATCCCGACTCGTGCACAAGTTCACTTCAAAGCTTCTTCTGATCTCGCTGCTCTATGGCGGCTCTCTGTAGAAGAAACACGACGTCGAGGACCGATTACGGAGAACGAAATCGCAGCGTTCTCAAATCCTCGAAACACAACCCCCACTACAAAAACCTACCGTGAGAAAACAAAACTCTTCCGAATAAACAGAACGCTTAATTTCCACAACCGCACTGACACACAAGTGACTGGAGAAATCCTCCAGAAATCGGAAGCAAGCTCTGCATACTTATATACTCGGGCCTACAGTTCTCACCTGCAGCAGATGCGGCGATATTTCTTCCACCTGTTGGCCCGGTAAAACAGAACGCCACCACTTCAACTCGTCTTCTCCTGCCCTCCCTTGGGAGCAATTTTGGTCTTACGTATTTTCTGGATGCATGACTTGTGTGGACTTTATTTACAGCACCTGTCTTCCTCGTTCCTCCCTTGTCTCTCGTGTGTCGGTTGGATGGAAGGAATCTCAGGCTACTGTTTTGTCATTCTGCGTAGTGCGCACCTCAAAAACGCATCAGCGTCAAATTGAAAAGATTTCTTTCAGGTTTTTTATTATTTTAGGACATATTTCCCATTGTGATGGTACTGGGTCCTAGCCCCGTCCTACCCGTTTGGTTTCACCCCTGTACGACATGATGGGGTCTTCCCATCCTTTTTGCAAATTACTCGGTTACCCCCATTGGGAGGTTCCTTTTTCTGTTAGGTGAGTCGAGACACTTGCTTTCTGGACCCATGGGCGTCATTAAGCATGAGAATGTCATACGACCCACGGCAACGCTCTCTCTGAGATCTCTCTTATAAAGTCGCGGTGGACTTTATTCGCCTCTTGGCGTCTAAATCAATGTCCATGGGAGAAACACTGGAAAGAGAAAAAATGGGAATCAAGCGTGGACCCTCCGAGTAATCTTACACTTCTGGAAGCAATACTTTATCCTCGGATAAAAGTTTCGCAATATTAGTAAGGAAGCCTCATCTGAACATAAGTTCTCAATGAAATTTATTTAGATTTGAGATTCACATATCCGATTTTAGAATTTCGTTTGCAACCATGTTTGCCCTAATTTTCCATAATGTAAACTGAGGCCGGGTCCTTCAAAAGATTTTCTGAATCATAAAACCGCAGGTCCGAGTATATAAGGGGCTTGGCCCTCACATCATTCATTTTCCAAAGAAAACATTCTTCGACCTTTGACACGGAAGTCTATGAGGAAAGTTTGTAGTCTTAGTTCTTGGCAAATACAGGTCCGATACATCAAAACGTAAATAATTTGATGCTCTTCAAGATAAATATAAAAAAAAATCTCAAACTTACCGGAAACGAATGTTTCCCGAAAAAGTTTGACGACATGACTTCAAAATGTTGTGCAGACGATATTGTGTTCCGACATCACTCTAAATGTGTTGAGGGACACAAAGACACAGTAAATTAACAAAAGGGATGGGAATACCCCATCAAGTCTCACAAGGATGTAACCAAACCAGTAGCATGGGGCTAGTCCCCAATAGCATCAACCTGGGAAATATGTCGTACAGCACCTAAGATATACAAACAGTCTACAAACAACAGGAGCATATGAAGAAATATCACCTAGCTAGTGTTCTATGTAGAGTAATGAAAACATGTTACCTAAAATAGGCTAGCTTCATATAACTCCAAAGCTAGAGGAACAAAGATGTGACCTCTATGCATATCCCTATACTTGGAGACATTGACTGTTGTCCCTCCACTTGCCTCCCATCTAAGAGGATGAGTGATCACCCCCTCTAAAATTGTGTCACAAGAAGGATCGGTAATCACCATGTTTGTCACAATAACCTGGTCCTCCCCAATCAAATATAGGTCTACCTTGACCCTAGTCGACTGCAAAGCATACCAACGTTTCTTCATGTGAGGTATCCACACTCTCATGCCATATCGAACACCACATCCCTAATGCCATCATGGGTAGCTATATTTTGCCCTCCAAATGGACAATGAGTCATATGAATAGCTACCGCATCTAAAGTGATAGAGCATCTAATGTGTTGAGGGATGCTCGAGAGAATGACAATTATAGTTTAATTTTAACATGCTTTACACTATTTTTTACTGAATCTAGCTATTCCTCCTACTAATAAAGCTCGTTCACGGTCTTGCTCTAGCAAGAATGCAGGCTCGTGGATCTTTGCTCGATTATGCATCATACTACCTTAGATGCAAAATGGATCCATATGACTCGTTGCCCATTCGGTGGATAGCGGATAGCTACTTAGCAATATGGTATTTGCTATGGCAAGAGAGGGTTGATACCTAACATGAAGGGAGCGTTAGTATGCCTTGCCTCAATTTGGATTAGAGCATGCATATACTTGGTCGGACAAAAGTAGATACTGCTGCATATTTTGTGGTAAAAAATCCTACACGTGATTATCCATCCTCTTGGATGGATAGCGAGTGGAGCGGCAGCAGCCAAGGTTTCCAAGTATGTGGGTATACATAGAAGTCACCTCTTTGTTCCTCTAGCTTTGGAGTTATATGGAGTTATGGATATCAACTTTGACACATCGTGAGATAGTGCACAAGAGCCTATCATACTATGCAACAAGATATCACTTTCTTTATCATAATGTATAGTTTATTTTAGGCAACGTGTATCCATTGTTCTGTAGAGAGCATTTTCATATGTAATCCATATGTAATCAATCAAGTTAGGTTATGTTTTTGTAATATGAAGACTATTTGACCTATATAGTTTGGATATTTTAGTTGCAGTATGATATATATTTCATTGTAATGTTATTAGGGCCTATCCCCATCCTACCGCTTTGATTTCATCCTTGTATGACTTAATGGGATATTCCCATTCTTTTTGCTATATTACTTTGTATTTTCTATTTAATTATAATTCACTTTTCAAATTTTTCATCTTGGAACAAACAGTATTTTGTAAGTCACTTCAAAATATATACCTTTCAAGATTGAACCACTCATCCACACCTATGAAAAAAATGTATTCCTTATTATACTTTGGTATCGAAAAATGTATTTTTATAGAATTCCCAAAAGTTTTGAGGGCATCTCGGCACGTGTCATTCAAACAAACCCCTAAAGACAACATATTATTTTTTACTACAAAGTTTCATCAAAGATATTACAAAATGCATTAGCAAATTTTTTGATTGCTTTTTTTCATCTAGTTATTTTAAGTTGGGAGGTTAAATTATAATTAGATATAAGTTATCGGAAGTCTACACTATTTAATAGTGACACGTTACATTTTAATTTTAAATCGAATATTGTTGCTAGAGCGATAGATTCACAAGTTGCAATATCTCTCTATGTTTATATATTCCTTATTTGTACATTAATTGTGGATATAATATTCTAAAGTGGATGATTGTGCTAGATATTGTAAGAAACAGAAATAGATTTTGACATTAAACAAACAAATCTAAGAACATGTGAAAAACAAACAATAGAATTTTGAACATTCATATGGAAAAAATTGTCTATGGTATTCATATATATATATTTGTACAATAAATTTAGTCAATTATGTTGAGTTTACGCTTAGGTCTTGGTTAACTCTAGTTAGGTTGTTATTGTAGTTAGATGCTAACTATGATTAGTTGACATTACTATATAAGAGGGCTTGTGGAAGCTCTCTTTGATACACTAGGGCTCATTCTTATGCAACAATTTGAAAGAAAAATGTCGCATGGACATTTCTTTGCTCTGAGAATGCCCGAGCGTCTGGCTGTAGAAGAACCCTCTAGAACCTCGTGTGAGTTGACAATTTCTTCTTCTAATCCTCATTCAAGTTTGTTATAAACTGGTAAAACTTCAACGAAAGAAGATTTTGATAGCCGATGATTCGACCAATAACTCTCACTTAAACTTTACAAAAAAAATTTCCACAACCCTTTCAATCTCTCAGAAAAGTTTCAAATATTTGTCTCCTCTAGATCTCTCATAACAATTGTTGATTTGCACACTGTATCACAAGACGATATGCAGACCCCTGTGTACAAAACCCCTCACACATCCCAATCCTTGACTTCAATTGCTCCCAGATTTTATAAGAAGGTCACTCATCATCAAAACCTAAATTCTGCAAAGTTTTATTGACATAACTTTTTAATATCAAAAGATATGATCTCCGTACTAACTTTGTGACAGTCAGTGCCGTCTTGCAACTCTGATTATATACACAAACTTCAAGCTATCACTCCGTACTCAAAACTCATCCAATTGAGTCAAAATTTCAATCCAAACGCAAGCCCGAGTTGTAAAATATATCACAGTTAACTTAGATCTCCCAAAACCCTAGTAAGATTCTCAAAAATATCCCAAATAAACTCAAAGGTCTAAATTTCTCACTCTATCTTTGAATCACTATTTTAGAGTGACAAATCCTTCAGATCCATCCATTCTTGAGCCCACGTCGTAGCTTGTCTTGTCAGCTCTCCAACCCTCTCTTTAGATCTTTGAATGTCTCCCTAGAAGGTCTCCAAAACTCCTCAAAACCTCAAAGAAGTTGCCTAAGTGCCCTCATTGGCCCAAACTCCAAGACCAATGAGAATGAAGATTGTTATTTTGAACTCTAGTGTGGCCAAATTAGCTCCATTTTAACTTACAACTATCCTAAACACACTACTTAGCAATCCTATACACAATACAAGTTGCCACTAATAAAGAGTCAAAATGACAACTCGAAACCGGCTAAGTATGAACGGAACTACAAACGGAACCGAGGGAGTTTATGACTTGAGAATAATACTCATCACCAAAGTTCCTAACAATCAACTCCCTATGGCTTGTTTTCGGTAAGCAATAGTGATGGATTGGAACCCATGTGTTGAAAGCCACCACTACTGGTAAGTTCAGATCCATAGCGCCCAAATTAAATCAAAACGTATACTGTTACGTCCCAAATCGCATCGTAGGAAACAACTGGAAGAATAATCGGGTCTGGAGAGTTTATCACTTGTTGCAAAAAGTTATCTCCAAAATGATACACTAACCACGCCCAAAAGTGATCACGATGAAGACACCGGATGTTGATCACAAATGGATTGGGCATCGGTACATCTAGAGGATCAAGTTGTCCTCTATCCATGTCATACGTCGGCTCCACTTCGATCAGATAAGCTCCTTAGTCAGCAAAGTGATGTGTCTAGCTCTCTCCCATACCCTTTCCATTTTGACTGCGCTTTATATCTGATAAGGTCCAAGATAATATCTATTGGAGTCTTTTTAACATCCTGACCCTATAAAGTTGATCCAACGGTGGATTCTTAACAGCCTTACAGTGCGCCGTCGATTATCTTAACCGAAAGTATTGCCATCATGACAATAGCTCTGAAGATGACACATGTCATCATCTTCTCATAGTAGCCGCGTCACAACGCAATTACGAGAGAGAGAGTTTAAGATTAATAAAGTTCTTTGTGTGTTCCCATGGACGTAGCCTCAAGGAGATGAATAGGTTTGTTTTTTGCAAAAGCTAGGATCGATATCGACTACTGTGTCACTCATTGTTTGCCCTCTCGGACTTACAATTGATATCAAAGCGATTAATAGTCTTTAGAATAGGTTTGTTAGTTGCGAAAGCTAGGATCGAGACCGAGAGCATGTAGGAGAGTGCATGTACTAGAGAAGAGTCAAATGTTAAGTCGAAAGGATTTGGAACACCTAAACCAGTGACAGAGAAAAAGAAATCTTCATCGTCTACTCCTTCATCAAACACTTGACAGGCTCCCATGCAACAACCTCTGCTGTGAAATCAAAGTGGATGAGGAAACTAAACAATTTGAGATAGCCGCAGTTGCGTCCCTTGTCTTTGTGTTTGCTCTCATCATTCAGGTTTTCTACTCGAGGAGTGGGATGATTTTATGATTAAGGTAATATATCCCATCTTTACCCCGACTATAGGAGTATTTCTTGGTGGTGAGGCTCGTTATGGTGTTTGGAAGTTTTTGGGAGGTGGTGAAAAGAAAGTACCAAGCTGTTAATCAAGATCTTCTTCCCTTTCACAAAGGCTCTCTATGCGTACATATTTCTCTGCCACGATGTGAGTGAGTGCTCTGTAGCAGATTATAGTCCTCCACTTTTGACACCAGCTCTTTCTAGATCTCCAGCCCTTGATGTATTTTGAGTTATTGTCAACGCACGTCTGAAGCTTACCACTACTTCTTTTGCTATTGAGACTCTCCACTAGGCTCGATGGCAGGTAGTTGTGACTAGATTCTAGAAAGCACTTTGCAACACTTTTTTTTTCACTCCTCTATTAGATCTGTAGATGCGTAGCCCATACTAGATAAGCATGTTGATTGTTCGATCTTGTATGACCGGCATCTTCGTGGGTGTATCGTCGTGGAGTGGGAAATCTGCAACATGCATTGGTATCAAAGACCGTCTGTGAAGAGTGGTCTTATGTTGTATGTTCTCATCGGGCTCATGGGAATTATTAACTAAACGATAGCTGCAATGACCCACGGCTTATTTGACCATCGTATCTGATCTTCTTCGGAAGACGTCTACTAGTCTTGTTCTCCTTGGGATTTCTTGCAAGAGATATAACATGTCATCAAGTGGAGCTTACCTTCAAGAATGATCAGTTCACGACAAGAAAGCCTCAAGCTGCATGATTCGGAACTCTTGTAAGAAAATGCATGCATTTTCATCGATCTCAATTTCAGAGAAGTCATGGTTTGGCGACGAGCTGCAATTGTGATTTAGGGATCTTACCCAAGGTAAATTTTTCATTTTTTCTCATATGAGTGGGAAAGAGACAAGTTTGGAGATTTCATTTGACGACCGAACCACAAGAGGGAGGAGTTTGAGGACCAAATAGGACGAGATGGCAGTCATGAAGATTGGGTGTGTCAGATTTGACATTACCAAGTACGATGGACGTTCCGATTATCTCTTACGGGAACGTCAAATGAAGGGCATGCTCAAGACTAACGGTTTTGGAAAATTGTTAAGGCCCAAGCCCGATTTGGTATCATAAGACGATTGGAAGGACATGCAGAAGATGGTTATACACATAGTGACATTATATCTACAACCACATGTAATCAAGCAGTTGGGTGATTATGTGGATTGTGTTACTCTCATTGAGGAGCTCCAATGGAAATACCATCAAAAAGAGTTGTCACATCGTCTCTACACATCCTTGAAGCTGATGAGCTTCAAGATGAAGGATAATGGGACCAAGATACAAGATCATATCGATGCGTTCAATGATCTTGATGAGGACATGAATGATGAAAGAAAGACTCTCCACCTCTTGATTTCTCTTCCTATGTCATATCAGTCCTTGTCACGAGTATTAATATATCGTGATAGGAAGACCATCACCTACAATAAGGTGGTGAGTACTTACGGACAATCTTTAGCAGAAGATGATGTTACATTTTCAACCATGGATTTCTTCAAGAATTGAGTTGAACGTGAATCGTAAAAGGCCTCAGAAGTGGACAAATGGTGGGGAGAAGAGATCTAAGACTAGAGTTAGATCTAGGGGGAGATTCCAAGACCAAAAGACTTTGCTCTGTTCGAAGTGTAGCAAAGCTCGCCACCTCAAGAGAGATTATCGTGGCAAAGCATGTGAGTCTTCTTCAGCCAATTTGGCAAAAGAAAACAAAAAAGAAGATGAGGAGGACCTATTTGATGATGACTATGTTCTATGAAGCAAGATGTATGCCCTATGCACTTCATCTCGTAGGAGAGGTGATGAATGGAATCTAGATTATGCTTGTTCAAACCATATGTGTTACATGAGAGAGTTTTTCAGTTCTTACTTGATATCAAAGGGTTCAGTTTTGATGGGGAATGTCGAATTGTGGGTACTGGATCTATTAAGATTCAGATGTTTGATGGTATTGTGCACACATTGACGAGTGATATGCATATCACTCACATGAGGAAGAAGTTGATTTCTCGTGGCGTGTTAGACACAAATGGTCATCAATGGGAAGTAATTGATGGTGTACATTGAGTCATGGCTAGAGGAAAAGTAGTCTTGAAGGGAAATAAGCACAAGAATCTATATGTGCTAGAGGGCAATACTGTTTGTGGAGAAGTGCATGTTTCTCCACAAACAAAAGGAGTACTCATTACAAGGCAGTGAGTACTCCTTTAGCTCCTCACTTCAAGCTCTCGTCAGCCCTCTATCCAACAAATGCCGTGGAGAAAGGTTTGATGTCCAAGGTGCCCTTCGACAAGGGAGTGGGAAGTTTCATGTTTTTGATTATTTGCACTAGGCTTGACATTGCTCTAGCTATGGAAAAGACTAGCATATACATGTCAAATCCAGGGAAGATACATAGGAAAGTTGTGAAATGGATTCTCAGATATCTCATGGTTATGTTGGATTTTGGTTTTGTGTTCGATGCTAAATCATACAATGCCAAATCCCTAATTGGCTATGTAGATGCTAAGTGGAAGGAAATCTATGACTGGATATATGTTCACACTTGGAGATGGATGCATAAGTTGGAGATCTACATTGCAAAAGTGCATAGGTCTGTCTATCACAGAAGCTGAGTATTAAGCGACAGTGGAAGCACCGAAGGAAGTAATTTGGTTGGATATGCTTGTCACATAGATGGGATTGACACATGACATTGTGAATCTTCATTGTGACCGTCAAAGTGCTTTACATCTAGTTGTAAATCACGTGATAGACAGTATAGTGAAGCACATCGACATCGGGTAGCATTTTTTCAGACATGATGTGTCTGACAAAATCATTGAACTAGTCAAGACTGACGGTAAACTCAATCCTGCTGATGTCTTTACCAAAGTGATTCCTTTGGAAAGTTTTTCGAGACATCATGTCAAATTGCAAGTGTTGCATATGGGCATAAGTAGAGTGGATTAGCAATTATGTTATCTTTATATATGATTTTACTCTATCATGTTTAGGCTACGGCTTAGTTCTAGTTAACTATAGTTTAAAGAGGGACATATGTTAGGTTTCCTTCCAGGGCTTCCCACAGAGTAATCATAGAGGCAATAGAGGTTAAGGACCCCAAGACAAGAGTCAAGGGGGAGATTGTTGGATTTACTCTTATGTCTTGCTTAACTCTAGTTAGGCTGATACTTTAGTTAGATGCCGACTAGGGTTAGTTGTCACTATTATATAAGAGTGCTTGTGGAAGCTCTCTGTGACACACTAAGGCTCATTCTTACGAGGCAATTTGAGAGGACGAGAGAGAGAGAGAGAGCTTAAGATCAATAAAGCTCTTTGTTTATTCCCGTGGATGTAGCCTCAAAGAGATGAACCACGTATCTCTTGTGTCAACTACTTTGATGCATGTGTCACTCACTGTTTGCCATCTCGGACCTACAAATTGTAGAGTTACCTATTGCCATAGGTAAGAATCATGTGTCGCCACTAGTTAAAATTTTGTCAATATATATAAGATTCCTCCCTCAACGAGTCTTCCAATTATGCATTTGACTGTCATATCTACAACCTTGATTGCATCAATTGTCAAATAATTAAATGTAATCCTATTAATAGTTAAACTTCACTCGTTAAAAATCTTATGTGATCAAAAATTATCTAATTACTTTAAAGGTAAAAATTCACAAGTAGAAGAGTGGAAACATTGGACATATCATTACATGTCTCTTCTAGATATGCTAGCCTATATATACATATGTCATATACAAACTTTCTCTAGATTGCCGTACGTAGATATTTTGTAAATAAATCTATAAAATCTATGATGACCACACCTATTTTACATCAAATTGAAAGTCCAACAACTCATATATAAAAAAGAATGTTGGAGCAATGTATTTAATGTGGTCACCCTTAATGTAGCATGTCTTTGTTTGTGTGATGTATGAAGCATTGTCCTTGTATAACGAGATTGGAGCAATAGTCACTTTTGAAAAATCACAACCTCAAATAAAACCATCAATTGACCTCAGACACACGCATAATGTTTCATGTGACACCAAGATCTATATATGATTGAAGAATGTAATTGTCATAGTATGTTTAGTTAACTTTCAATAATTGATTGCTTCCTTCTTTAAGGAAGACATAACCAACTTGGGATCTTCAATGATGATGATACTCCATATGTGGTGAGATCATTGAAGGTATTGTGATCTCATCACAATACCTTTTCTCTTGGTGACTTAGCGCTAAAATAAGCTAATATGTCATGTTAAGTTGGGTGTTTGCAAGTTACATGAGCGCTCCAATTACTATCAAGTATGGAGTCTTAGGTCGTAGACATTCCTCTCCATCATACCAAGGGCTATACTTTTCTTTATGCACATCTAAACAACGAACCAACATAGATAAACCCAAAGGGTGAATAATGTCGATTACAAATCTTTTTAGTATCTTATTAAACTAAGAACTCCAATTGAGGAAATTTTCCTTAATAAAATGCTTAATCTGCAATCCTAGGAAAAATAAGTTAACATCAATGTCATGTATTTTAAATTATGCTTTTAGTTCATCAACAATCAACACAATGGCATTGCTTGTGCCAATGAGGTTGATGTCATCCACATAAACATCAACAATAATAATAAAAAATTAGTATGCTTGATAAAGATGCTATGACATACATCATCATTCTTAAAACTCAATTAACAAGAAAATCCTTGAGACGGTGATAACACATTTTTCCAACATACTTAAGGGGATACAAGGGTCTCTCCATATTGAGTCATTTATGTTATCCATGAGACTTACAATCATTGTCTAAACATTCAAAAATATATATATATATATATATATATATATATATATATATATATATATATATATATATATATATATATATGAGTGTATGACTTGCCATATAAATATGTAGCGACAACATACATCATTCATATTTCTAAGTTTTGTCAACTACAAGATTTAATAGAAACCTAAATGTGATGAAATTCTTAAGAGAGAAGTACTTCTCTTCATAATCAATGTTTGGACGATGAGTAAAATCTTGAGTCACAACACGTGCTTTGTATTAAGAAATATTTCCATCCTTTTCACATTCTCTAACAAACATCTATTTGCATCTCACAGGGTTAACTCCCTTAGGATTGATCTCTACTAGATCAAATACTTTTCGGTCCTTTAAGGATTGGAGTTAAGATCTCATGGCATCTTTCCACTTAGGCTAATCACTACAACTATTAGACTAATCTACATTAGTTAGATCATTCTCATCAATGCTAAGACATTGTGAAACGTAGAAAAAAAAGATCTCATCAATTCTGACTTTTCCATAGTTCCAAATCTTGTTTGTTTGGGTATAGTTCACAACCATCTTTCTTGACTCAACTCGTGACTCTCTCCGAGAATCTATTGCTCTTGTTTTTGGAGACACCAACTTATGTGCAGCACACAACTCTCTTTGGATGCGTCTTTTCCATAGTTGTTGATCCTTTCCACGACCTGTCTCTTCAAGGATGTGGTATTCACTACATGTGGCTCAAGACAATATGAAGCATTAGTTGCTAGTACATGTGACTTAATTTCATTTCTTGCATTGTTAAAAGAATCATGCAGTCTCTCTCCCAGCCAATAATGGTGTAAAATCCGCTCATTTTTTCTTTTAGACTCTTGAATATACTTATCTAACTTCATATTAGGTGAAAAAGGGGCTTCAAAAAGTAAATCTCTAGAAGTATTATTTTGATATTCTGAACTATGTTGTAGCAGTTGATTAGGATGTCTTCTAGATGTATCACCAACAATGCGTCATCGTTCTATTGACTCTCTTGGATTGGCCATAACTTGCTACCACTCCCCCTTACTCTCAAATAAGCTATGAGAAGAAAAACTAAGATCAAACTCTAGATAGCACTCCCCACTCCTAAATTGAAACCAACTGGAAATTCATCTAGAGTGCTAACTCCACCCCCACTTCTTAGCAATCCAACACTCAAAGGTGTGATCATTACTTGAGGAAATGATTGCTAACAAGGTGTGTACTTTGACATGTATACTAGCAATATATACAGATTTCATGGCTCACACTTGAACCTCGAAAACCTAAATCTAGCTCTTATTTGGATGATTTGAGCTAATAAGCAAGGAAAAGTTAAGTTTCTACTTGTTAACAATGAAACATATGACCACTTAGAAGAGAATCTATCAAGAAAAGGAAGTATCTAACAAGTCCAAATGCAGGTTCTATCGGGCCACCAATATTTCCTTGGATTTTTTGAAATCTAACATGGAGTTCATATGGAAATTTTTGCTTGTGAGGTCGAATGATTAACTTGTCTAGTGCACAAAATTCATAAGGTTTTTCACCTTTTTTTGATTTGAGAGATTGAAGCTCATGTCCTAGTGTGTTGGGGTTGATGCACCTCATCATGATCTCTCTCCAAGGTAAAGCATCCGGTCATGCCACTTGTTCACACTCATCGTTGTGATCTCCCCCTTTGCTAGTTTGGGAGATTTGAAGCTTGTATCCTAGTGTATTGGGGATGATTTACCTCATCATGATCTCTCCACGATATCCATTCGATCATATCACTTTCACACACATCACCATGATTTTCTCCTTGTGAACAACCAAGGGGAGCAACATAAAGATCACATGATTATGCAAGAATTATCTTCACCGAACGGTCTTCATCATCCAACAATAATAACACTTTTTAACTAACGTGAGTAACTATCTGAAAATAAAAATCATTGCTACATTTATCCTTAAAACTAAGAATATTTTTTTGTTGATGTTGTAAAAATGAGATATATTTAACCTTTAAATCTTTAAATTGCAAGATTTTGGTGTAAAATAAGACCATACAAAGTAAAAATAATAGGACTTCCAAAAAATCAAAATGGGTTGATTATATTTCACAAAATAAATTTGGGATATATTTTGTGCATACAAAAGTCATTTAAAAATTTAATGTATCAAGTAATATTTCCAAAGATAGTTTGACAAGTTTTTGACATTTATTATGCTATTTTGAGTTTATATAGTCTATAAATTATAGAGAAAAAAAGAAATTATTTTTTTAATTTATTATACATGAATGTGAAAAAATAACAGACCTTAAATTGCAAGATTTTCACATGATAGAGTAAAAAATACAAGAAAAAAATTAGAGTTTTTCTAAAAGTCAAAATGTGACATCTAACATGATACACACAACATTTTGTCATATAGTATTGGCATGGAAAAAAATATTGAAAAAAAATTTATATTATATAATCAAACTTGTCAAAGATAGTTTGACAAGTTTTTGACATTAATTATGCTATTTTGAGTTTATATAGTCTATTAAATTATAGAGAAAAAAAGAAATTATTTTTTAATTTATTATACATGAATGTGAAAAAATAGCAGACCTTAAATTGCAAGATTTTCACATGATAGAGTAAAAAATACAAGAAAAAAAATTAGAGTTTTTCTAAAAGTCAAAATGTGATATCTAACATGATACACACACCATTTTGTCATATAGTATTGGCATGAAAAAAAATATTGAAAATAATTCATCACAATTTTAAAATAATTTGAAATATATTTGAGAGTTATGATGTTATTTTGAAATTTTATAGTATGTTCAATTTCAACAACAACAAAAAAAGATGTAAATGTTTTAAAATACATGCATTATGAGAATCTGGGAAAAAAATAATTTATTAAAAATAAAATTTTACGTTAAAATGAGCAATTGTACCTGGTTATCAGTTTAAAAAAAATGCAATTCATTTCTTTCACTTTGCAACAAGTGGTGTAAAACCTTGTGCTGCATGGGAGAAACTTTGCGTATTAAGTTATTTATAAGAATTTATTTTTACATTAATGATTCACACGTATTGCATTTCTTTTAATATAACTGTTCATTCACTAATAATTTGATGAAGAAGTATGTCATTTGTGAACAAGAAATTCATATCAATTCTCACAATAGTGGGAAAACATCTCACGACCATTAGAAATGCGATACATTTCTCATATCTTATTTTGTTCATGATACCATAAAATTTACTTTTAAAATTCTTAATTAGTATGATTAATTGTACAAACAATACTTCATAACAAAATTGAAATAAATTCATCACACCTCTTGCATTAAACTCTAAACCATATTCTTTCAGAACTGTTCTTCGGTGCATAAAATCATCAATATCTGAGGTGTATTATATATATATATATATATAATATGCAGATTTCCGGATGTGCAAATCTACGCACCTATCCTGAAGTACTTTGGTGAAACACTCTACTCCGCGCGAAAACGACGAACTCCTCTGAACAAAACCCTAAAATGGAGGATGCAGATCACTCAATGCCTTAGAGGGCGACACTGGATGGGCGAGAAGATGAACCTGCAGCATGAGACACGAGGGACCCAACAACAGAGAAAACGGCGACGCATGGACTAAAAGTGTCGAGGGACTTAACAAAGAGGGTCCTTTGTACTGAATGCAGCTGAGGGGTGAAGAAATGTTGTGGTTCGAAGCGGAAAGGATCCCATGGACATCAAAGTCCAGTGATGCCGGCTGGTGGCAAACGCAAACTACATGCCACAATTCTGCAGAGTAGGCCAGGCCAAGCCATCACTCCATTTAGGCCCCACTTCCTGATCCGCGTGCACAATCAATGAGATCTGTTCTAGGACACAAGTCCAGGGCAGGCCAAGATCACAGACTACCAGAACCGGCAACGCATGTATCAGTAATTGCGATACAACCGCCACCATGTTATCTGGTCTTGACTGGTGTCAAAGCATCACTCTGAAGACGCTACAATCAGACGTACCAGCAATCATTTGAGCCGTTCGGACTAGAAGGGGAGACAATGGACGGAGGTTCTGTTTCACAGGGACAGAATAATCAGCGTTATCAATGGTTGGTGTAAAGGGGCAAGAAGTGCAGAAGAAGGACACTAGACGCATGTAGAGTACAGAACAGCAATAAATTGGTGCTGGATTCTAACACAGGGCCCGGACTCGGAAGAAAAAATTCGCGTGAATCATCCTGCACAGCTCCACATATGCTTCAGTGTACGCCTTGCTCTTGAACTCGGATCAGAGAGGCTTGAACTATATACAGTAGCCTTTTGAGAAAGATAGCAGAGATCGAGCGTGATAATGACAGCACCCAGAACGTCGTTGTGAACTGTGACTACTTGCCTCACCTCAAGTACTAGGATTCAATTCTGACATGTCTCTTCAAGCGGTATAGATTTACAAAACTGCCTCATTTCAGTCATCCACGGGTACCACCCACGGCTTCAGTGGCACCCGACCTGTAACAACAGAACTTGTTTATGGTAAAGATTCTCGACATCAAAATGAATTATTAAAATGGGACCTTTGAAACTTAATGGAATGAAGTCAACACAATCTACACATGCCATTTCTCTGCGCCCCTGTACGACGGAGCTGTAACCATTCTTAATTCGTCCATCACCTCTGAGAAATCAAAGTGTGCCAAAGCTACAGAAAGGACCTCTGAGACCTCTTCCCTCACGGCCTTGTCGTTTGAGAAGTTTCAAGCACTGAATAGCTGTATAATGTTATTCGGTCAATAGCGTATCGGACATTTGCAATCAAGAGGAAACAATCGCACGACATCAGAACAAGTTCTTTCTAGAGTGTAAAACGGCCAGCTCAGTAAGCTTGCAGACAACCCTGGAACGTTGAGAATTGGAACAGAAACGACTTTCTGTACAGCCTCCTTCTGCCTGGAAGGCAGCAATCTTTATTACTTGGTCTAAAATGAATGTGAAGTTGCATGTAAGCACTATCTATACAAATGCAATGATGCATCATGAATCCTGGATAAATCTGAAGGTTGTGAAGTATGACGTTATCTCAGCAGGTCCGAGACACGAACTCCATGTCAAACGGACTTAAGACAGCAAAGTCTTAACAGAGCTCAACGTGCTTAGGAGGGGCTCCTTCCCTTTCAGCGCAACATCTTCTGCACTCATTCCCAACAAGCGACGCGCCCTTGAGCATAGCCATGATCGCTACCTGCTTGAAAGGAACCCTCCAACAGTCTCCCGTATTCGGACGCAATCAATCCTATTGACGACATGCCCAGTGGACGGGAAGCAGGTAGCAGAGTTCCCCATCACATCAGCCTCAATAGTGTGTAGATCGTCAACCACGAAATCCGCCATTGGAATCTGGTAACAGTTTCTTCCGTGACAGTTTCCTTTCTCCCTCCCCGTTGATGAAAGCATGAAGCGAACATACTCGCTCGCACAACATCTTCTCGCGAAAGCACGATAATTCATCGCACATACAGGCTGATCTAAGGATCTCTCGATCGTGTGTCGCGACCGACAAGAATATTAAAGGAAAAATAATCGCTAACTCTAGATAGATAAGGCAATGGCCTTGCTTGTCAGCCCTGTGCGGGATTTGAGCAAAGTCGCTATGGGTTGGATGCTGTCATCGGGCACAAGCAGTGCAATTACCGTAGGAGTGTCAGGTTTGAAGTCAGTAAGCCGGGGTCCCCAATAGTGATTCATTCGCAGAACCTCGGGACGAGTCACCATAGTTTCCCCTTGCTTCATGGGAAACTGATGGGGATCGAAGGACGAAACACCCTTGGCTAGCTTGGGTTGGAATATGGGCTTCGTCCTGGAAACATAACCTGGTCGCGTACCTTCTGTCAATCGCTTGCGTCGTTGGTAACGCTCTATGACCCAACCATTGTCCAAATCACCCTTGGGGTTTCCTCCAAATATCATACAAGGCAACAAGATCTGGCTCACATCCGGTCTCGAGCTCTCGAGATACAGGACATATTCCTTCAGAAACATACTCTTCAATTCCATTGGCATGAAAGGATACTCATCGACATCCATCTCCACGACCCACTTGACTTTGGAACTGTGAGTGGAAAGAAAGTGCTCGTATGAGTGATCCTGCTCAAAGTGGTAGCCAGAATCCACATTTCCAGGAAACATATGATGAAAGCGATGATACGTCAGTACTCCTCTGTTTACATAGTCGGTCAAATACGCTTCTTGAGATTCTTGATCCCTGTGAGCTGTATCGTACCAGAAGATATGCTCCACCCCTGAGAAAACCATGTACTCTATCCACTGCTTGCACTCGTAGGCTGTGATGTTGAACAGATCTTCCTTGAATACTCGGTTGAAAATCACTGCAGCTAAAAAGAAGGATCTATCGGCCGGTCGATCTGTGCGTTGAGCCAGCACCACTCTAGGTTCCTCTTGTTGACTAAGGACGTTGCTGGCGTGCTCCAACACAAGGTTGCCAATAATGTCGTCCTCCTCGAGGCTTATGATGGCGCTCTCACCGTTCAACGAGGGTACGAAGGGCGTGAATCCAAACATATATGTCAGTCCCAGAAGAAACAGGATCGCCAGAACCCGACAGCCCTTTGCCGCCCATGAGAAATGGGAATTGTGCTGATTCCAGAAGGGAAGGCGGAGAATTGAACTTCTTTTAGATCTTACGGTTCCCATTTCCGTCCCTTCTTTCGATGACCCGCTCCACTCTACTCCGTTCTACATACAGCTCCTGCCGACACCCGACCAAAACGTGTTCTATACACAAAACGCCAATCGATCGATCCACCAATTTCCAACCCAATCTATTCCCTGCTTCCACCCGAATTCTGCTGCACAGCGAGCTCCCACTCTCTCGGAACCTCAGGACGAGCACAAGCGCTCTGCTCATCGACTATCTCTGCCGACCTGGCAAAGCTAGAAAAAGTCGCCAAAACCCTCGTCGTCGATCTGGTGGCACTCGGATCCGAGAGTGCCATCACAATAACGGTGCACGAAGAAAATCTCTCCTACCCATCCTCAACAACAACAACAACAACTTCTCGCTGCTGTAGCTCTGCTGTTCCTTGGGAAGAAAGCATGCCAAGACTGATCTTCTACTTCTACGACGTTACTCAACTCTAGTCGGATGTCTATGGTCGACTGTCCTCGCCCGAGGGCGTATAACGCGGACATGGTCTGCGCTCATGTGATCCCATCGAGACATGACCGGAAAACCCGCCCCTTGCTCTCCCACAACTGGATTTGCCCCGCCTGTTGCAGAATCTTCGCTCTCCTTCTGTGCCACCTACTCCAGCGGAGTCACCAGATATGGATTCTGCGAATTGGTAAAGTCGTATGAGAAGCAGGAGGAGCCCGGAGACGCTCGCAAGCGCACCGGCTAATCCTGGAGCCTCACCGGATTCGGTCAAGGTCAGTCCTTGCCAGTCCCGCAATCAACACCAACCTTGTCGTCGGCATGAGTTAGCTGCTCTCGCTCGTTCGTACGTACGTACCTTATTCGAGTGCGTCCACACACCTCTCTCATCGCCTTACCCAACCGGAGGCAGAATTCGCTCATCCTGATCATCGGGTGTCCATCCGCTAAGCTTGACACATCCCCCCCGCCTCACCTCCGGAGGAAGGGAAGGATGAGGACATAGCTACACAAGCGAGGCTAGACGAGAAGAGCACCATGGATGCACGGAGTGATGGAACAGAGGAGATGAGGGACGGGAAGGGAAGTAGAGCACGACAGTGCGTGCAAGCTGACAAAGTATAATAACAAAAGGGATGGGAAGACCCCATCAAATCGTACAAGGATGGAACCAAACCGGTAACATGGGTGCAAGCCATATCGTGATACTCGTCATGTGTTGACTTTTGGATCATGTTAGCTACACTTGATGGCATTTAGCACCATGGCCGGGCTTCCTTAAAACGACGAGTTACAGTAAAAGGCGTACAGTGCTTGCCTCAGAAGATGTGCTTCATCATTTCCGGTGACTGAGTTGTGTCCTTTTGGCCCTCGTGTTCTGAAGCAATTACTGAAGCCTTTCTAAACTCCGACCTCTGATGATTAGGCACGGCACAGCTCGGGAAGAGGAAGGCTCAGGAAGCCTGCACGAGTCATCACCTCTGTACCTCATTCTACTTCTGCCTGTCTGGCCAAGCCGTGTGTATTAGGAATCTCGAGTTTAACCGTGGTGACAGCCAAATTCTCGCACTTCGATGCCTCGGGGTGAGGTCCATGGCTATACTTTGGCATCGTCGCTAACGGCAGTGGCCGACTAAGCGGAAACGACGCTTTCTCCGGTTGGCCCTACAATTTAAAACAGCAAATATTTCTGATCACAGCAAGAGGATTCGCGCGAGTTCTGCAAGAGGTTGGCATCCCGGAGATAGGTTTAAAAATTCTGGGAGCTGTTTGAGGAGCTTAGTAAACGGTGATAGACTGTGTCTGCCGCCGATGGCACCGATCACTGCAGGACCACTTTCTGTGGGGATCAATAATTTAATCAGAAAAGCGCAAACAGCAGTTAACTGTTGAGTGGCCTTCCAAGGCCCCGCTTGCCCCAACTTCCAAAATGACAGAGATCATTGTCCATGTTCTCCATGGCGCGCGAGCGACTAAACAATGCCAAGGACCCCATTCCTAAACTAAACTCCGTTGAGGGTGGACCTGGAAGGAAAGGTGGCTGTCGTCGTCTTCACTCGTGTGGTCCGTCTCTTGGCCAGTTTCTCTCTTCTCTACAGCATCCTGAGGTAGCAGCTAAGCAGCACCACTTGATGTTCTTCGCCATGGTCCTCGATACTCGGGTTTAGAATAAGTGACATAATATAATAACAAATGGGTTAGAAACACCCCATCAAATCGTACAAGGAAGGAACCAAACCGGTTTATTGGGGCTACGCCCCAATAACATAGGGTTTAGAATACAGAAGCATCTTTCGCTGCCAACGTATTTCCCCATCTTCTGCCGGCATCCACTTATGGCCGGGCCCTCGCTTAATGAAGCTTTCGTGCGGCTCATATGGAGCTAATGACTTGTTCATGTCTCTGACTCGGACAAGAACCTCGCAGTGCTGGGCAAAACGAACAAATCAATGCACGCGTGTACTCCCACACGCTGGAGTCTCCAGTCAAGTGTGCGGGATCATCTCACCCGATTGGGATAACTAGAATTGGATATTCCTCGCTGCAGTTGGAGGTACCATCATCCCCGCGGATCCAAAGATCCATATTTCTCGGTATCGCAGGGGCTGAATTTTATTTTTTTTAATCGGAGAAACTTTTGTTTATATCGCCGACAAACCACAGTACTCACCCTCACGGTCACAAGTCAACATCCGAGGGGAAAGCAAGTACCTCCGCACCGGCAACACCCTATAAAGTGCCCGACGGCCAACGAACAAGAAGCCCCGTACTAAATTAATATAACAAAAAAGGATGGGAAGACCCCATCAAGTCATGCAACCAAAACCTGTAAAATAGCCCCAATAGCATCACACTAGTACCCACAGTTTCAGCATGTTCTACATTTACTTTTAGTGGAGATGGCTATTCCTCGTACTACTAGGACTCCTCCACGCGGCACTACTAGAATTCATCTACGTAAAGATGCAGGCTCGTGGATCTTGGCTTGACCATGTATTAGGGTTTTTCGGCTCACACCAACTACTTTCTCTGCAGCGATGAGGTTCCGCCTTGGCTTGATCCATCCATCTACATCTTCATTACTCACATGTGAATGTGATATCACTTTAGATGCAGCATGTGTTCATATGACTTATTGTCAATTAGAATGGCATATGATAGCTACCCATGATGTCATTAGGGATGTGGTGTTTGCTATGGTGTGAGAGTATGGATACCTCACAAGGAGAGACCGTTGGTATGCCTTGTAATGCCTTGTAATCGATTAGGGTTAGAACAGACCTATACTTGGTTCGGGAGGACCATATAATTGTGGTAAACGTGGTGGTTACCGATCCTACTCGTGACACAGTTTCAGAGGGGATGATCATCCATCCTCCCGTATTGACGACGAGTCTAGAGGCAACAACCAAGGTCTCCAAGTATAGGGATATGGAGAGAGATCACCTTTTTGTTCCTATAGCTTTCGAGTTATATGGAGCTATCACACTAGGAAATATATCCCTTTGCACATAATATATTATAATTATCTAGATCAATAGGTATGCAAACAACATGAACATTAGAAGAAACACTCTTATGGATTTCACCACCTAGAGCTCTATGTAGAGCAATGTAAACACATTGACTAAAATAGGTTATACAATAAACTAAAGAGAGTGATACCCTATGTCACCTAGTATGATAGGCTTTCACGAATTCCCTCATGAACATGTCAATAAAGGTTCACCAGCCTCTCTAAGTAATGTCAAGGAGAACTGAAACATACAAACACTACACAATGAGGAGAGGCAGGGTTACTTGCTCAGACAAGGGCCTAATAGCGTTTCCATTGATTTCATTGCATTTCAAGCCCGAGAAATATCTTTGACGGGTTCTAAAGTGAAGTTAAAAGAAGAAAAAGATAAAATAAAAAAGTCTCACTTATCTTAAGGTATAGTTTTTGGGAAAGAAGAAACAAACCTCTTGATAATATAAAAATGAGGTTTTTTTCTTCTGGATATGGCACAAGTTTCCCTTCTTTCCATTAGTGACCATTAGGATGCAATTTTTTTGCAATTGATGATTCAACATTTCAAGTATGAGATTTGAAGGTTGAGAGCAGAAGATAAAAATAAGAAAAAAATAATTTGTAATTGGATGGTGGACTATGACATATATCAATAAGATGAAGATTTAATCACAAAATGATGTCAAGGTGAGAGCAAAAAGGGCAACCCACAAAACATACTCACATCTAGCCTGATTATTCTGAAAAAAAATTGATGTATGGGAAAACAATGTTTCAAAGACAATTTTGGATGAGATCATATTTTATTTTAAAATCATGATTAGTCTTTCACTCTAGTTATAAAAATTTTGTTCAAAAAGGATGAGGTTGAAAATCTTGATGCTTCAAGTTTACAAAAGTGGACAATTCTAATCTAAATGCTAGCTTATGGTTTAGTTGGAGAATTGACTAATGAATATTGAATAAAAGGTTACACATTTATTATAGAATGCTTAAAATATATTTGTGATGTGATTGTGTTGTTTTTTGTTTAAACAATTCCTTTGTATTTTAAGAGTTACTCCTTACAAAACCTTAATTTTCAATCCAACAACTTCACATCTCCGTTATTCTAGACTACAATTTGATCTTACTTCTTTATTCAACTAACAAGCTTTTGTCACATTTGATTTTGAATTTGGTACATATTGTACACAAGTAAAATCAATGTTTGATTTGAATTTTCACATTTTGGAAATATTTTTTTCCAAAGGTGACAAAGATATAAATATGAGAGTATTCCATACACGTCTATTTTATTTTCTAAGATTTAAAAAATATAGATTTTTTTTATGTAATTGTTGGAAAAATGGAAAAATATTTTGTTTAGAAGTTATCCATATTTTTTTGGAAGGAATTTCAACATAACTCTTTTGTAGTCAAGGAGTTATATTAACACTAGTATCATTCATCGACAACAATTGCAATAATTGGCTATTATCCAAGTTCTAGAGCTTCTTAAAATATAACACATGAGTCATCCCTTCAACTTGTTCTTTTCACTATCCTTCCCACAATGTTGCATCAAAAAGATGTTATCCTTATTTTTCTTAGACAAAAGAATTGTGTTCAAAATTCTTTAAGCATCCTCATACCCTTGTGCAAATATTTCATTCCAGAAATGAAACATTTTTGCAAAGAACATTTAAAGCATCAAATCTATGTGTGAAAACCTTATCTCATCATTGTGCTTGTAGAATGATTTTTTTAACTACAGATGATATGAACTCACATAGAAATCATCTATGGATGAAGTCTCCAAACCAATGATGAATTTGGTTGGATTGGACTCGTCGTTTTCATCAAATGATCTATAATTGAGTTTTATTTCTCTTTATGCAAAGAAGTCTCATGGTTGAATTGAAGAGGTGACATTCATGGAGTGAAAGATATCCTCATTTTTTCCTGAGCTATCACAACCTATTTAACATCTCCATGAAATACTCCACTTACAAGCTTATACTTGATTTTACCTCCTCTAGCAATTTTTCATCCTTAATATAATCTCCAAACAATCTACTTGCCATGTCATTTGAAATATATATGTGGATTACATCTTACAAATTTCATATCATTGTTGGACATGTGAGCTACTATCACCATTCTTGCTTTTCAAATCTTTCTTTGGTGTAATATGTTCACCACCTAATTGTTTATGTAGCTAATTCATTGTTTTTTTCTTCATAACCACCCTCTCCAATTGGGTGCAAATGCCACGCCCCCATAAGAAAAGGATGATACAAGTGACTCATCACCAAAAGATATTAGAGAAGTGATATACTTCTGCAACCAAATCATATGAATTGACTTGGATATCTTCATTATCATCACTCTCCTTTGAATAGAAATCAATCCCTTCTAAATCATAGTTAAATTTAATCAAACCCAAAATCCTACATTTAAATGATTTAAAAGGTGAAATTTGAAAAATGCATTCAAAATTTGGAGAGAAGTGCAACGATCTCCAAAATACATTTTTCACCCTTCTACGATGTTTCTATAAATGGTTCAATGCTTATTCTAGTATAGTGAAACTATGATTTTGGAATCATGAAGGAGAGGGAGTTGATTGGACAACGCTAAAGGCTAGCAAAGATTCTACTAAGCTAGACTCTAAATCATTGCAAGACATCTTAACATAAAAACTTATAAGCTATCAGATCATTTGTTTAACTAAATCTCATGTAAATCCGACCATATTACTTAGATTTTTTCATTTTTTAACCTTACATCAAATGATCACGTAACTTTCATTGTGCTTTTTTTATACTTTTTGGTCACAAAACGATGGTTAGTTTCTTATTCATGTTAAAATCTAGAATGCATGTATCTTTTTTGTAGCAATAATGAAATCTATAGTTTTGTTTTATATGGAGGGTTGGTGAAGATTTTGACCTTTACATAAATGTTCATTATTTATCATCTTGATGTTAGACATGAATGATAATTGGGACTATATGTTTTTCAACATTCACTAAGGTTAGTCTCATGGATGATTTTTATTTGTCGCATGAATTGTGCTTAGATTTTTTGCACTTTGGTCACATTTGACATACTTTGATTACCATATCAGTTTCTTGGTTATCTCTAACCATTGTTGTAGAACCCTAGTTACACAATTTAGAGCATGTTTTTTTTGTTTTCCGGAATAAATGATATCATATTCGAGAAAAATGATGGATGCCGAATACGAATAAGTCTTTAGTGCAAATACAAATAAAAATAAGAGGTATTAGTGTGTTCAAGGAGTATAAATGTGAATGGAGGAGTTCAGAATAATATATGTGAATTGTAGTCGAGGAGGAGATGAAGCAAATGTGTGTATGATTCTTAAATACCACAATGAAGAAGCGAGTGCCAATTCAATCAAGTGCACAAAAGGTAATTCAATTTTTACCATCCCAGAAATTGCCATCAAGATTGATACACTTTTAGTGTCAAAGCCTGACTTGACGATGGATGAGTTATTGAGGTTGAAAAATCTTGACGGTGAGTTCCTTGCATGGCGATTGGATTATGTATGCTTGGAAATGTGTGAAAAAGTTCAAGCTAAGAGGTTGGCCAATCCAATCGGACTGAGAGGGCATGCAGATATGTGGTATGCAATATTGTGGACCTTGTCGTTGGGAAGAGACTATGCCAAGGAGAGGATGGCATTGATTGGGAAGGGTTAGCTTTGCATATGGGATTTGATTTTGACAAGACCAAGTGGTTTGATCGTTGAGGAAATAAAGTATCCAACAGGTTCAAGATGGATTAGATTAAGGACGACTTAAGGAGGAAGATCATCTAACTTTTTTTGAACTTGCTCTTCTCGCCGCATTGGATTACTTATGTGAGTGCATAAGGTGAGGATAATTGAGGGCTTAGTTGAAGGATCAATCACGTTTAACTAGGAAGAGATATTCATGTGGAATGTGTATGCGATAGCAAAAAAGCTCCGAGCAAGAGAGAAAGGAGTTTTTTACTTGTCATCATTTCTAGAAGATATGTATTCAAGAATGGGATGGTTGACTCCGAAGGAACAAAGGAAGTACCATCTTTGTGAAGGATCACATTGAAGATTGTGACAGGATATTATCTCGGCTGGAGGAGGTTCATCTTACATTGTCTGGAGAGAAATCTATATTTGGGATGCGGGAGGTTGTCATTGTTGGTCATCTGTGTGGATGGTATGGTCGAAAACCAGATTCCAACAAAGTGGATGCTATTCAAAGGATGCGCGAGAGCTGCAACTCCTTGACAGAAGTGAGGCAGTTTTTAGGTGCTGTTGTTATCTATCACATATGGATTCCTCACTATGCTCATATAACAAATCCGTTATATGGGCTGTTAAGGAAAAATCAGAAGTTTGTATGGGAGAATAGACATGTAGAGGCCATGAGGAAGTTGAAGAGGTGTATATCATCACCTCCGGTTTTGCTAATGATAAAATATCATGGTGAGAAGACAATAGAATGGTGACTACTTGCTGGGAAATGCCATTGTGATAAGAGATCACCACAGCAGAGTCATACTCTCCATATGATATCTCCACTAATCCAACCTCAAGAAGGTCTTGACACCCACTTTGGATCAGATCTCTCTCCATATCACTATATTGATAGGGACGACGGAAGACTGGGCATATGTTGTCAAGTCAATCCATATACCATGTCCCTTCAAACAGCCTAAATCCTTCATACTGAAGGCAAAATAGTTTCTGAAACTCCTCAAAAACCTCCACACCCTATGTCTTTCTTCTCCTATCACTTTGGGACCAATCTCAATATCCCAAATCTCCTCTCCATCGACACTAGAGATAGAAGACGTAGTAGCTGGTTGCTAAATGATAACCTCTTAAGCAGAAAGCTTTTTCTGCTATCTCATACCAGGCTCCACTATCTCAATGTGAACAACTCATGCTGATATAGCTGTAACCTCTTGTGTTGTATCACAAAGGTCTAAAGTATCGCTTGCTCCGCGCAAAAAACTCCAAGGATACTCGAAGAAGACCCTACCTCTCCTTCTCTAACATCCCCATAAGACTAAGGATGAGATCTTGGGCGCTTCTTGCCCCCAGCTTTTGCCTCTACCGTCTCAGTAGGCAAAGAGCTTACTAATGATCTTGCAGTCATACATGTGGATCGCATGCGTGTTTGCTCAGCCAATCCAAGGCTCACAATCCATGTCAAACTGTTCAGGTCCATAGCTTGACCCAACACATGACGTCGTGATGCCTCTGACAATGTAAGGTACTGTTGTAGTACCGGTACAAAATCCCATAGATCACCTACAGTAGTGATGAATAGATATGATATGCCTTTTGATGAATTAGACAATATAATGCCGGAGATTGAGGAAATCATATTCAGATGAGAAGAATTGATAAGAAATTTGGTGAAGAAAGACCCGAATCCTAGTGAAAAAATTATTCAAGAGCCTATTTCAAAGAAGATGAAGTTAAAGAGATAGCCAAACCAAGGAGTCTTGTACCAAAGGCATCACGGCCACACGTGAAAACTTCAAAGATTGGTGATGGTGAACCACTCTCCTTAGTGCTATAGCTGGCATAAAAGTTGGAGAATGTAGTTGTACCAATACCTATGGAATTGAACGAAGTGGATCCTATTTATATCCAAGGATGAGATCCTCAAGGCAGTAACATTGAACTGATTCAAGTTATGAATCGGATAGTCACATGGTGTAAGGATCAAAGTCAATTTGGTAGTTAACTAAAAATGTAGACCGTATTCAGAAGAAGAAGAAAGAAGCAAAGGCCACAAAGTTATCTTTCTCCAAGATTTGCAAGATCAATAGAGCAAAAGTGAAATTTATTGTTAAGTTGGAGAATGAGCGACTTTAGAGTCAAATGGAAAATGCACGAAGTAGATGTAGAAAGACTTTGTTCCATGACATGATCCATGTAGGTAGCGATTCAAGCAAGAACTTTAGGATTGTGTATAAATAAGACCGGAGTTTTTAGAAGGGTATCTCCAATTTGCAAGAGTTGTGATAGGAATTGGTTGTGGGTAGCCAAGTAAAATAGAATTTTGCAAAGTTGGGTGGAGATCTCGGTGACTTACTAGTCTAGAGTTAGAATTCCTTTGAACATAACCATGAATTCAGACAACAAGTTTTTACCATCGGTGATATTTTAGCGAGAATCTCTATGAGTTTGCGTCTCATACATGAATTGGCTCTTGTAATTGGGATCCCCATATGAGTAAAAGGAATCTTTAATTGTGAATCATTTCTGAATTTACCCCTAACTGATGGATGTTTGTGTTACGTGTGGTTGAACTCTTTGGACGGCGATTTCTTGAGTCTATTAAAGATGATTAAACTTGCATATTTGCCTTTCTAGTATATTTCATTCCTAAGGGAACAAATTTAAAATGCTACAAAGTGCATTTCTTTGTGTAATTTGTTTGTTATAATTGTTTGTTACTATGAAATAGTGAAAGCTCATGTTGACATTAGAAAGTGATATATGTATTACTTTTTCTCAAAAAATTATTCAGTTGATTTTTTTGCTTGTTAAAAAGTCTAACTATTGATACATTTATCACAAAAATTACTTTATGAATTTGCCACTTAAAGAATGTACATTCTTTTGACAAAAAAAAACAAAAGATTCAATCTTTGATCTTATAAATTCATAATTGCTCAGATTATTTAACATTAAAGAGGAATCTCACATTTGACATCATTTTTTATAAAAATTTAATTTTATATATTTATTCGTATAATGTGGATATTAAAAACCAATAAAAATAAAACATATGAAAAATTTCATAAAAATAATCTTTCTATAAAAATATACAAAAAAATTTACTCCTTGTCATGCAATCAACCATTTCATTGTCATATTACCCGTTTAATATGTTACTCTATTTATCATGGATTGGTATAACGAAGTATTGAAAAAAAATTATCATTTGATTAACTTTAAAGTGTAAAGTATGTTATCAAATAAAAGTTAAGTAACAAATATAACCAAATTTGAATTGTTGATGAAGGTATTAAAAATAATATTTTTATTATATATAATCATTTTTGAGTATCTCGTGATCCATTTGGATTCACTAACACACTTGAGATATTTATGAAATTGATTATCATATTTTTTTCTTATTAATTAAGATATATTATTATTTTTTTAGATCATATTTTGGTGTACATAAAACCTTAGAGGGTTCTATGAAGCTTTTACATGAGGTGTTTCAAATTTTACAACAACATGAATTATATGTCAAAGCTTCAAAATATGAATTTCAGAATTAAAAATAAATTATTTGGAGTATTGAATCATGATAGAAAAAATTCAAATAATGAGTGAAAAGATAGAATTCATATAGAATTGGATAATACATGAGATTAAACTCAATTGAAGAGTTTTTAAATTTTATAAGATTTTATTATAAATTTGTTAAAGCTTTTCCATGCCTTGCTCAAACCAAAATATCTATGTTAAAAAAGGTTCTAAAATAAAGATGAATAATTATATAAGAGTAAGACTTTTAAGCATATAATGATGTTCTTTTGAATGAACATATTTCTAAGTGGTTGATTCAAATATGTGACAAGTTGTGAAGTCATATGTTCATATTTCTATAGCATGTCAATTGAACAAGACGGATAATCAAAAACTAAATGAATGTATCCATTACAACCTTTTTCCATTCTAGATCAGTGATTAAAATATGTTAATATATGTATAGTATGCAAATTATCTACAATATCTTAAAAATTTTATTTAATATAATCCTTATCGATAAATTGAGTAAAATAATTCGTATCCATTCTCTGACAAAGATAATAAATACCCCTTAAATCATCAATTTGTATCTTGATGTGGATTTTGTATTGATGGATAAAACAAATTGTTGATCATTACTAAAAAAACTCACATTATTAACTTATTTTGGAAAACTTTATTTTTTTATTCAAACCAAAGCTAGCAATATTTATCGTTTATCACAAGAAGTCATGTGTCAAGTAAAAAGAGATTTATACACATTGGAGTCTATCACATGTAAACATGTGGTCAACCAGACAATCAATTATATAGTAGAATATATGCTAAGAATATTTACATCATAAAAACATAAAGAATAAGATAAACTTTTCACTCTTGTGAAAATTTTGTAAAGAAAAATTATGTTTATGCATCCAAAAAGATGATGTAAATTAAATTTTGAATGATTTTGAATTAAGAAAATATCTTTATGAAAAATATGAATTTTATATAAAGATTATATGGATTTATAAAAAAACATCAAGAATAACTTGATAAATTTAACAATGATTGAATAGAAGGTATCTTTAATTTATACTTTTAATTAATAGGATACTTAGTTGTGTTTAATATAAGATTTAATAGTTGGCTCTTAGTATAAGAGCTCGGCCGGATGTTGATCCAAATATATGTGACTAAATTTTTGTTTAAAGATATGAATTTTTTTCATATTATTGATGATAAATTCAAAATATTCATATTGTAAATATTATTTCGCAAGAATACTTATTTATTGTATAGATGTACATCAATCCTCTTATTTTATTTTTTGAATTCATCAAACTCTTCTTAAATCTCACAATTAGATGGTTAACTCTTGCCCGAACTTTGTAAGTAATTGCATTGAGATCTTTGTATGCTTTTAAATTTTTCTGATGTTGTTCACTTTCAAATTCTTTGGAACAATTCTCTAAATATACACTTTATCACAAGGTAATATGTAAAACCGTATGTATAAAGCATGTCACAAATCTCAATCATTTACTCATAATGTTTTCAAATTATACAAAAAGATCTATTAGTATTTAAACTTTGAGCGTACAAAATTTTTATTAATCTAAACTTCCAATAGAAAAAATTGTGATCATTGTTCTAACTTTGTAACAATTAATGCAATCATGTAACTCAAATTAAGTTCACAAACTTTAAGATAAAATTTAATACTTAAAATTACTTCAATTGAGTCAAAAATTTTATCTAAATATAAGCTTGAGTTTTTATGTATATGTTAAATTAATGTGATATCTAGGAATACTCTTAGAATGCACTAAAAATATTTCTAAATCTATTCTAGAGTATGAATTTCACTCTTTATATTTAAATCAACACAATAAATTAACAATCATTTGAATTGCATTCATTTTTTAAGCCCATTCATAGCTCTTGTTATGAGACTTTTAATAATATCTCTTATTCTGCAAATATACAAGAGAATATTTTCAAAACTTCTCAAAACCTCAAAAGAATTATTCAAATTACCCCTATTGGTCCAAACTTCATCATCAATTAGAATGAAAAATGATTTTTCTGTCCTCTAATGTGTTTAAAGTAGTTTTATTATAATTTAAAGCTTAAAAAATTATCTTAATATATTACTTAGTCATAATATAAATAATATAAGTTTTTATTAATATAAAATTAAAATATCATCTTGAAATGTACTAAGTATCTATAGGGCTAAAAACGAAATAAGAGAGTTTATTAGTTGAGAGTAATTATTCTTGCCAAAATTCATAACAATCAACTCCATATGGCTTGCTTTTTATAAAAAATAGTAATGAATCAGAACCCACATATTAAAAGTCATCACCACTTGAAAATTCAAATCCATAGATTTTAAATTAAATCAAAATTTTAACGATTGTATTATAAGAAGATGATGACATATTTCATCTTCAAAGCCATTGTTATGATAAGGATATTTTAGATGAGTATAATCCACGGCTCATTCTAAGACTATTAAGAGCACATGGTTGGATTTACTTTGTAGGGTGAGGATATTAATAAGGCTTTAAGAGATATTATATTGCCTAAAGAGTGATCAGGGTGCAAAATGGAAGGGAAAGGTCTAGAACATCACTTTGTTGACTAAAGAGCTTATTTGATTGAAGTGAAGCCAAAGTAGAATATGGATAGATAACAACATGATCCTCTAGATGTACCTATGCCAGATGTTTTTATTGGTATTACTTTTAGACATGATTAATACATCATTTTGAAGATAACTTTATGCAACAAGTGATGGATTCTTCAAATGAGATTAATCTTCTGTAACCGATCTTGGTTAGTCATAGTTAGTTTAGCCAAAGCGTAGAGTGGTCACTAGATCACAAAGAGACAAGATAGTGATATGCACTATCCAAAAAGCAAAAGGGTAAATGACGAGGTGGCTACCATGCATTGGTGGATCAGATTGTGTGCTAGACGTCTGTTAGGAATTGGGTAGGATAAGATAACAAAACATGCAACCTACGCATGTTAGCCATGTGGCATAGTTTGGATTTCGGACTCCTCTAGTCCTACAGTATATAAATCAAGGAGAGGTCTTGAGCAGACATCTCTTATCTTGGAAGTCATTCCGTAGTCATTGCCTTAGTGTTACAATGGTATCAGAGCAGACTTATTGTTCCTATGAGTGTGGATCACCCCTCTTGGAAAAATAGTCTGGGTTGGTACAATTATTTGAGTAGAGAGTGTTTGTTAGATATTTGGGCGGTGGCCATTGAGCTGCAAGTAGTGGAAGGGGGTCATTGTGGGTGTAGGTTATGGATGGGGGAGATAGAATAGTACCGAGATTCCTATTTCTTAATCCTTTTCATGTCAAACTGTTATACGTTGAGAGAGCAAGGTTGACTTAGTATTTGGTTTATCATTTTGATGCCAACTTCATGGACCAAGTGATGAGATCTCGAGATCCGGTTATCTTACCTATAGTCACCTACGATGTTACTTGGGATCTCACGATTTACATTTTAGTTTAGAGATGGACCTCAATAGACCACCACTTGTGAGATTCAACACACGGTGTGAAATCTATTGTGTGTATCATCCTAAAGCTATGTTTCGGAGCCTAGTTATTAGAAACTTTGGAGAGGAGTATTACCATGAGGTGATAGCATCACCTATTCCTTTTGTGTTGCCAATCTTGAGAAATTGGAGAGTGTTCATCTTAACCCTATACTGAGAGAGAGTGGACGGAGACGAATCATGGAGGACACTTTGAGAGAAATGATTCGGGAGTTGAGAGATTTGAGAAAACGCATTTGAGCAAAGCCGGACTCAAGTACAAGAGTTAGCTCAAGAATTGTGCCAGTCAAAACGAGAGGAATGGAAAATGAGAGAATGAGAGAAACTCAAATGGAGATGGAAACATCACCATCCATGGTGGAGAGTGAAGAAACAGTGAGAGCCCGTGCTCTTGAAGCCCAAGCAACACAACGAGCAAGAGAGCTAGATCTTGGACATCCATGATTATGAAGATGACAAAAGCTTGTAAGATAGAACCTTAGCGAGGTAGTCGAACCATGGGAGTTTTGGAAGGTTGGATTGAGAGAATGGAGTATCATCTTGCTTTGTTCAATATCAACGATCACATTGCAGGTCTTTTTGTTCGTACTTTGTTGTTGGAGAAAGCATCTACTTGGTTTCAGGATTGGATGATGGAGCTCAATAAGTCAGGCCAACATGTGACTTGGAGTGCAATGAAACGAGGTCTTCTTCAGAATTTTCAAGCAGTTGATCCCATCATCACGACACGGATGAGATTGTGGAAACTTGAATAGAAGGGAAGTGTGGAGGAGTACATTGAGGAATTTCGAGATCTTCGAATTCAGATACGAGATATGAGTGGAGCTGAAGCCCTTGATTTATTCAAGAGAGGGTTGAAGAAAAAGATTCAACATGAGGTGATTCGGGACAATCCAAGCAACCTGAACGAGACTATTGCTTGTGCACAACGAATGTCCAACGTCTACCACAACTGTGGAGAGGTATCCGTTCCCACGAATCAATACTATGGACCCATGCCTATGGAGTTGGGCAACATAAGGAGGAGAGAAGATTTAATTCCAAGGGGAATGAACGCACAAGGAGGAGATCGTCGTAACTCAAATCCTCATCGAGAAGGAAATGCAAGAGGAGGAGACGGAGTGGAGGGAAGACGAGAAATGAGGTAATGCTATAATTGTGGAAGATTTGGTCACATTGCCATGAATTGTCGTACCCGAGTTCTAGCAAGAGGAGCTAGATCCCCCTATCGACGAGCTCTCAACAATCTGGAAGGTGGAGACGAAGTGACCGATGGAAACCCGGGAAACGATGAGCACAAATAACCTTGCCTCACGGCCTTACTGGTTCGATGAAAAGAAGGAAGGGCGAGGGAAGGAAGCACAAACATGAGGTAAATGGTTTGAGAAAGAAGGAAACATGACGGATGGCGAGAAAGAAGGAGTAAAAGTGAGAGTGTTGATTGATCTTGGAGCTATAGAAAATTTCCTATCTCGATCTATTGCTATAAAGTTGGGATTAGCTTTAGAGAAAGATGAGAGTGAAAAGGTAGAGTTGCCAAACGGGCAAACAGAGAGCATTGAGAGCATTCCTAGGAAAGTGGAGTTGAAGATTGGGCAATACAAGGAATCGTTGGAATGGAGAGTAATTCGATTAGCTCGCTATGATGCTATTTTGGATATGCCTTGGATGGAAAAATATAATCCTGAGGTAGATTGGAGAAGGAAGATAGTAAAAATCATCAGTTGGAGGATCTTTGGAGATAGACTTAGATCAGGACACAAAAACTTATCTCTCTACGTGATAGGAAGAACCGCTATCAGTCACAAAGATGTATGTTTTTTGGGCCTAATAAGAGATGTAAGCGCTCCAAAAGAGCAATCTTTTATACATGAGGAGTTAACTTGTATCTTGAACGAGTTTCAAGATGTTTTTCTAGATGATTTGCCTCATGGTTTACCACCAAGAAGGAGAGTGGATCACAAGATAGAGATCTTACCAGGAAGTTCTACTCCTTGTAAAAGTCCCTATCGACTTGCACCAAACGAGCTGGAGGAATGCAAGGCACAATTGGAAGAGTTGTTGGAGAAGGGGTTTATCCAACCTAGTGTGTCACCATATGGAGCTCTAGTATTGTCTGTGAAGAAGAAGGACGGCTCCATGCGGATGTGCATGGACTATCGTGCTCTAAATCAACAAATGGTGAAAAACAAGTATCCATTACTGCGAATGGATGACTTGTTTGATCAACTTCATGGAGCTAAGTATTTCACCAAACTTGATCTTACAAGCGGATACAATCAGATCAGAGTGGCGGATGAAGACATACAAAAGATAGCTTTTAGAACTAGATATGGTCATTTTGAGTATCTAGTTATACCATTTGGTTTAACCAATGCCCCTGCCACATTCATGGGACTAATGAATGATATTTTTCGTAAGTATCTAGATAAATCAGTGATTGTGTTTTTAGATGATATCTTGATATATAGCAAGTCCTTACAAGATCATTAGAAATATCTACGAGAAGTACTCCAAGTGTTGAGAGAAAATAAGCTGTATGCTAAGATGTCAAAATGTGAGTTTGGAAAAAGCGAAGTAGATTACCTAGGCCATAGAGTTAGTGCTGATGGCATCCAAGTCATGAGTGACAAAGTGAAAGCCATTCAAAAGTGGACTGTCCCAGAGAATCAGACTCAACTATGTAGTTTCTTGGGTTTAACCGGCTTCTATAGAAGATTTGTGGATGCTTTTGCTCGTATTGCTCAAGCTTTAACAAGTCTCTTAGGCCAAGGGCAGAAATGGCAATGGGGTACAGCTCAAGAGATTGCATTTCAGGCTTTGAAGGATGCGCTCTTACATGCACCAATCCTTAAATGGTATGAACCAGGTAGAGCAACAAAACTTGCTACGGATGCATTAGGTGTGGCAGTTGGAGGAGTGTTACAACAGGAATGGAAAGATGGATGGCACCCAAAAGCTTTCTTCTCACGAAAACTTTTGCCGGCAAAGCAAAATTATCATACCACAGAGAGGGAGGAGTTAGCCATTGTCTTGGCTACTAAACATTGGAAGCACTATCTCGGAGAAAAGGAGTTTGTGGTTGAGACAGACCACAAGACTTTGGTTTATTTAGAAACTCAAAAGGATCTCTCAAAACGGCAGATTCGTTGGGTTGAATGGCAACAGCGTTTCAACATGAAGATCGTGTATGTGGAGGGGAAGAAGCAGCTTGCCGATGCATTGACACGAATGCCGTGCATTAAGCACATCACGGAGGTAAAGATTCACTCTGAATGGTGGGAGAAACTGAATTGCGCTACCAAGGAGGATGAGGAGATTGCACAAGCCCTGCA
Source organism: Marchantia paleacea (assembly GCA_014180765.2). Lineage (NCBI taxonomy): Eukaryota > Viridiplantae > Streptophyta > Marchantiopsida > Marchantiales > Marchantiaceae > Marchantia > Marchantia paleacea. The sequence goes on from MUAA02000165.1 coordinate 321,186, forward strand.
ACAGGGTCGAGCACATCTAGCACGGGGATTGGCGCTTTATAAGGGAAAGATTTGGATACCCTCTGATGTTGCTCTCCGTACAACAGTGTTAGAGAAGGCACATGATTCAGCTATTGCGGGCCATGTAGGAGTGGAGAAGACCATTGAAGGCGTCCAAAGGGTATACTTTTGGCCAAAACTCAAAGAGGACATCACTAGTTATGTTCGAAGTTGCGTGGCTTGTCATCAAAATAAGGCTAGCAATCAAAAACCAACAGGTCTACTACAGCCTCTACCAACACCTACTCGAAGATGGGAGCACGTCAGTATGGACATTGTATGTGAGTTACCAATGACATCTACGGGTTATGATTCGATAGTCGTTTTTGTGGATAAATTAAGCAAGATGATCCATATTAGGCCCACAACAAAGGCGATTCTTGACCGAACTTGCTCGAATTTATATGGATGCAGTTTTTGCTCAACATGGTTTAGCTACAGTTCTCATCACCGATAGGGGCACTCAATTTACTAGCATGTTTTGGAAAACCCTATTTGGGCTATTCAAAACAAAACTAGCCATGTCCACAACTTATCATCCTCAAACGGATGGGCAAACCGAAAAGAGCAAATAGAACTATTGAGGACATGCTTAGAGCTTTCACTTTGGAAGAGCAAGAAGGTTGGGATGCACTTTTACCCTTGATTGAGTTTGCTTATAATAACTCAATCAATGCATCCACAAAAGTCAGTCCATTCTTCTTGATGTATGGAGAACACCCTATCACACCATCTAGCTTAGTGAGTGTAGGTCACATGCAGGAACCATCAACCCAAGTTGAAGCAGTGAACGAGTTTGTGGCACGAGTCCAACGAGTGCATCAAGCAAAGCAAAAATTAGCCATTGCCAAGAATCGGCAAAAACAATATGCTAATGCTTATCGACGACATGTGGAGTTTCAAAAAGGCAATCAAGTGTGGTTGTCTACTACCAATTTGTCATTAATAGGGGTTCGAAAGTTAAGTCCACGGTTTATTGGACCTTTCTTGATTGTCCAACGGATTGGAGAAGTTGCCTACAAGTTAGAGTTGCCAACACACATGAATATACATCCCGTTTTTCATGTGTCTCTCTTGAGGAAGTATACCCCACGATCTCCTTCCTTTGACAACCCACATCAACCTCCTCCTTTACCAGCCATGATTGATGGTGTAGAGGAATATGAGGTTGAGAGAATCCTCAAGAAATGGACAAGAGGTCAACGGAATCCCAAAGTGGAATATCTAGTCCAATGGAAAGGTTATCCACTTTATGAAGCTACTTGGGAACCATTGGCAAATCTTACAAATGCCAAGATACTTGTAGAGACTTTTGATTCTTCTTGCAACGAGGACGTTACGACTTAAATGGGGGGAGATTTGTAACCAATCTTGGTTAGTCATAGTTACTTTAGCCAAAGCGTAGAGTGGTCACTAGATCACAAAGAGACAAGATAGTGATGTGCACTATCCAAAAAGCAAAAGGGTAAATGACGAGGTGGCTACCATGCATTGGTGGATCAGATTGTGTGCTAGACGTCTGTTAGGAATTGGGTAGGATAAGATAACAAAACATGCAACCTACGCAGTTAGCCATGTGGTAAAGTTTGGATTTTGGACTCCTCTAGTCCTACAGTATATAAATCAAGGAGAGGTCTTGAGCAAACATCTCTTATCTTGGAAGTCATTCCGGAGTCATTGACTTCAGTGTTACATCTTCCAATAGTTTTTTATAGCATAATTTGGGACCTTATAGTATAGATTTGGATTTAATTTAAATCTTATGGATAAAAACTTGCTAGAAGTAATGACTTTCAATATGTGGATTCTAATCTATAAGTATTGTTTATAAAAGTAAGCCATATGGAGTTGATTATTAAGAATTTTGAAGAGGAATATTATTATCAAGTTATAAACTCATCAATTCCGTTTGTTTGTAGTTTCATTCATATTTAATTCATTGAGAGTTTTTATTTTGATTTTATTAATAATAACTCATATTATTTATATTATCGATTAGTAGTGTGTTTAGTTCAATCCCAAAGCTTTAAATTAGTATGGAGCTAATTTGGCCACACCAGAGATAAAAAAAATCACTCTTCATTCTCATTAGTCATGAAGTTTGAACCAATGAAGGCACTAAGGTGAAGTCATTCGAGGTTTTGAAAATCTTCAGGGTGACCATTTGTAGATTTGGAGAGAGTCTCACAACAAAAGCTACAAAATGGACTTAAAAATGAATGTTATTAAGTGGATTGTCAATCTATTATGATGATTTAAAATTGAAAAGTGAAATTAAAACTATGCAGTATATTTAAGACCATTATGAAACATCTATGAAGATTTTGAATTATTGCATTTGACTGATATATAGTTTAGAACTTAAGCTTATGTTTGGATTAAAATTTCAACTCAATTAGAGCAGTTTTGAGTACAAAATTATAGCTTGCAATTTTTGTATACAGTCGGAGTTATAAAATTACAATGATTATAAGAAAGTTACTATAATGATTATAAATTTTTCTTTCAAAATTTATTATCAAATAACTTTTCTAAGTTGAATCTAGATGATAGGAAATCTTCTTGTGAAATTTGAAAGTAATTGAAGTGAAAGATTGGCATTTATGATGATTTTAGTATATAAAGGTCTTCATATCACCTTAAGATACATTTTATGATTAGAGAGTTGTTTCGAAAGATCTGAAAGTGAAAAATGTAGAAAAAGTTTTCTGAAAATACAAAGAGATTGTAAATCAATTATCTGTGAAATTTGGGCAAGAATTAACGATCTAATCACAAAAAATCATATTATGTTTATACGAAAATTTTGATCGGCTGCAATGAATCTGAATTAATGAGGAATAGAAAAAGAGAATTGTAGCTCAAACGAGGGTTATGAAGATTATATACATTCTCTTTTAAATTGGATCTAAAATCTATATTTAATTAAAATTATTTAAGAAAAAATTTCAGTACAAAATTTTGTAGGAAGAATTATATACATACAATTCAATGTCTTTTTTTCATTATTAGAATTTTTCAATTTTTTGTTTGGTTGGTGAGTCTTGTATTCTTTTTCTTGCAAACAAAAGTTGCCAATTCATTGCGTCCAACTTACCCGCAAACTTGAAGATCTAGTCTATTGCATTGACCTTGTTGCAAGGCAAAAAATAATAAAGTGTTCAAGGATTTCAATCATTTGAAAGGTATATCATTCCTTAGTTCTTTTGCTGATGAGGGTAGTTGTTGGTTCCTCCAACGTCCATTCCTTTGCTTTAAGAATTTAACTTGCGTTTTCTTGAGCGAACTCTTTTTCCTTAACCTAGCTAAAAGTTCTTCTCTAACTTTGATTATTCTTTGATTTGCACTTTTCGATTTAGGTTAGGCCATGCCACGGTCAAACCATTTATTCTCTCCTTGCAACTTATGTAATTTTTACTCACGTTCGATACAATTAGCCTCAGGATCGATACTCTCCCTCATGTGGAGTTTCAGTTTGGATTGTATTTTACACAGAACATTAGGGAAATTCAGACTCAAAAAACACCATTTATGAGCAATGTCAAGTCCACATATGAACAATGCGAAACAGAGACATCAAAAGCGTTTGAAATACCAGCACTGAACAAAAGTAATGAGCTACTTGTATTAGACAAATACATCAAATCTACCATATCTTGAAACCTCAGTCCTAGTTCTCACAACCAGCAAAGTTGGAGCACCTTGGTAACACGTAGTTGGATGGTAATGGACGACTACCGACATCCCTCTTTGATCAGGGCATTTGGAATTTTTGATGGCCTCTTTTGTCCCTCTCCATCATTTCGTAATAAAGTAGCTAAACCTATTTTGTCTTCACATGAGCTTCAAAAGTCGCTTCAAAGATGTTTCATTTGAAACTGACCCATCAAGTTTCTTACCTGGATGGCAAGGCAACCTTCAGTTGTTTAACATATTTTGAGAATGTCAAAGTATGTATATTACTGAGATTCTCCCCAACATTCACTTAATTGAAAGTGAGCAAAATTTGTTTGGTTCTATGGTTGAATCGCTATCCTCGCAATACTATTATGCATTTCAAACCATGTGTGAAAATGCTTTTTTTAGTTCCCCTTGGCCATGTATGACTTCGCGTATGGATTACATCTTAAAGAAAGAAAAAAGAAAAAAACTAAACTCTTCCTTATGAAGAATATTACCATTATCACGGGCTGATATACTTGTCTGAAAGTTGAAGCAATGGGAAAGTCACCTGCAGTGCATGAAGAGTTCTGGCATTATGACTACCTCCAAGGATATGCATCTTTCCGTCGTTTGCAGTTTGTGGAGTTCAAGATCACGGTCCACCAAATTTGAAATCGAAGATGTGCGAACACTGCCAGTAAGGAAATTGAATTTTCACCGAGAAATCACCCAAGTTAACAACAATTGATAAGTGGCTCGAAGTTTCTGGATCCACCCCCACACACACACACACACAGACGAGTTAAGAACCCAGTTCTGTCTTCTCATATATCAACGTTTTCTCCCCGGTAGCAAGCAGGAGCGTTCAATTTGCCTTGGATGGATCGCCCTGAGGAACCAGAAGTGTTGGACTGACTGCAAATGAACCTCGAGGCTACTTACTCCAGCACCCGAAAGTTCGTTACATCGTCTGCCCTGACCCGAGACCAAATTCCAGCCGCAGCAATCCAAGCCTATTGCAGCGCTGGAGGAAAATGATGATGGCTACAGAGATCATGACAACTGTAGGTGCTTGTGTTTACCTCAGGTTACCAGGTTCAGTCCATAAGCACATACGAACATGAACGGGAAAAGGCGAGATCACCGGGAGTACTCGGAAGTCATTTTCTGTTTTTCTATTTCTTCTCCACAATGATGGCCTCTTCCGGGCTAGCATTACACAAGAAGCGACTCTTTCTCACTTTTTGACCCGACAATTGCTCAGTGATCGATCTGTTCCCCGGTTGTCTGTAATGCGCAGCTGCACAACAAGATTGATGGGTGGCGAAATGAGAAGAGCAGTGAAATTAGATACTTATCAATCTAAATCCTTGACATCAAGGTTGCCAGACCAGACCACCCGTGTACATCCACCGATCCTGGGCAACTCTTAAGCAGGTGTGTAATCTATCCTCGCATGCAGCAGTGAAAAATTCCAACAACTCCCATCGAGACATGTTCGTCGTCTCCACGCTAGAGCTGCTTTACCTCACTTTCTCGACCAATTGCAGTAGGCACAGGAAGTACTACCTGGCCACAAACCTGGGGATGAAATTTCCACATGTAAAGAATTTCGATGTCGAGTAGATCTTGTGTTAGAACTCATCCTCTATGCCGTGTTAAGAATCATCCAGGCAAAAAATTTCTGAACTTCAGAGCTTGATTCGCAGAAAAGAAAGCCTACTTGTCCTAAGATATTTGAAAAAAGAAGGACTCGAGCTCGAAGACTGGCAACCAAAAACAAGCGAACCACAAGCGCCACAGTATCACACTACGGTAAGTGATGCCTTACATGCACACCATGGTTGCAGGGAAGGGCAGGCGAAGCCCACGCGACGATCAGGCGGAGCGCAGAATACATACAGTACGGTAGGCTCAGCTCATGGTCTGACAGGGGCAGTGAAGGCAGTGGTACGGAGGAAACAGGGAAGAGCCGCAGGGCCTTGTGTTTTCTTGGGGGCCCTTTTCTTCTCCGAATGCGGACGGTGGGCAATTTCATTAATAGCAGGAAGATCCATGTGAATACACCTTGCAGCAGACAAGAGCAAATGCAACGACTAAAATAATAATTCAACGCAGTAAAGAAAGTCGGGTTACAGGGATGATTACGCGTCTCGATGATGAGTTTAGTGGGCCAGGGCCGTAGATCTCACTCTTCCAACGCAACGCATCGTCCGCTTGCTCGCTTTACTCTGGGGCGAGTCTTATTGATGGGCCCGCTGACGGCTGGCGGCAAGACATTGGTGCACAGAAAAGAAAGTCTCTCGTGGGTCTGGATTTGTATTGGCACCGGCAACTGAGGACCATCAGGCGAGCGAATGAGCCATTGGTACCACTGTGCTGTTATTTTACTGTTGACATTTGTTTAAGCGTTTCATGCTTTCCTTACAGTGCTAAAGGAGAACTCTTCTCTCTGGATTCGACAGTCACGGTGCGGGGAAAAGAACACAGCGAGAAATTGACGCCCATACTAGAGGAGCCAAGAGCAATTGGTTCGTATAACGACTAAGATTACTGAGCGAGGCACAGGGGCAATAGGCCGCAAGCGAGCGAGCCTTGCAAGTAGGGCAGTCTAGAACAGGGCAGCAAGGCAGGAAAGGACGCTCTCAGTGTTGTCTCGACCACAGAAGCACGTTGTTCCGACTAGTTGTTCCTGCGACAAAGAGAGAAGGATAAAGGAAGGAGAGAGAGAGAGAGAGAGAGAGAGAGAGAGAGAGAGAGAGAGAGTATTTGTTTCCTCAAGATGGCTTCTGCTTATGTCCTGTCCTGCGTTTGCGAAATCGCCTTCTCCTTTTATGACTCTCCTCTCCTGATTAACAATGGCGGCAGCTCCGTTTGAAGAACATTCTGGATTAACTCAGTGCTGCCGAGTCTAAATTGCTGTGGCAATTCTGAATGGTGTAATTTTGATGTGTATGCCACTTAGCACCGAAATTATAATATTGCGTTTTTTGAGAGAGAGAGAGAGAGAGAGAGAGAGAGAGGCAGGCTTAAGTAATAGCCTGCTCATATTTCGTCTGTGTGTGTCGATGTTTTACGGAGGTTTCCTCTGACAGATTAGTGAAGTGTTTTTCATGAGAGAGAGAGAGAGAGAGGCGCAGGCTTAAGTAATAGCCTGCTCATATTTCGTCTGTGTGTGTCGATGTTTTACCGAGGTTTCCTCTGACAGATTAGTGAAGTGTTTTTCATGGACAAGAAGCCTCTTATTATCCCCAGCGATAATCGACTCGAGTAGTCGCAGAATTTGCATCTTTCTGTGCCTGTCGGAGCGGCGCATGAAATGTTTCAAAGTGGTCATGGTCTTGGGAGTTCTTCAAACATGACTCCTGTGGCCATGTGCAATCTTTACCCTCCCATGAGCTCTTTTGGTGCAGAGTCCAACTTACACGAGCTGCTCGCACATACTAGTCCTCATACTGGCGCCCATGCGCAATCTCTGAACCACTCTTCGAATCATCCTGCAGATCTTTTAGCCACTCTTGGTGATGGTGTTTTGGGTGAATCCAGTGACAATCATATGTTTCATCGGCAGATGGAGTTTTCAAAGCAAAATTGGACGACCCCTTCTGAGCTCACACCGGGTCCTTTCTGGTTGTTGCCGCACCATCTTGATCTAGCAAACTATCCTCTTCCTGGAATTGCTGTGAGTGGTACTAGCTCCCCAAAGACCAGCGTTGGCGCTTCTGCAGGCGAGGACTCTTCTAACCCAAACAGACAGGTGTGGTGTGAAAGACGTACAAATCAAGTCCTAATGAAATCAGAAGATAATGTGTCTACTCTCAAGCTTCCGATGGTCTTCAAACCCGACAGGTCGCTGCTTTGTGATGGCGCGGGAGCTCCCGTAGACTCACCCAAAGGAGCGAATGGCAATTTCATCAACAGAGATACCTCTGACATGGATGCCAAGCAGTTAGACTCCTCTGATTGCAGTGATCATAACATGGATGAACAGGAGGAGAAGGATCATGCAACACGGAACGGAGCAGGAAGGACGGTATCAAAAAATCTGGTGTCTGAACGGAAACGAAGGAAAAAGCTCAACGATGGACTTTACAGCCTGCGTGCCCTGGTTCCAAAAATTAGCAAGGTTCTCCTCTGTCCTGTTTGTTTTTGATTCGTTCTTCCTTTCAGTTATTTGATAGTTTCTTCGTTTTGGGATATGCACTGAGTTCCTATCACAATCGAGGTAGATAAAATGGTGAAGTGCGGTCTCCTATGTCCCCAATTCACGGATGCTTTTCTCTTTGGAAGAGCAACCGTTCACCCATCGAAGCCGCATCGATTTAAGAGTAGAAAGCTAGAATCTTTCGTTACTAAGCATAGTCATAGCTTTCACTCAATTTTCTAAATTTGACAGGGCAGATAATATTTATTATGGAAAATGATTGATCTCTGCAGACATGGTTTGTTCAAAATCGTCAAAAAATCTCAGTCTTGCTCAGCTGGGTTTCTGGCAATTGTAGATGGACAAGGCATCAATTGTGGGTGATGCTATCGACTATGTGCGCGAGTTGCAAAAGCAGGTTGAAGAGTTACAGGCCGACATATCTGACATTGAATCAATCAAGCCTACAACCGGACCAGGAGGTGAAGAATCATTATCATCTGTGGTGGAACCAAGTGCAGCACAGGGTTCCACAGCTCCTTCCACCGGTCGTTCTTGGGAGGAAGATGACCATAGAACGGCTGAGCGAAAGCCTCGTCAAGAAATGAGTGAAGCTCCGTTTGAGGATACAACAGAACAGAAAATTCTCGAGGTAGTTTTTACCTATCAATACCATCAATTCTCCGTGTTCAGCTCGATGACTATGCAAATGTCTCCCCGTGCGTTGAAAGTTCACTAGCTACTTGCAAGTGCATATCCTACCTTCGGAGAGGTATGAATTGATTTTGTACTACCGATAACCTACACTTCAGCCTTGATTTCTTATGCCGGAAGATACTCTACACACAGTATAGCCTCCAAAGAAGAGTGCTAGGACTAAAACGTCTGGATATTGAAATAGATATGCTATGCCGGAAGATACTCTACCTGCAAGCGCCATGCTAAGCATGGCGCTTGCAAGTAGAGTATCTTGACTTAGTCTATATTTCACCCATTTTAATTAACTAAATCTTGGAGGTTTGGACGAACTCTGTTAAATGGACATTTTCCTTGCACAGTGCTCTTCGTAGTGAAGATAGAATTTCATCATAAAATAAACCGATTCTGAATGTAAAGCTGACAAAGTCTTCTTATTCGAGCACACAACCTTACATGTTACTTCTAAGCCAGGTAACCAACTTTGATCTGCTGAAGATCTCCGTACATTTACCAGTATTAATCCTTAGTCACCTTTGTTTAAAGTTGGATGTTGCGAAGATGGAAGAACAGATCTATCATCTCCGAATCTTTTGCACTAAAGGACCTGGTGTATATGTCCAATTGATGAAATCTTTGGAGGCGATGGGTCTTGAAATCCGAAATGCCAATCTCACGTCATTTCAAGAAAATTTACTCAACACATTCATTGCAGAGGTAAGTAGATGTTCATGCAACGCTATAACCCTCTTGTTCTTGTAAGTTGTTGCTAGTTAGTAACTTACATTCTATAGTATTGATCTCATGTATGCTTTGTTATAGATCAAAGACTGGGAGATGATGAAGACCGAAGAGGTCAAGAAGGCAATTCTAGATGTGGCTGCCCGTTTTGGTCTGCAACCTTAAATTTATACACAAATGAACAACTTTGCCAATGGTAGGTCTTCGTCAGTCCTTTTACGGCCCGCGGGATTAACATATCTTGGTGTCACTTGAGTTTCAAAGCCCAAATCAGGCTTCATGTAGAATAGATACTTGGCAAAGAGAAATTGGAAGGGTTCCATTTGGAGTTGCAAGAAAGCAATCAACTTTAAAGCAAGACGATGATCATATACTTGCATAAAACATTCCAAGTCATATGGAGGAAGAATCTGTAAGTGCATCCGGTTCTGTATATAGTTATCCCTTTTTGAATGTTTGAGAATATATACTTTGTACTCCCACTCCACCCTTGAGAGAAGCAAGTCCATACTCGGGATTTATCTTGGAAATTTGTTAGTGAGATTGAACATTCTTCCACACTTCCCTAGTAGTCCAGCCTCAACAAACTCGGTTCCAGGGATTTTTGAGAAACATCTCTTGTATGTCAAGAAGATCGGTTCAGACATCTCCACTTGTTTCTACTTCGGGTGAAACGACTCATTCTTGCTGTAAGATGCTTAAAATGCTGGCTCCTTTGCCAATGGTCGGTTATTCATATTCACATCCATGTGTGAGTGTACAAAACCAGCGACTATTCCCGTCATTTTGTTTTCCTGGTTTTGAACTCGACATGCATTCACAACCATCTATTCTTCTCCTCGTCCTCTTGGTTCCACTGTATTCCATTCTACAACATGTCATGTCATGATCACATGCGCAATATTGTCCTATCTCTGTGCGACAGCCTCGACTTCTGGACTGGCGCAAATTGTACATGGACATCCAGGGTCCCATTCCAAACCTTTCTTCAGTTAACCATTGAATCCGTGCGCCCAGCCCCTCGCACACTCAATTACTGGTTCTGGCTGTTTCGCATCCACCACGGAATATCCGACACTCTATGCCGGTGAAAGGTCTGCACCACTCAACCTTTTACTTTGTGTACTATACCTGTACTGTACGCTCGTAAGCAGGAGGACAAAGTCGACGTGGCAGCCCGAATGTTTTTACGTTGTACGTTTGGTCGTGACTGCAGATGGGTGAGGATGGTACCAACAAACACATTAGTTATGGAATACCACCACCCTTGATGAATCGCGAACGGAACCACGAGCTTGGTAACCTGACTGTATTGTACAGTAGAAGATGTTCTACGTAACTAAGTGGCCTATAGAAGAGTGCATCTGGTTTTGGAGGTTTGCAGGACAGCCGAGTACCTTAGGAGAAGTAGATCACTTTTTCACGTCTAGTGGTTTAATATTTTGTTCAAATTTTAGGAAAAATAGATAATTTTTTTCTATTGTGTCTAAATTGATCATACAGATATATATTAATGATTTTATTATTTTTTTAATAATATTTTTGTTTAGTTATATAAAACAAAATTAAAAAATAAAAATAAAATTATGAATATTTTTAAATTATATAATTTTGATAACTAATATTTTTCATATGAGATGTTATGTCAACAAGGATTATAGTTGTGCACATGGGAGTAGATGCATAATGAAGTACCTTATGTTATTATCGTACTCTTTGTGTTAATAATAATTTCATTTTGTCTCATGGGGTTATTTAAAGTGGTGTGAGTAAATCATGTTTGATATATTATCATTTCTTTATCTTGCAAGGTGTGAAAATCTATGTGAAAAAGATGTACAAAGATGATGATTGGATCACTTGAGATTTGCATATGAGGCAAACGACCATATTGAATGTATGTTACTTTAAGGATCATATAGATTACGTCATCTTTTCATTATTTAAGGGATGGCATGCTAGATATAGAGAGATGACAATTGGATTTCAAAGATCATGAGCAGGGGATTGGGTTACATTGCAAGAGTAGTTTATATAGGTCATATACTTCAAGAGTCAAGTTCAACCACAAGATACTCCATATTCGACTGTAAAATGATGTATGACATTAGGGCAAGCTAATAAGTATAGCAGAGCCACATAGACACTTCATCGTTTATCTATCGCTAGTCATATTGAGTATACTATTTATTCTTTATGCATTTTACACATCCATAGGCAATGGATTACCAGTAGATTTCTTGAAGTATCACTTAGAGAGACCATTATATCTTTATAGTTCACATTTTTGTCCATTCTCTATGCACAACTCTACACATATCCTCATGGAGCTTGTAAGAGATGATATATGAGCATCTTAGATTTTACTTTTAAGCAAATGATAAATCCAATGATTTCACGGAATTGTTTCAGGTGGTTGCATCAATTGCAAGATAGGAGATCAAACGATCAAATAGTAAGATACTAGATGATAGTTAGTTTCACGCGATGGAATACATAGCAGGCATTAGACCGATTGGTATTGAAGAGATCTTATTGTACATTGTTAGTAGTACAATGGTCATGCATCATCGTTCCTACTTCAAACAACATCTTTATACACACTAGTTTGGTGTCGTCACACCAAGAGGTTGTGAGTCGGTATTGTTGAACATTGGAGCCATCCTAGATATCCATACGGATTGGGTTGTCTTGTAAGTGTATGTTGAGAACATTTTTAATTGTGTCTCACATGCATCCACCTTTAAAGAAATTGGTGAGGCTGATGGATCTTTGTTGAGTCTCATTCCTTTCGTATGGTCTTTCTACTGTTCACATTCTTTTCACTTTAATCAAAATAATTTTTCCCATGAGGGAGTCACCGTTCTACAGTCCGCATCTGATACTCGACAATGAGATCCTTTAAGAAGACATGGCAGGTTGTGTGCTCCTCTCCACACATTGTAAATCATGTAGACCTCATTATGTAGGCATTTGATTACTTGACTACTAAGCTTCATCTTGTAAGCTTGAGAGTCAAGTGTAGGGCATGGTATCCTTTCAACATTCCTCATCATCTTCAACTTCCATAGGGATGTATGACATGGACAGAAAGTTTCCGTATTCTAGAAATGCAAGTAGGGTCCAAGGATTTTATTTCATGTTACCTAGACATTACACTTGCCAAGGATGTACTGCATGCATATGATCTTCCTTTATTATTGGATACACATCTCTACTAGAGGATCCGCATGTGACATTTGGTTTACTTTTATCTAATATTGCTAGTCAATCCATCTACCTACTTTGCACAATTCTTCCTTCACATGAATTCATATTACGCTTGACGGCTTTTGATAGCAAGATCATGTACATTTTTTGTGACATCATTGGCCCATAGAGCTTTGAGATGTGAAATGAGATTTGGCATGGAGACATATATCTTTGTCGATTTTGTGTGGAGTGATAGACTTATTATCGATAGAGCCTATAGCCTTTTTGGCAAGTCTTGCACTCTCAGTACCTTTATTACCTTCTATATGTGTGATTGCAGATAGATCCATCCTTGAGATGTATGCAAGTGATGTGGAGGGTCATTTCCTTTACATGTATTATTACTACATATGATAGCTTTACTCCTGGGGGTACGACATGAACTTTCGTCTTTTTTCTCTTTGCCCACCGATTAGACTAAAGGCATAAAATCTATCTTGATGGACCGACAGTTTTAACATGTTCTACACTTTTTCTTAGTGGATCCGACTTCCTCATACTACTAGGGCTTGTCTGCGCTCAAGCAAGGATGCAAGCTAGTGGATCTTGATTTGTATGAGGATTTTTCATCATGGATCTTGATTCGTATCTTGGTTCATGCATAAGGGCTTTTTGATTCGCACCAACTACCTTTTATAGAATGATGAGGTTCTACCTTGCATTGGTTTACCCATATGCATCTTCATTACTCACATGTGAGTGTCATACTACCTTAGATGGAACAAGTGTCCATATGACTCATTGCCCATTCAGAGGACGATTCCAATTAAAGATGTGATGTTTGCTATAACACGAGAGGGAGCTTTGGTATGCATTGCAATCGACTCGGGTTAGGCAGACCTATACTTGGTTAAGGAGTACCATGTTATTATTGTAGAAGTTGTGGTTATAGATCCTACATGTGACAATATTTTGGAGGGGGTGATTACCCATACTCTTGGATGGATGGTGAGTGGAGCAGCAACAGCCAAGGTCTCCAAGTATAGGGATATGTAGAGAAGTCACCTCTTTGTTTCTCTAGTTTTGGAGTTATATTGAGCTAAAGACACCGACTTTGACATGTTTGAGAGACAGTGCGCAAGAGCCTACCATACTAGGCGATATGGGTATCACTTTCTTTAGCTTATTGTAGTCTTTTTTAGTCAACATATATCTATTGCTATTTAGAGATCACTAGCTGGTGCAATCCATAAAAAAGCAATCTCGTTAGGTGATGCTTCTTCGAATACTCATGTAGTATGTAGACCATTTTACCTAGGTAGTTCAAATATGTTAGGTGCAGAATGACATATTTCACATTGTGATTCGAGTGGGGCCTAGCCCATCTTACTCATTTGGTTTCATCCATGTAGTGCTTGATGGTGTCTTCCCATCCCTTTTGCTATATATTTCTTACTTCTCTTCCACTAATTGGCTCTAGGTGGCTCGGTCTGCACACGCAAGGGTGTGTAGGGAAATAATATAAACTAGTGCAGCACGTAGCTTGGGCGGGCAAGAAAACTCCAACTACAACTACGTCCAACTACATGTCCAAACAAAATGTCGAAAAGGCCGAATCGTTCGAACACGTTGTGATTGATTGTTATATCATGTAAGAAATGGGGATATTTTCGCTCTGTAAAATTCATTCTAAACTAACATTTCATTTGGACGTAGTCCGATTCAATGTCAATGCATGCATAGTGTGTGATCAGGTTAGCCGCACTTTTGACCAAGAGCGAAGATTTTTAAAAATAAAACTTCTGATCGTACTGCAAGTCTTATTCTGTAATATGCTTCTAGTCGTAACATGATATTCTCAATCTTATTGCCATCCGTGATGGGTTTAAATTACATATTTCAGATTAGAGCAGCACAATTGAAATCTCTCTTTTCTTCTCTCTTACTTCACTTCTACCATACTTCATTCCTCGTTCCGTGCTTCCTAGCGTGATATGACCTTAGTAACTTCTCAAGTGGTAAAATTTTAAGCCGTGAAATTTATCCAGTTTCTATGTACAATTATAGTACTGTAGCAATCCCGCTATCAGTTTTCAAAGGCTTCGGCTACTTCAGCAGTCTTGCTGTAGGTTTTCCCAACTTGTCGTCTACTGCCACATCTACATCTCTCAGATTGTTCTTGTTTACACGGTTCCTCTACAATGGCATGTTCAAAAATCTTTTTCGATCCATTTGCACATCATAATATGTTCAACAAACTTAACCTACCCACTAAAGGTCATGACATGAACAAATTATAACCCCTTGCACTTTTCAGCACAGTGCGAGATCATCAAACTTAACGTTTCTGAAAATTGAAGTACTTGATAGAAAAGGCAAAAACACTCCAGAAGAGTAAGCAAAATCCTACAAGCACTGCTGCAACATAACCCAACCAGTCGTAATTGTATCCAAAGTAATTGCGAATGTAATCCTTGATAGGAATCGCAGTCGGAGACGTCATAACTGTTTGAACACTTCCCAGTTGAGAAGTAACGAGACCATAGAGGGTCCACGCAACCGGCGAGAGCCAATAATACCAAACCCACCATCCAGGCATTTCCTACGAGAACATATAAAACCCCAAACAGTCAAAGATTGTGTGACCAAATCGTACCAACCAGACCAAGTGCTATATGGAAAACAAAATTATGTAAAATAAGTTAAATTAAACTGAACTATCTTTTCGCTGAAAGTAAGTAAAAGCTAGCAAGAGGTAGGTGTTGAAAACTTACAGGTCTAGGTATCAAGAACCCAGAAAATAGGTTCCATACGGAATAGAAGAATGAGGATATTACAGCTGCTAACTGTTGAGAAGGGGTGAGCCCAACAGCCATCATGCCGTAGAATGTGAAGTATGAAAATGTTAAAAACATGAATAAGAAGTACCAGAAGAACTTGGCTGCAACGAACAGAAAGGAATCACATTAGCTCGTTATTCGATCCATTGTTTCGTCTGAATACTAAAATTACTTAATGATGCATTCAGTTTACACTCACTTTTTAATTTTTTAGCAACATCGAGTATAAGTACTCAATTTAGGCGGCCAAGGGATTACTGAAATCAAAAAGTGTACCAATACACTGAAGCCATAGCGTGATCTGCAGATTGCAAATATGATCAGTGATGAGATTTTAAGAAAAAATTTTATGACAGAAAGCATCTATAGGTAGAGTGTACCTGGAGTCCATTCAAAGTGGATCATAGAGTAGGTAATTAAGCTGTAAATGATCGTTTGAATAAAAATGTAAGGAATTTCTACTGCTCCCTGCATCAATTAACAAGGAATACAAGGTTAACAAGCTGCTATGTAGTTCTTCATTAACGATAAGCCGTTGCTACAACGTAAGTTATCGATATAATCGTTTACCTGAGCAACAGCGTATGGAACGCTTGAATACATTCCCGCTGCTCTTTCCCTATAAAACACTGTACGTTCGACAGCCACTACTGGTTGTACACTAGAGGCATTATTCACACCCAGGAAGAGCACAGCAGCATAAAGAGCACCCATGACGTTTAAAACGTCTTGTTGAGTCTCCCTGCAAAAACATCCACTCTTTAAATGAACTTTCGACACAACAAAATAGACCGTAGAATAATACAGACTTCACTTGCCTAATGAACAAAATCATTTGATATTTTAATCGAACATAAAGATTTTGAAATCAACCATTGCAGATATAGACAACTGCACCTTTTTGACCCACGGTCCCAATATATAGACCCAAAGATCAGTGCACAGATTGTTGTGAAGAAAAATCGCACTGCATTGTAATAGGGACTTCGCCAGTAGGTGATATTCTGCTTCCAGATACAGGCCAAAAGTTGGGTTATCATACTCCTGGAGTATACTGTTGGAAATTTCAGGTCCTCAGCTCCATCTGCAGGTGTGGTCAGCGACTCAATCACAGCCTCATTTCTCCTGCATAGGGAATTTTTTTCAGATCAGATTTTTCAGGTCAAATTTCAGGCAGAAAGAAAGCGGTCTCCGTAGATAGAATGAGTTGGTTAACCGCTGATTGTACTGGTTGGATTACCTAAACATATCTGAGTTCCTATAGATTTCAGCAAAGTCTTGGTTCAAAGCTGCTTCTTTGGCTGGAGTAGTAACATCTAGCATCCACGTTGCTGGATTGTAGCCATCAGTGATTGGTTCAACTCCGGGTATTGCCTGCATGTAGATCACAAAACGTTCTTGGAATGCCACATAAGTCTTGCATTGCCCAGAAATGGCTGATAAGACGAACGAAATCAAAAGTTAAAGAAATGTTTTACCTATAATAGTATATGTCCCTATAAAACTGTGTTTCCTGAGCTCTAGTGTAGCTACACTGAACATATCTCACCTGGAAATAATCCACCAAGTCACATGACTCTTTGCCAAGGGATCCTGCATAGATGACTTGCCCTCCACGTTTCATCAACAGAAGCTTCATGTGACATCACCGCAGTATATCAGTTTTATTGAAATTATTATTTCTAGCTTAATAAGTTTAAGTGAATCTCTTACGAAACAAATACTGTCTGTAAATAGATGGGCTGGTGGTTTACCTCATCAAATGCCTCAAAAATATCAATGCTAGGTTGATGAATTGTGCAGACGACAGTCCTTCCTGTGTCCACGGTATTTCGAACTGTTCGCATCACAATGGCAGCTGCTCTGGCATCCAATCCAGAAGTTGGTTCATCCATGAATATTATTGAGGGATTAGAAACCAGTTCAACAGAAATGGTGAGCCTTTTTCTTTGCTCTGTAGAAAGACCAGTACTGCCAGGCAATCCAACTAGTGCATGTTGGAGAGACGTTAACTCCACAAGTTCCATAATTTCCTGCACAAAGGCCTGTCAAGATCCATTCGAGCAAAATTGAGAAGTTAAGGTCAACATAAATTAAAATCATGAATGATATAATAAATTCATTGATTGACATTATATGAGGCTGATTACATACCTCTCGTGTTTCTGGGTCCACAGAGTTAGGAAGACGGAGCCATGCTGAGTATGCTAACGACTCATAGACGGTGACCTGTGGAGAGTGAATATCTGTCTGTTCCACATATCCGGAAATGCGGGCAAAAGTTTGCTGCTGTTTGACGAAACCGGACACCCTGATGTCTCCTTCTATGTCACCACCTGTTTTCCTTCCAGCAAGGACATCCATTAAAGTTGTTTTACCCGCGCCACTCACTCCAACCAAGGCAGTCAGCACTCCTGGTCTGAATGCTCCACTCACATTTCGCAGCAGCTGCAGACGGGAGCTTTCAACACCCTTCTTTTTCATCTCCTAAAATGTTCGAAGATCAAGTTTGTCAACTAAACTTCGCCACAAATGCATCAAATTGCATGCGAGAATGCTAAAATTTATTAACTTCTGAATTAGATTGGAAACGTGGAGCATACCTAGCTTATGATCTTTGGCCTAAGAGATCTAGAACAGCTTGGCTACCAGATTCAGATAACATTCACTATCTCTTTATCCCATTATTTAGAATTTTGCTATAAAAAGTGGATAAAATGTTTTACCGGTGGCATGTCAACATAGTAGCAAACGTTATGAAATATAAGACAAAGAGGTCGAAAAGGCAATATCATTCCCTTCTTGACTTCTTCCGCCTGTTGCTCTTCGTGATCGGGATGAACTGCATCTTCAGTTGATCGCAATGTCATTCTCTGCTGAATGTGGTCCTTTTGTAATTGCATCTGGTGTAATGAACTTGAGCTCAGACTTACATTGCTTATCTCAACCTTCACTGATGGTCCACTAACGGAATCTTCACCAGACTGATTAGCAGCTTTTTCTAGAAGTGCCTCTTGGGGCAAAGTTGCTTGTGGTTTCCCTAAAGCTGATCAAAGATGAAGATATATATCAGTTATCATACCAGAAAAAAAAATTCAGCGATTTGTGATGCTGATCATAATATACAGAGAACTGATCCTGCTAGATACAGGAAAAATTTGTTCGACACGAAGTAAGTTAAGATTAAAAGGGTAATTCAACTCATACATTTCATAATTATTATGACTGGAGAACTTACGTTTCAAAACTGAAGCGACAATGACCACTAGAAAGTTGAACAGTATCGCGAAACCAATCAAAGCACCAATATTTGTCCAATACCAAAAAGGTTCGGTGAAAAGGCCACGCCTCTGAAGGATGTTCAAGTATAGCGGTCGTCCATCGATAGGACTTGGCTGTAGATCAAAAAAAGTCCAAACAAGTTATGAGCACTGGAAGAAAAGTACAAGGACTGCATGGATCTTTAACAGACTACCGTATATATGAGTTGGCATACAATCTACCCATATGCTAAAATTGATATTTATTTGAATGGGCCTGCTAAAGAAACAACGCGTGGACTTACCTTCCTCCATCTTGGAGCAAGAAACTCATTCACCGCAATCCCATTTTGGGCATACGAAAGTGGAGATATCCAGAATCCCCAAATCCACCAAACAGGTATTGAGTCTGCAGTCAATGGGAACTCGATCATCAATTGTTTACTTTCTACTATACTTTAGTAGAAAACTTTCATAAACTTACAGTTAACTATGCCTCATGTATGAGAGATAGCAACATGCCTAAAGAATCATCACTATTTGCTAACCTTTGTCTAAAACAAATCCGCCGAGAAGAAATACAACCAGAAGAGTAAATGAACCAAACGTATTGGCAATGACCATCGTGCGCCCCAAAGATCCAATTAAACGGAACAGTCCAAGTGCCATCTGATGGACAACCATCAGAATCAAGAAGTAACGAAAGAACCTGTTCATATTACATTCACAATACAACTATATTAAGTCTAGGAAAAGGCCACCTTTCGACAATCATAAGCAGTTCCTCGTCTGGTTTGAAATCTTTGACGTAATTGAGATAGAAAGTGAGACATGTAAGTCCATCCATTAGCATGTATGTATGTTGAAGACATAATTTGAGTATGACTTTGTACATATATACTTAAGCTGAAGGAATCATGTAGACTGTCTTAGGTACTGAAAAAGGTAATTCCCCAATATGACACTATACATACCTTCCAGCATTTGGATCAAGTCCCACGGAATAGTAGACTATAACCGACCAGATAAGAGACTCGATAAATGAATATGGTAACCTCAGAAACCAATTGGGAGCAACAAACGCCCAGCCAGGATAGAAATAATTATCTCGCTGTTTGTAAAATACTGGCAAACGTCCCACAGTTATAGCCATCTCTGAAAAACCATTGAACATCATATGTATTAAAGCGAAGAATAAGGTGCCGAGGTAGAGAGAACTATTTGTCTCATCAGTTGGATGGAGTCTTGTCCGCAAGAAAAGAGTTGATGTTAAAAACGCCACGAAGGCTACCTATACATGTATAGGCAAGGGAAGTATCAGTCAAAGCCCAGCAAAAAATTATTATAGCTTTCGAAAGTCTTAACTCAAAGACAAATCATTATAACTGAAAATGACTGCAATCACACGGAACGCACTGGCTTACAATGAGAAATTTACCTGACAAGTCCGGAAGATGTAAAGAAAGCTGTTTCGTTTCATGAGAAGGTATTCTCTTGCAATGCAGGCTCTAAACATATCCCATTGACCCAAAGCGTATCTTTTTGTTACTAGAGCTTCAGGTTGAGCTCTACCCTTGTCGAAAGGTTCCGCCAAGTAGCTCTTCAAGTCTTTTCCAATTTGATGATCTTGGAAAGCACGAGCTAGTTGGGCTACAGGAATGAATTGGTATGGCCTGCTTGTATCGGCCCAATATTGTTGCTGATCTTTCCTTGAAGTTACCTGTACATGAGATAAGCGCAAGACTCACTGATCTCATTCAGCATTCCATACCATCATGCAAATGCCCAAGATCCAGCAGGTACATTACAATATAACAGCGAGACATGTCTCTTATTACCTCTTGAAGAAAATCGGCGACACCTTTCCGAGGCGGGAGCTTGAAGCCCAAATTTTCGAAGAAATCTAACACATTCTCTCGTAGGCCGTAATACACTATATGACCTTCGGCAAGAAGCAAAATATCATCAAACAAGTTGAAGGTTTCTGGTGCAGGTTGCAGAAGTGCCATCAATATTGTTCCCTGTAGAAGATGTGTGAAATTCCGCAAGCACTTAACAATTTGAAATGTCGTAGAACTGTCTAAACCCGTTGAAATTTCATCCGCGAAGAGTGTTTTCTTTGGTCCAACAATCATTTCACCTAAATACGACGTTAATAGGAAGTTAGAAAGGATCAAAAGGAGATTTTAGAACTTATCGATCAATAGAACAACACAAGACAATAACTTCATACATAACGACACAACATATTAACTTACCTGATGTCACTCGTTTCTTCTGTCCGCCAGAGATGCCCCGCACCATATCATTACCAACCAAGATATCGGCGCAAATCTCCAAGCCGAGAACTTTCAAAATGTAGTCGGTATTGATACTGTGTTTATGTCCCTCAATTGAAACACCCTGATCCCACGGAAAGTGACAGATTTTAGTTGATTATTACACTTAACAAATAAATAGTAAAAGAAACTTCAAACTATAGTAGATATAAGGGGTTGTTAATTGCTACTTAGTGACTGAACTTCTGACTGCCGCAGCTTACCTTCATGAATGCATCGATCTCTGGACAGGGTTTGATGCCTTGAGCTTTCTCCCGACGGCCTAATTCTGCCATCATACCTTTTTCCAATTGCGACAACATCACGGTTATATATTCAGCACAAATAGATCGCAATCTTATGTAAGGGAAATTTGGATCTGGAAACTGTTTCCAGTAGATCTAGACATGCATTGCTACGTCTATACATGTCAAGATGAAGAAATATCAAAGCAATATACTGAGTTGGAGAAATTACCATATTTATAACCGACCCCTTGAACCTGAGCTGCGAAATCTAATGTCTCACGAACTGTGAGTTCACCAATGTGGTTGTCTACTTGACTAATGTAAGCAGAGGTCCGTTGCGGCACAAACTCCGACACATTGCATCCGTTGTAAGTAACTTCTCCTGTTTTCTGCATATATGCAAAAGGAAATTGGTAAAAAACAATGCCCTGCCAAATAAGCTTCTTTTCCATCAATGAGCAATGTCTGAATTTCTAAACTTCCCTGTGTCCCACTCAAGAGATCCTTTTCCTATGGTTGAAAAATTTAAGGAGTCATGGAACTTTGTGAAAAGTTTCGAACATTAGATTAAATCATAAACACATCAAATTTGATGCAAGACCTTGGAGATTAACTGAATGCAAGTTAATGCAGAAGAATGTGTAATACTGAGATTTTAGTGTCGACCGGTCTGAAGCTTGTACTTCATACAATATATTCACAATTATTTTTTTTCTCATAGAATTTGATGATACGAAAACTATGATTTCTATGTACATCTGCAAGAAGTAAATAATGGAAAAAATATAATATTATAAGCAGCAACGTATTGTCAGCTTCATGAAATACAATTACAATCACGATGAGTATCAGACATAAGCAGCTTAAAAAGAGGAGTTTTGCTAATTCTGAATATTTCCTTCCTTTGAAAGTGAATTCCAACGACAATATGAATGCTCACGAAGAAAACTGAATGACAACAAACCAATGCACTGAAAACTAGAAAATTATCTTCAGCATGAAATCTCATTCTCATCAGAGATAACCCAAGTCTGCGGAACAAGCGCACTTACTCGCTACGTCCATTTACAATAATGAATGAACTAAACGTAATTTCAGAGATAAGAGTGTTTGCTTGCCGCCAGCAAGCACTAGCATGATAGTGGTTGTGACTGCCGGCGGCAATGAGTGATAGTGACTGCTGGCGGCAAAGCAAAATCAACCGCCCTTGATATATGAATGAGTGATAAAAGAATTTCCTGTTGTTCACGTATATGCGTAGATCTACTGTAAGATGCGAGTACCAACAGAGTGAATTTACCCTTAGCGAACTGTCCAGTTTGCCCGCAAGGGCTAACAAGAGAGTAGTTTTTCCAGATCCAGGAGGTCCTAACAGCAACGTCATTCTGCATGACATGGAATGAATATTTTAGTATTTCTACGTGTGGTTACCTCTCTGAAATTCAAAATACGAAATATTTTGAATTTCAGAGTCTCTCTAGTTACACGACACTGAAAGACTCATGAAACTTGTACAATTGTGGACTCACCTCCCAGGAATCACAGCACCACTAACTCCATTTAAAATGGGAAATTCCTGTTTGTTAGGCTTCAAAATCTTCAACATGGCGAGAAATTCCTGTCATATTAGGGACAATAAACAGCTCCATAATCAGTAATAAACATTTGAAGGACTATATCCAATTAATGTTCACATTTTGTGCTCCTTTGAAAATGCCTAAGTATCTGAACAGCAGCTAACACTTGATACTCTACACGGGAAGAGTTACTCTCAGAAATTCTGACATCCGTGCGTCTTATGCGAAAGTTGTATATCTTTCCATCATCCACGTTTTGTACGTCATTTTGTTATGTGTATGTGAGCAGTGCAAGTATTCACCTACCCACTGATTGACATCATACCTACCAAATACTACAGATAGCTCAAATCTCTTGTCTACATCTCATGCTGAATTCAACTATCTGCAAGAGAATCATTATATTCTTCTTTTCATTCCGAAATTTCTCCTTCTTTCGAAATGAATTCTTTTTTCAACAATCCAACATAGATCATCGCTCATAACAGATACTGATTGGAACTGAGACGTCAAGTTGGATGTAAATTTTTTTATATAACACTAACTAACCAGAAAACCAAAACCAGTTTCTAGAGAAATTGTCTATTGTCCTCCCTTGAATACCTTTGTGATGTTTGCAAGCCTAATGTTGTAGACAAGCAATTAGTGTGTCAGGCGTGACCCTGTATCAGACCTTAGTTCTCGCAGGTAGGTAGTGGACCATGTTAAGGGCTGACTTTACTACAACACAGTGCTCACCCCAAGCAAGTTGCGGCAGAAGTTTGGCAGGGTTGGAAGTGCTCGGCTCCCGACATGAATTTCGGCGTTCACAGACAGATTATTAAAACGCACTTCGACGGTGGGGAGACTGATGCCAACCCTACACAAGTAAACAACATAATGTCTATGAAGAACTTCGAGGAAATCGAGCAAAGTATAGAGGCCAACAGCGTCATTAAGCACATGGACCTGTCTTCATTAAAACCAGGAAATTCTGACCTGTTAAGACGCTGTTCAATTTCCCTCAATAGGTACTCATTATTATGTTCTTTGGTCCTGAAAACAGTGTCCACAACCTTGGACCTCTGAAACTTATTGAGCTTGCGGATGTCATAATGATCCATTGGAGCTCTTCTCCCTTCCTCTGACTCCGCCCTACCATCCCTTCCCGCTGTACTCTCCATCCCCTCGCCTGATTCTCGATTCTCCATCATGAGGTTCGTATCAAGACAAGCCAGAACCTGCTTCTGAACGGTGGGTAATCGCTGGAGCGCAGCCCACTTCAAATCCTCAAAATCATCTTGGTCCACTTCCAAACTGGACCTTCTGGCAAAAGGATTCCTTCCCTCTCCAGTATCGCCCCATAATCGAGAACCTCCATGCCTCCTCTCAAACCACGGGTCGCCCTCAGGCGCTGCGGATGCCGCCATCTTCACCTCTCGCTCGACGCTCGATTTCCTGCCTCCCTCTCCCTCTCCCCTGCTGCTCCCACTGCCGCGTTGCGCTTCAACTCGAATTCTCTCTTCTTGCTGTAGCCTGTTGGCGTCGGCGCTGCGATCGAACTTCTCAAGTTATACAAGCGTCGAGCATGTTATAGTAGGCTCCCGGTCAGACTTCAGCATGGGTATGTCGCCGCAGTCCTGCCATCATGTACCAAATGCAGTATGTGATGAGGGGTGGTCCCCACGTTGCGACATGGACGAGTATTCCGGACTTCTGGACAGACAGATACGATTATGGTACAGTCATGTACTGTACAGTATTTCTTGAGTCAATGCGGTCGCATCTCCGTAAAGTGCAAGGGCACCGTCCCGGCCTTTGTACTTTCTCAACGGTTATGGGGCATAGGGTCTTGACCT
Source organism: Marchantia paleacea (assembly GCA_014180765.2). Classification (NCBI taxonomy): domain Eukaryota; kingdom Viridiplantae; phylum Streptophyta; class Marchantiopsida; order Marchantiales; family Marchantiaceae; genus Marchantia; species Marchantia paleacea. Next base: position 345,742 of record MUAA02000165.1, read on the forward strand.
CACGGCATCTCAACTCTGAACAGATGCTGGCACCTGGCGGCGGGTATACAGTCACCGTGGAGCAGGAGTCCTGCGCGACGGACTGACTGACGTGACTACCTCCGTCTCCTCCACACTTCCAGTTCGCCAGACTTGGCATCCAACTACTTGTCTCAATACGAGAACTTGCGTCAGGACTCCATACCCTCTCCAGCCAAGGCTTCAACTCCGATGCGAAGGTGACGGGATATTCATCGGGGTATGTAACATCCCGAAAGAGAAAGGAGAAAGGAGACTATGGTTTTTACTGCGTTCTGTGTCCGATTAAAGATTCGTGTCAGTTTCAGCTATGTCGTTTAGCCTGAAGTCAATTTTTTCAGTCAAATGACATAAACAATGTAGATGATCCTAAAGTTCTGTTCAGAAATTGACTACTAAGCTGACCAACGATTTCAACGGAAATTTCTTTTTTCTTTTGTTTTGGCAATGAGGCACGCAGGCATAAGAACTTTACGAGGCATGAAGAGGAGACTAGATGAAACAAAGACAACTTCTTGCTAGAAACAGTTTGCATGATTTACTTGTCTGTAATGCTTTACTTGCTATATTATCATGCCTTGTATCAAGAGAGTTCTGGCACCGTGTGAGCCTAGAGGAGTGATCACTTCTTCCAAGTTTGCTATTTGACTGTCGCTGCACCTGTGAGCGAACTTAGATTTGCCTTGTTTTCTTATTCCGGTTGACCAGGATCCTTACTGTCCTCTTTTGAAGTTTTTCATTCCGAGTACTTTTGTCCACTGCAGTATAATGCCATGGGATTGTGAATTTAGAAGTAGATAAAAAGTAAAGCTAGATGCCTCATGAAGACCTAACAGTCTCTGATGTTGAAATACGCTGTCTTTGGGCTCTTACGAAATCTCTACGTTATTATACTATTGCCACTTTCAAGACAGGAAACGTTCATGCTTTTGTTGTCTGTACTCTTCTCATCGGATTAGCGGTTTTCGCAAATCGTTGTGCCACCTTTACGCGTTGACATTCAATTGACAGATTTGAAAACACTTTATCATAAACCCTCAAGACGTGTTTAATACAGACTGTCTGCAAAGTCTCTAGCCATGTAAGGTCAAGACTTTTGATTCATTTCCTATTTCGTCAAAGAACTATGGAATGTTTCTTTTTGGGATGGAGAATTCAACCACAATATTCGAGATGGAAATTTAGAGATAAACTTTACCTTTTCTTGATTTTGAACCATCTGGCTGGATACAAGAGACAAGGGATTTCTTTTCTCCTCACAAGTTAGAGTTGCATACACAACCATAAAAGTTATTACTCTATCAGCGGATTTTTGAATGTGGAAGAAGAGTGAAGACTAGGTATTCCCTCTCTAACCTTCGTAAGGTCCCTGACCAAAATAAAACTAAATTGGACTTTCGTGCTTTGATCTCATGGATCCCTAGGACGCAGCCTTAAATGTTTCATTCAGCATCTTTCGGCTAATTATTTCCTTAATCTCTATCCGCTTTGACCATTTTCTTGTCCATTCCTCTCTCTACTTCTCTCTCATATTTCTCTAGCGTTTTCGCTCTGGTAGCGGCATGGCCTAAACTTTCGATCGTAGCTGCAGAAAGATAACACTGGATGTTGAGATTACAAATTCACATTATTCTGGTCCGAGGATTCAGCAGATTAACAATACGAGCGCTGGGTGGGCAAGAGCTGTCGGGCAGAGAGAATTAGCAGCATTCGAATGTCGTCTAGAAGAGAAGAAAGCCCGATCGATCTACAGCAGAAGATCGATTCCACAGAGAAAGACTACCATTTTGAAGTAAAATTCGAGTTTCACCCTCACGCTCACTGTGCGGTGTGCCGTGCCATCAGCCAACGGATGCGTGACCATGGTCCTGACTCTTTAAACTTTCTGGTTTAGCTTTCTCTGCGTCCCATCTTTTGGTCACTTTCCCTTCTGGTATCGTCTTGACTGTACTGTACTCTTGTTTTCCGTTTCTGTCGTGGCGCTTTCCCCTCCGTCCTTCTTCCTGGTAATGAGTTTAGCCCCCACTTCCGTCTCATTCTTTCCTTGATTTGGTTTACCGTATTTGAGAGCTCAGACATGATACGAAGGTACTGACCGTAGATCACGCCTTCCTTGCCCTTTGTTGCCTTCCGTGCTCATTTGCGCTTCTCTATATTTTACCGGCACGTTCAAAGCAAGACGGTTCCTTGAGTCATGGACTCATGGTAGCTGTGGTTACAAGATAGTCACAGGTAACATGGAAGATATTTATCGATATTTTTTTCACCGTTACGGTCGTGATCTGCCATACAGCTCTTATGGCAGGCAGATCTCCAGATTCCAGGAACATTATCGGGCAAAATGAAAGAGCTCTCAAATGGGTACAATACAATCAGTAGTTAATTAAGAGCTTGGCTAAGAATTCTTTAATGTCTGTTTAGACCTTAAGCGACAAACTCAAAGAAACTCCACATCAACGACTGGGATATATAGTGCTGGTGTAAAATACATCGCAAGGTTGACATCGCTCAATGCGCCTGTGATATGTGTGGAAGTAGACAACTCAAGTTATGCATCGTTCCCATTAGACTTCCAATTTCCATCCTCCTTCCATGCGTCGCCGTTTTCTTTCCTTATCACGTCAGCGTTATTGCAGAGTTGTACAACCATACTATACGGTAAAGTAGAGTATATTACTATACCTTACGTACAGTAGCCTACTGGCGCCTGGATAGGGTGGTAGGTCCTAGGCATGAAGCATGGTGTGAATATTGGCAACCATCCAAAACGTTCTGTATCCAAGGAAGGTCGATGGCCATGAGAACATCATCATACGTTGTGCAGACAAGGGTGCCTACATATGCATGAATGGAGTCTACACGTGGCGACCACCGCTGATCAATGAGGCCGCGAGAGCGCTGAAGCAGACACGCTGTTGCGCCGCCTCCAGCACGTTAAGGAAGAAGGTCGTCGGGTTGGTAGGCTCGAAATCGCGGATGGGATGGGTGGAAATCCATGATGTGATGTGATGTGCTGTGTTGGATCCGAACAATTTTTGCACGTCTGTATGTCTGTCTTCTTCAAGTGCCAAAGAACCGGTCGACGAGTGCGTTCGTGATGTTCAGAAGTTTCTCTCGGCAATGCAAATAGTGCAGGTCTGATTGTTGTTTTCAACGAATCATCTCAATCTTAGCCGTTGTTGACGATTATAATCGGCGCTGTGACTGTTATGTGGCTTTCCATCCCGAGAATATTCGTAATTCTTGAACTTTATAGAAACATCTGTCCATCTCTGTATACGAACTGGAGGCCTCTCCTTACCTGTTTTTTGGGAGTTTGAGAGTGGGGGAAGCTGGCACTCTCGGTAACTATCCTAACTCTCGTCAACGAATTTTGCGTTGAAGTTCGGGCAGCTTTTTTGCAACGCCTGCAGGGGATTTTAGAACAATATTACAATCTTGAATTGGCTGCCTCTGAAATTTCACTCTTCTACCTCACCGTCTCCAGCAGGCTAAGTGAAAGTGCACATGCATGTAACCTTGAATCTCTTCACAGGATGCCACATTCTATAATCTGGAGTTTTGGGTCTTCCCTTTTTCCATACGTTTCGGATTAAAAAAAATTTGGTCACAGTTTTCAGCTCGCTTTATGTAACTGAGGGGCTGTCTCAATGGAGTCATTCATTCACATACGTCCATCCGCCTGCGATGAGAATCTAGGCTTTTAATGATTGCAGAGGTGGTTACGAGCTCTTATTGTTACTTAACCTGTAGAATTCAGATTCTATGCATCTATCGATCATCATGAACTTCTGGTGTCTTATAGGCCTGAGGGATTTCAGTAGTCATTCCGTCTCTACGACTCATGTTGATCTTTCTCTAAGATAATCTAAATACGTATTGACGGTGAGCAAAATGAAAGTTTTTGAACAGGAGAGACAGAAGGATTTTGATGTCGCTTGTGGCTGGATAACTGAACGGTTGTATATCCCTGATAAATTGGACTTGGTCGACCCATGTCTATTTACTAATATACATTGAAGTGGCTTGAGTTCTAGCTCCGTGGACCTTAGCGAGGCACATGTGATATCGTCTTGCTTCCATCGGTGTAAGTCAATCTTATCTCCAGGATTAGATATGGAATGACATTGGAGCCTGGTGACAGTGGCTTACTGTGGCTCAGATTTGTTAGTGCTTTTCCAAGCTTGTGCGTTAGTCATCCATCTTGTATGTAGAAGAGTGGACTATCTCCATCACAGTAAACCAAGCACCGCATATTGGATGTTCCTCGTTGCATCCTACTGTATTCTATTGGATTTGACTTCAGGTCGGATGAATTGTCGCTATCATTTATAGATCAGATCGGCGGATGATCAAGCAAATGGAAGAATCATATCAGATACTCTCTCTGAATATTCAGTGTATTTCTGGCGGTTTACTGCTTGGTATTGTGGACAATTATCTAGAGGCAAATATAGATAAAAAAATTGTCCAGTCATTTGGAAGATAAATCAACACTTCACATAAGGTTGATGTCAGAATGAACATGATTCACTGGCAATGCCATAGAAGTGCAGTGGAAGTGCAGTTTGAGTGCTTAGGGAACAAATAACAAACGAGATCAGATCAATGTTCGCATTAGGTTCGACCAGATTAAATTGTATCAATAGTCTGACATTCAAAGCTTTCTTGCTTATTCTGCTTGATGTCTTGATGCCGCTGAATATTCTTTAAGATTCTTATATTTCCTAAGTATTCAGGACAAGAGCATTTCTACAGTTTGTTGGTTGTTTAAAAGTGGTCAGATCGAGACGTGAGAGGAACAAAGTGATCATGAGAGGAGACGTTCACCAACCACATACAATGAGTAGTTTTTATGGTCGTAAACCTCACAATTGCTTACAGAATGACACCGGCCTCTCTGTTGAGTAGCAAATGATTGAGTTGCTTTCTAGATCAGAAAATTATATCGAACTTGTACCAACTGGAAGTCCTCGAAAGCATGGGTTCTTCCCTGAAATCCGAATCCTGTGGTCTATAGGTAGTCACTGTCAAAATTCTGGTACGTAACATGAAAAGGCATAATATCTGTGCTTGTGGATAGCCTTTTGTGTATATGCATGGAAGAGCCCAGTGGCTGCGTACATTCTACAATTGATCTACGTTCTATTTTAGACATCTGTATAGATATGCAAGACGTATTGTACAAGTATATAGCCGTATGCCCTTGAGCTTCACAAACAGACATGCCATCACACAAGATGAACATTTGAATGGATGGTTCGGTGCTGCATCCATCCTGCAAATCCCCGAGTGACCCCCACCAATGTCATGTCAGCCTCCTTTCTGTCCAGCTAACACGTCCTTCCTCTTTTGGACTTTAGTTTCCACCCTGCTGCTCTGCAGGCCGCCATGGAACTTTCAGGGGCTATTTCTGTACATGATAAGCTTGTGATGGCTCTAATGAGTCTTCAGCAAGATTCTAGAACATTCACTCCTGTGTCGCTTACTGACAGAACCAAGGTCCTAAAGCAAACACTTTTCAGACACCAATATCACCAAATAGGAAGTAGATGTCGTGTTCATTGAGTGACAACCTCCCTCCGTTCTGGTTAGTTTTTAGTAAACCGAGTAATAAAGCAAAAAGGATGGGAAGACCCCATCAACTCTTCTATTATGAAACCAAGGGGTTAGATGATATTGGGACTAGCCCCAATAGCATGACGAAGATGTACTACTTCACCTCATATATATTAACTATCTAGATCAAATTCACCCGCATGGAGGATATGAAAAAAATTACATTGTGTGATTGTTATATGGAAGGATTGTAACAACCAATGCTACATAGAGTAATGGATACATGTTGTCTAAGATAATATGACAATACATATAATATGGTAGCATTTCTGTTCATTATCGCACGAAAGTGTTGATGTATGTGTCTATATATTTCCAAGTCTAGAGAAACAAAGAAGTGAGTTCTATACATAACACTATACTTGGAGACGGTAGATGTTGACTCTCCACCCATCCAAGATGATAGACAATCATCCACTCTGAAATTATGTTGCGTGTATGATATATAATCACAACTTATGCAACAGTAACATGGAACTCAATTCTGTTTAGTAGATGTAGCACTTGCCATTCATGTGCTTGACAATGTAGATAAGGTATGACAAGACCCAAAAAGCACCTAAAGTCTGGCGTGCTTCCTTAGACTCGCCCGTCAAATATCGTCCAAATCACAGTTCACAATCCAATCAACCATGTAATATGTTCGCTTGTTCATGGAGGAAAGAGAGGGTTTCGAATCTGTTTTCCTTGTATGAGAAGTCTTTATTAGGATTTGATTAGTATTTGATGATCGCAACTCACGGATGAACTAGTTTTCGAGCCCAGAAGTGAACGGCAGTCACTTTGGGTAGATCTGATGAAGTTCCTGATGTCAGGAGGTTTTGTCATATCTCACATAAGCTTGCGTCAGAAATTGATGTCAGCGCCTGAGTTGACTTGTAATTCTAAAACCTAACTGCTGTCTTGGACTGCAGCTCCAGTTTGTCCATCATGTTTGGAATGTTTTCTGACATCAGATTGTTACCTTCAAATCAGCATACGACACATGCATTATTGTGAGAAATGTTGACCCTGGTGTTTTGACATTTGCTACTGAACAGTTGATAGCCCTTTGTGTTTGAGCTGTTGGTTGTGCATGCAATCCAAAGTTGTTGGACAGCTTTGCAGCACCATCATCAGGTGCACATTCTGTCAACCAAACAATGTTCAAGGATGCTGTGTAATTCTGGGAAGAGTGTCAAGACGCTTGCATGAAAATAGAGGCAGCTTGGCCATCCATATGTCTACTACATCTTTCTCCAAGTGGAAGCAACTCGCTTGAACATCTTACTACCAAACGTTGTGTCCCATTGCACACGGTGAGTACGCCCGCCCTACAGAAGCAGGGACTACTGTATTGCCATATCTATTAGCGAATCAACCATGAGCGAACAATAACAATAATTACAGGCCTTAGTGAATTTCAAAATCAAAAATTGTTTTAACAGCGCGAAAGGGTGTAAATAAGGTTCGACTTAAATTTTAATCACATGTTAATGGCAGTTTTGAACAATTTATTCACATTCAGGTTAGAGTACTTCGCTCAGGTTTATGCGCGAATATATATGGTAGTACATTATTTTTAGGTCATATGGTTTGTTTGGACTTAGACCCTCAATTAAAATCTGGTTACAGAAATCTAACCCAGTGAGGTGGTATAAGAAAGGAAACGACTGTGGAGAACAAGGCGAAGCATATAAAGGTAGGAACCAAACAGTTCTTGAAGTTGCAGAGATTAATGAAGAACAGTGAGCCGAAATACCAAATTAGAAAACCTAAGCAAAAAATGCTTCTGCATAAAGACTATATAAATATTCACCTGGATGTCAAGAACTTAAACAAGAAGGAAATAGAAGAAATTGTGCAATAGTGCAAAAGTAATTCCCAAATGTGTTTTCTCAAGTTGATAGTCAAAATGGAAAACCAATTTACTCCCTTAATTTGAGGTTTAGCTATGGACCTAAGGGCGGGATAAACCTTGTCACTATCTTCATGTTGAGTATTTATTTTTCCGATATGGATTTATATATTTTTGTCAGAAATTCGTTTTGCAAATTCTGCCAGAAATCGATATAATAAGCAGAAGATGAATCCATAAATTCACATAGAGAAATCTGGTTTGTCAAATTATTGTCTTCTTCTCTGGAATAAAATCATTAGGTCAAAGTGAAACCTTTTAAGCTGATAATTATACAAAATGTCGGATTGCATTTTGTGGGTTTTTATCCACGTGGCAAACAAATTCTCACATTTTTATACTGTAGGACTGGAATGTATCACGAGAGGAGAGACCCGATTTATAAGAGGAGATTTTGTGTTTGAATAAACTGAGTGTTCTGCAATACTCTATAAAATAATAATAATAATAATATTTCAAATAGAACATAAAAATTGCAATTGAATTCTAACGAAGAACAAGAAAACATCATGTATTTAACAATTCAGTATATTACACTACACAGAGCCATTGAAAAAAATGTATAAATTGAAATCTACTTAAAATTTATATGGAAATAATTATTTTTTGTAAATGCATGTTCCACAAACAAGAAAAAATCCACGATAAGGTTATAGTAGGAATTGATTTAATATTTAAGTCTTAGAATAATGTCATTGTTATGCTATTATTACTCTCTTTTGGAACATTGATGGGTAAGCTTCAATAGTGCTTTCTCAAACTTATGCATTATATTTGTTTCATTAGACATCTCATGAACCTACTTAAGGGTATATCAAAACACTTTTCTTACTGCGTATAATTACGGCTTTTGTATGAATACGAGAAAGAGACACACAGTTAAATAACAAAAGGGATGGGAAGACCCCATCATTACGGCTTTTGTATGAATACTACATCCTAAGTTATGATCAACAGTCACACAAGTAAGTAACTTGTCCTATTCGAAATACTTGCTCGATTCCATTCCCACATGCTGCGGTATGTTTAGCAGCTGTTTCTCACCCAAACTGGGTTGGAGCTCTCTCAGATCCCAGCAGACCTATGTGATCGGCGTTTTTCTGCGGAAGTGAGGACGGTCTGGACAGAAGACAGATTTCTCTGTGCTTCAGATTGTACCGTTGTATCTTCCGACATTCCAATGATCGACGATTTCTGTAGATTTATTTTAAGGTTCACCATGCTTGAGATATTTCTTAGTACGGAGGGCTAATTTGATTCGCAGTTTTGAGCTACCAAGAGAGGCTCTGCTCAGAGGAATTCATTGTAGCTTTCATCAACAAGTAACTAAACTCAGCAATCAGAGGCATGAACAAAAGCTATATATGATGGTGTCGCTAGCTCTAAACAAATAAAGGAAATAATCTGCTACATTTTGATGAGGACAGTCAAGCATGAAGTGATGCTCTGAGTCAATACTCTGGCAATTGCAATACTTGCACAATAATCTTCCTCTCGCAATGTAACTAAAGTTTCGTCTAGACTGCAAGATTATGCGTTAGAACCAAGGTCCACATCCAGTTGATAAATAGTCAGCCAATCTAGCGGGGAAAACCTTCAAGTAGAGTGAACTAGTTCTCAGTCCTACTACAAAGCTTTGGAAATGTATTCTTGATGCAACTCCTCTGTTATATTTAAATCTGGAGTGTGAACAGTCTTGTGAGTAAATTCCAGCGCAATCATAGATGAGTTGAAAGGACCCAACTGTTGGTTTATCAGGCCTACTTCTTGATGTAACAAAAGGAGCAACCAGTACGAGTGAGGAGTATGCTGACCACCTGATTCACTTGTTGAAGAAACCGAACATGCTTACTCAACCCCCATTACTTCCAGGGGACCACATCCCAATCACCCCTAGCACTGACCATAGGTGGAGAAGTTTTCCAAGAGTCCTAGAGCCTGCACTAACTAAAACGTCTGATGATTCTCTATCAAGGCCAAGGAGATGCTCTTAACTACCCTAAAACACCACAAGAACCACACTGGATGGCGAAAGTTGAATTTTCTGATTGACATGACATAGTTCTATTAGTCTACATTTGGACTGTAATCGATATGAGGCATTTAGGCCAGTAGTTGCTCTCACCTCAGCGAATGCAACCCCCGTATGCTAGCATGAATTCAGCTACCATTTCTGTGATATCATCTCCATGTATAAAGGTGCAACGCTCCTTTGCATATGTTGCTGCTCAACAGATGATACCGCTGCTTTGAGATTTACAGATAAGCGAACGTTACGCGCTTAGCTTTTAGACGCAACCAGCCAAGTAAATCTTGAAAAAAAAGACATGAAAATCAGTGAGGTCGCTATGGCAACAAAACTGGCACACTCCACGTCGCACTCACCGTCATGATCAGCTCTGTTATACCGTCTTCTAGGATAACAATTGCATAGATGTTGGACTCCAGAAAAAACTCTGAAAAATTGAGAACAATTTTACCGAAGTCAAATTTTACGAGGCGAAATATGTTACGGCAAAAGCATAGGGTACGAAAAGAATAATCAACTAGTACCTTCAAGTAGTGTGTGGCATGAGTGGGGTATATGGTATTCAGAGAATTACAGGAAGATACAAAATGAGTGCATTCTATGCTGATCTTCAGGACTCTGCCTCATAAAAGGCTGCTAGCCTTGCCATTTATACGACAAAGATGGTTGAGCAATACAATGAGTGTCACGCTCAAGCTATATGGGGACGAATTCTCATTTCGATGTGCAGCTCAATCTGCAATTTTAAGAGAATCCTTCCTCCTCTTGCTCTTGATCTGGGCATTGTCGTTGTTCTTTCGGAAGATCTAGATGAAATAGTGGTATGGTCTGAGACTTATATGGAGAATCCTCTGCAACTGAATGAAGAGCATGACATTCCAGATTCCAGCCTCAGTGGAGAATGTCTCGGAGGAGAAGACAGAGAGATCTCTTTGGTCACCGACTGTGATCATCCATTGATTGTGATATGGAACAGTCGGTGACCATATCACAATCAATGGATGATCACAGTCTACTACCTGCTCTTTCAGATGAATTGGTTATAACACTTGTGTGGCCAATATTGCCTCATACTCCATCACTAATGTGGCAATTGAGATGAGTTAATAGGTCTTGGAGAGAATTTTTCAGCATCACAGTACCTTGATTCTGTTGAGAGCTACTGCGTTTGAACGAAAAAGAATATAATCAAGAATTAAATTACGATTGTCTTGTATGAGAGATCCTAGCAGGAGATGGATTTGTTCAAAAGATACTGGAAGTGGCACAGGAAATAGAGTTAGAAATCTATAGCTTCTCCTTGTGACACAATACCTAGCCTCTTTCAAAAACTCTTAGAACTTGGCTTTTTCTCATGGTTCTGTCAGTATGTTGGCCAATTAATTTTGATATGCAACATGAGCTAGGTCCACTTTGCCCTCAAGAATTTGTTCTCGTATGAAGTGATAGTGATCCGCAATGTGCTTTGTGCGGGCATGGATCATTGGATTCTTTGCAATCTTGATGCTGCTCTCGTTGTCTAGTTGGATTTTTGTATGGAATTCTCAGGTCTTATATGCTAAGTCTCTCAGCCAACAAGCTTCTTTCACACCCTCAGTAATTGCTTCTGTTGATGAGCAAGCACCGATTGGTTGTCGTTTGCATGACCATGTGATTGGGCACTATCCTATCATATATAGAGGTTGGTCGTCATCGTCCATGCTCCCCTGCCTAGTTTGCAACTGTGATTCCATTAATCACGCACTCTCCTTCATTCTTGAACAGGATGCTGTGATTGATTGTGCCTCGCAGGTATCTCAAGTTTCTCTTGACGGCATCCATGTGCGGTTTTAAGGGCCAATTCGTGAATTGGCTGACAACACCTACTGCAAAACAAATGACAGGTCTAGTATTATTTATCTTACACATTCCGAATTTTGGGCCCTTTGTAGACATGTACATTTAGATTCTTATGGCTAAATTTTTTTCCTACGATCGCACATGATCAGTTTAGTTTTACGATAGATCGTGCAGTAGCAAAGTAGTTCTTTTTGTGTTATTTTTCTCCGCGCAGTTGCTTTTTTATCAACTACTGTGCGGAGTCAAATATCACCACCGTATATTAATACATGGTGTGTTGACTTCTCATTCAATACGTTTTGCACTAAGAAGCCATGATCCTTTATAATTAGTCGTAAATTTTTCATTCCAGCGGAGAGAATCTTATTCAAGTACCATGACACACCTTCACCATGCTTGTAGCCATATTTTGCCAGTCCATTATTTCATAAATATGATGGTAATGCACCTTGAACGAAGGCCTTGCAGATTTTGTTATTCCTCTGCGGCTTCATGCAAATCCTTCACAACAGTCGCATGTACAATTTCTCAGTATCTCTAAGTATCCTATTTAAACCAGGAAGAAATGTTCGAACCGTGCTGCTGAATGTCCAGTTCAACTCTGACTGTGTAGAGGCCCAGGGTCTATAGAAGTACAATTGAACGAGGTTAATTGCTTTCGGATTTTTTCTTTCTCATGAATATGACCTTTTATTAGCTAATTATATCAGCCCTCTTTCAAGTAAATTTCTTTTAATCTCATATAACTTTTCCAATCAAAATATCTAGCATTTGAGTGATTTCATGTCTCTAAGATTGTACCTTAAGTTTTGGAAAGACCACCATAACTGCATTCTCCATCTATCAATGGATGTCCCAAGTAACCTGTAAATCTTAATACATATAGACAGCCAAGGTACGCTCAATCACACAGCAATCAATGGTTTACGACTTGTGACGAATGGGCTTCATAAAAAACAAGTACTTGCCTCCAAGCTAGAGACTACTGAATCTACAAGTTGGTTGGTCCATATTTGGTTTAACTTCAGCTTCAGTCACATAATACTGATCAAAAAATATTCCTTTCAATATGGTTAATTGAACTTCTTTACATTGTCAGATAACTTTTGTACTAAATCTAAAGCGAAGCAACATATTTTATTTCATTCATATATTCAAATAAAATAATCATTTTAATTTTTTAAATGTATTATTTTTACAATAATTGCTTAAAAATAAAAAAGAAGCATGATATATTCTTGTAGTGTAACAGTTTTTTCAAAAAAAAACTTCCATTCAGCTAGTATATTTTTCATCATTAATTTTTTAAAATTTTATATATTATTAAATAATCATTTGATAGTATAAAAGAGCGCTACAAATATTTCGACATTAAAATTTTCAACTCATTTTTATATTTATTAACATTTTAAAAAATAGCAGCTTCTTTAAAATAAAACAATGTATAGAAATGTCATCTCTTTTTCTTGTATTAAACTAATAATAATATTATTAAGTTGAAAAAAAACTAAAAGCTATAAATTTTATATGCTATGTAGAATATATACAAAATCAAAAAATAATTTTTAAATTATATTCCTAAATTTGTGAGATTTATCAATAAAATTGATCTTTTATTACATTTTATTGGAGAGTAAATTTTTCAAATTATATTATTTGATTGCTTTAAATTTATGTTTGAAATCTTAAACTTCATATTGGAATCAGATTTTATGATATTTTCAAAAATATGAATAATTTATTTTAAGTAAAATTTCATGAAAATAAATATATCTTTATAAAAGACAGTTCAAAAATAATTTCAAAATAAATATGAAAAAATAATTTTATTTGATATCTAGATTTTGATAGATTCTACAAAAATTGAATATTTTATGATAATTAAAATCATAATATTATTTTATTTAATCTGATTTTAAATTTCTTTTAACTACCATATGTTTTTAAATCATCAAAAATATGTTGTTATGGTATGCAACTTATATCTTGTATTTTTTTTTTTTGAAATACGATACTTTCAAAATAATTTAATATGGTACATGAAATAATATAAAATGTCAAAGGGAGTAGATATAATGTTATTGTAAGTGTTTATTTACGTTTTTAAATATGATAAATAAACATGATAGTATTTTTACGAGTCTTTAAAAAAATTCAATCATTCATCATTAATTTCAAATCAATGGATAAAAATCTAGAAATAACTTTAACAGAATAATTGTGAACAAACATAATTAAACTGATGCATCATGTGATACAATGAATTTAAATAAAGCTTTGATCTTGTCAATGTTTTATACCACAATTAGATTATTTCATCATTTCTCATGTAGAGATGCCCAACGACCAAACTTTGACATGTCCAAGATTCAATAAATGGGAATTGGTCATCCTTGCAAGTGCAGCAAACACATGTTTGCCAGTCTAAATTGTTAAAACATCCAAATATAACAATCCAAAATTGATGTACCAACTCATAATCCAACATAATTCCTCCCAACAATCTACTCTGTATTATTTTCTTGTAATCTTTTCTCTCTTCCTTTTTTTCTTATTGCATGATCATATCTAATATTTTGATTTAATATTTTTTCCTGTTTAAATGCCCTTCATAAAAAAAAGTCGATTTTTTACCTGCATTTTGCGATCACCCATGTTAGTTTTACATGTGTAAAAATGTGTAAATTGTTGTTATGACCAATAACATTAAATTTTTTATGCGTAAATAATGATATGACATATAATGAAAAACTTAGTGTGGTTTATTACATGGATAGGTTAATCATCTAGATTATGCATCCAAGTGGTTTAAAGAAATAGTTGAACTCACGAATGCTCATAAATTGTAACAAATGAATAAAAATTATGTATGTTCCTTGGAAAAAATTAGAGTATCACAAGTGGAAAAAAAATACACTTTCAACCTTGAGTCCGTCTACTTATCAAACCAGTTCTCTAGCTTCACGTGAAACCACTGCTCTTAAAAAAATCTATGTTTTTTGCACACAAAAGAGAAATCCGGCAAAGATTAAAAAATATTCATGAGATGCAACAAATAGAAAAAAAATGTTATGTAGGACTAATGTCCTACATCTTTGCCCTCAACTAGTATCTAAATTATAAATAAAATACATACATTCATAATACATAATAAGTTTAGAGTGTGTTCATGGAGAATAATTCTAACATTGGCGGTTGTACATCAAGACTCGTGTAGAAAGACTTCTAAAGTTCATTCTTTGAATGTTTGGAAAACGGTTAAACGTTTCATGTCTATGTGCAGAGCTTTAGTTTCGTTGTCTCGGGGAGATAGTTTGAGCTTTAGCTTCGCTAAAGTTGGTGAGACGAATTCCTACCAATCTCCACATGTTCATCGCCGGCCTGCATTGCCACGAATCATGTTTCAAATGTAGACAAGTTAAGAGCAGTAGACAGTAAAAAGAATATTGCAAAGAAAACAGACCACGCATGGAGTAAAATGTGCGATGGTAAAAATCACCCAAGAAACATTCGAAGAAAACAACCGCAGTTAAAAGGAGACAAAAATAACTAAACACTCTAGTGACATATCGGCTATATTGCAGAATAGGTGGTGAACCGGTCAACATCTGATTCTTTCAGAACAGTAACTCACGGCAGAAGTAACCATGGTCAATTGCAGTGAAAAATAGCGTTCGTGAGAGGAAAAAGGATCAAGAGTACATGATTCGTAGGCCGAGAGAGAAGTGAAGGGAATCAGAAGGAAATTGAAACTTATATGTAGTTTTTGTTTTCCCCCTAACTATTTTAAAAGAGAATTCACATATGCCTAGCTTTTTGAGTAACATGTTTCAGTCACACCTTTGGAACTCTGACTGGTTAAGTTAAATCTAGTCTTGTAAGTTACTATCAAGATTGCAGACCTGCTAGAAGACGTGAGTTATCAGTTCCGATCACTCACTACCTTTTCTGCAATATAACCGACATATCGCTATCTCTCTTCGTTGTCAAGCATGTACTTAGTAAGCTAAGTAGAACAAGCAGCAGTACTTTCAAACAAATTTCATTGTATAATACTAAGTGAGACTACATTCAAAGGTCTAGCATGCACTTTTTGTTTTAAAACCAAGAAAATAATCAAGCGTACATCATAGTCTAAACAAACTGAAATGACTTTTGATTCTAATTATTACCATTCTGTCCGCAAACGGTCCAGCTTCTGGCAGATTTTCCATGTCATACTTCAGATTTGACCAGTCACAGCAGACATTGGACATTACAGTGTTCTATTTTGTCCAATGATCATGGAATCAAATCTGATTACGTTCAGTACTACAGATGCCTTTGTTCTTTGTGGGCAAGATCACTTAACCTAGCAATGAGCTCCTTTATTTCCCGTGGATTTGGAAGTAGAGCATCAATTACCCGAATACTGCACAAAAATTTGGAGTTCCTTACATTGAAGGAGTCTGGGCATTGGCTACATACTTTTCCTGTCAAGCAGAATCAGTCTACAAGATCTATTACAGTTGCAACCGTGTTAGTCACAGTATGTACGTCGTCGATGGCACTTTTAGAAAAAGTTTTTTGGAAAATTTTGTACAACAGCTATGATCGATAAGCTTGTTGAAGAAACCGAACCTGCTTATTCGACCCCCATTACTTCGAGGGGACCACACCCCAAACACCCCTAGCATTGTCCATATGTGGAGTTGTGTCCCCAGAGTCTTAGAGCCTGCACTAACTACAACTTCTGATGTTCGTCTATCAAGGCCAAAGAGATGCATCAGGAGCCCATTCATAACTACCTCAAAACACCGCAAGAACCACAATGGATTGGCATGCCATAGTTCTGTTAGTCTACATATGGACTGTAATCGATATGAGTAGTTGCTCATATCGATTAGTTGCTCTCACCTCAGCTGAAAGCAACCCCCATCTGCTCGCATGAACTTTGATACAAAAGGAAGTGAATTCAGCTACCGGTTCTGCGATATCATCTCCATGTATAAAGGTGCAACGCTCCTTTGCATATGTTGAGCAGCAGCATATGATACCGCAGCATTGAGATTTACAGATTAGCGAACGTTATGTGCTTAGCTTTCAGACGCGACCAGTGAGGTAAATCTTGGAGAATATTGACATGAAAATGAGTGAGATCGCTATAGCAGCAAAACTGGCACACTCAACGTCGCACTCACCATCACGATCAGCTCTGTTTAATATCGTCTTCTAGGATATGAATTCCACAGATGTTCGACACCAGAAACAAACTGAAAAATTGAGAACAATTTTACCGAAGTCAAATTTTACGAGGCGAAATATGCTACGGCAAAAACGTAGGGTTCGTTATGAATAATTAACTATTACCTTCAACTAGTGCGTGGCATGGGTGGGTATATATGGTGTTCAGAGTATTACAGGACATTACAAAATGAGGGATCTATGCTGATCTTCAGGACCCTGCCGTTTATACGATTTCGAAGGAACAAATAATATCTCAGATTTCATCTCTTAGTCTGGCACCATATGATGAAGGTCGAGGAGCTATCAATCCTGATCATCTGTCATTAGTCAGCTCACCAAAGTTACTTGCTCTTCTTAAGGGCACTTTTAGAAGGCGATCTGTCCGTAAGAATGTTTATGTGCAGGGATCAACGAAAGAGATCGGTCTTCTTTTCTTTAGCTATCTAGCTCTTAACTCTCATACATGGGTCAAATCCCTGTGAATATGCGGCCGAAGTAGTTTGTTTCTTTGGATGTTTCTTTCATTTGAATTTGGCAGATTCTTCCTGACGCTTAACTCGTATACAACTAAAGAGAATACACATATTAAATAGAAGTCCAGTTTTCTTCAACCCCAATCTTAAGCAACTATTCACGGAAGTACGTACAGAATGAGGTTCTGGTTCCAAAGGATGCCGTAGTCATGACAGTCTGCCGTAGGATCGAACCACAAATAGATACGCTGTTCCCGTTGTCCAACTCCTTCAGAAAATACGTCTGTAGGATGTAGGGCTCGTCCGAGACGTTCCCCGGTTTTTGCATACAGATACCATCTGATTGCAAGGAAGAATTGCCTTAGCTCCTCAGGAACTGTATATTCTTATTTCTCCAATATGCATGTCACTGACAGATTAGACTGAGAACTCATTGCATGAAGCGTGATCACTGTCTCTGACACTAGCAAAAATAAGCTTGAAACTTTAGAGGAATACCTTATCGGAACTGTGTGCAGCAGGATTCCGATGGAGTCCAGCTTTCGTAGAATCTCTGAGTGAAGATGCTTGTATTTTTTTGCGTCTTGAGTCCGATCAGATATATGCGATTTTTTTCATTTTCTTTGTGGTGGTGAGCCTAGGGTAGAAAAGCAAGACAAAGAGACAAGAAAGAGAATGGTTATGATGCTGCTCGCAAATGAAAGTAAAAGGATGCCAAGACTTTCTGTAACGGGAGCAAGAAGTACGAGTTCTCCGGACAGACCTAGAAATTCCTACTACTGCTGGTACAATTATTTCATATTCAAAAGACCAAGGTCTAGCACCGTTACGTTTCATTGTTTGCTCTTATTTCAGCCTGAATCATTTCAAATGGTCGCTTTTTAGTTTAATTTACTGAGTTCCCTTAAAGTAAGCCTGCTGATAGTCCTAGTATGCTTGTTTGTTAGGTACTTATTTATTAATGTCAAAAAACATTAAAAAATTCCAGAAAATTCAAATCTCTTTTGACTAAAAAATTATAATTGTAAATCTATAACCACCTTTCCTTATTTAAGACATAAAGTTTCTATGGTTTTAAACTTCATCTTCTTTGGAGAAAAATCGGCGAAATAAGTAAATAATTTTAGATTATTGTACTTAATTTTTTTATTTTTTTTAAAATATTATAATTTTTTGAAAGCGTTTGGAAAAAAGAACCCAAAAAATTTTAATTTTTTCTGTGTTTTTAAATTTTTAAAAAAAATTTCATACAAAAAGAAGATCTTAGGATTGACCAAATGCACATATTCCATTGGATGTTATTAAAATATCATATAAAATTAGGGTGAAAATAAAATAAAACTCCACATTATAAGACCAGTATCAAATCATTGTAATCATAGTAATATTACAAACTATTGAGAGAAAAAAGCCGCTTGACACATTACACATATATGTTTCGAATCACTTTTTGTTAGAGTGATCAAAACTCATCAGTATTATTTAAGCTGTATAAATGAGTCTGTAAAAGGATTCTTATATGGTCCACTTAGATATGTATAGAAATGGAACAACATCTCAGGATCTTATCTTTAAGAAGATTCCCTCTAAGACCATGATAAACCATTAAATTTTAAGGGGTTGCAAGTATTAACCTTGTTCTCAACTTCTCAATGTGTTCTGAATCTTCCACACATGTGAAATAACGACAAGTCTAAAGTTGAATAGGAACGGCAAAGATTGGAAATCCAATTTGACGGAAGCTGTAAACAAGTGAGGCAAATATTCAAAGTGTTGAATGTCTTGCTGAGTGAATTCTAATGTGAAAGTGCAACTAGCTGATGCAACGGTATTATCAACTGTCATCTTCAATGAGCATCTGATCTTGTTTATGTTGGATCAGTCTCAAACTTGTAGTTGATCAGCTCACAAGCTCGTCTGATCATACTGAACTTCTAACTATCATCTTGGTTTCATTTTGATGTTTAAATTTCAAACATCGCACATAGCCTTGACAGTCTACAGCTGTTGGACATGTGAGCATCTCTTGAACGCTCATAAGTCACACATACAGCCTCAGGTGCAAAGCTTGAATAAGAGGCTGCCACCCTCATAGTACGTGTCTTTTACAAGTGCTAAGTTTTGAGTGCATTGAGGAGAAGCCATGGAGTCTTGTGTTGAGTGTAGTACGTGCAATGTCAGATTGTGGACTTGTGAATGTGATAATCTGGTCACAAAGTGCTGTTGAATGCTGACAGTTGTGGTTAACCTACAGGGAGACTTGAGAGTGAAAGGCTATCATTGGTATCAGAGCAGAGATTTGTGGAGAGTGAGAGCTTTGGAAGATTTCTAGAGAAGCTTTACGTTCTATATCAAGATTGAGATAATGTGTGAGCTCTTGATCAGATTTTTGCGGTGAGTGTGTGGAAGCGAGGAAGTTCTGTCAATGTGATGTGTTTGCACGAGGAGTTTCAACTTGTGAGTACAGAAACTTTAGTTTGTGTTGAGAGAAGTTCAAGAGAAATTGTGTGAGTATGTCAATTCCTTCAGATAGTTTCAATTGGAGATGCATAGATTAAAAATCATGATGCAAAAGCCAAAGCATGCTAGAAAATAACCAACCTAAGGTCCAAAGGAAAAAGAAAAAGCTAATTTCTTTTGTGATAAATCACTATGTCTCCAACCACATCTCTAATGTCTCTTACATGATCGTCAGGGTTTTAAACAAGCATCACCAATCAAAGCTATCTTTCTCTCAATAGTAAAGCTAAAGCATCTTGTAATGCAATGCATATATATTGTCTTAACTATTGCATGCAAGAAGATAATAATAAATGTGCACCAATACATCTATCATGATAAAACCAAGCCCACTCTCTAAAAAAACTATCCATATCTCATCTAGATACTCCATGTATCTCCAAGGTCAAAGAAATGAAGATATGCCATCACACAATCCTAGGTATTTGTGGATCTTAGCAGTACCACAAATCTCTGGCAGTCTTCTAGCATGACATATGTGGTAAAAGTGTCTTAAGTCGGATCAGTAATCACAACAACTCGGTCCTTTATTTGTCCAAAGAAAACAAGTAGAGATCAGCATGTACGGTTATCCAAGATGTTATGATGTACTATCACTCTCTCCACTTTGGATGATACTCTCTTGAGCAATGGCATAAGACATTGTGTGTAAGAATCCTCTGACCTCCAAAAGAACAATGAGCCAAACGTGTCTCCGATGCATCTAGTTCATCACCACACTTGCATGTGAGTATGCTAGAGGTTTAACATTGGATCAACCCCAATAAAAAACACATTGATATGATAAATCTGAAATTTATGATGAGAAAAGATCAGATGGAGGGTCGCGTAATCAATCATTAGACTCGACCCTTGTCAAAGTAAGAACGGATATGAGCTTTAGATGCTATGAAGAAAGAATCATCATGCATAATTCATGAGAATATAGTTTCATGATGTGCTTCTATCTAGCCAAAAATGGCAAACCATCATATGCAATATGTACGGAGGACTGTAGAGGATAAGGATTGCACTTGTGAAACACGTAGAGAAGATTATAGAGATTAAGGATCACATCATAAAATATATTTTTGTAAGAGAAATTTATCACGGATAAAAATCAAAAGCATGATCAAGGAGCCACCAAGTCCTAACCACCGAGAAAAAATGATGGGGCATAATTCTCCATGGCAAGTAAACCCATCCCTTGAAAAATAATAGACAAACAAATCTGGCGGATAGCTAAAGAATCCGGAGGTGAATATCAAGTCCAAGGACTCATAATATCACCACATACCTGAATAACTCTTCTATCAAAATTAGAAAGTTGAGCCATGAAAGAAGAACTAGATCGTATCATCCCCGTGAGATATATAGGTACCGTGAGATGCATGTGGATAAGATGCCTACTCTTCTCACTTCAGCACCTCTCAAGTGTAGTAGGTTGTCCTTATGCAAAAGATCATGGGATAGAGCCTCATCTAGATATGTGTCATAAAATTCCAAGAACCCAATAGCAGTTCCAAAATATTTACTCCATTGATACATCAAAGTTAATTGGAGGGAAGTTTGGCTTCTAGAAGATCTAAGTGGACCAATTGTGTATTGTCATGTATCTTTTTTCATTGGGGTTTGTGATCTCTATCTTGATTAAACTTGATAAGAAAAAGTTACATGATTATTACTTGTAGTTATTAAAGTAAAATTCTTAGTATTATAAAATACATGATAGCTGATTCTCAGGTTGAGAATCAGCTATCAACAATTGTTTGGAGAATGAAGCCTTGTTTAGAGTTGAGACTTGTTTTGAAAAAGACTTTTATCATCAATAAACCATCTCTTCCTTTTGAGTGATATTTGACTCTTTGTAAGAGTTGTCATCATGGAGTTTGGAATTTGAGAGTTTGTGTAAGAGTGTGAATTAGGGTCATGGTCATCGGATTGGAACATGTCCTTCTGGATTCATGATGAGCTTCCATAAAGTCATCGGAACTCATAGTTCCAAAGAGTTATTTGAGTATGTACATAGTGACGTGTGGGAACCCTCTCCTAAAGCCTCACACTAGAGTAATAGAAAATCTCTACAGAACCTAAAAATCAGGAGGTAGATGCAATGGAATCCATACCTTGCACTTTGATATCTTGACCCTAAGCCCAACAAGAGCTAGTTGGATCAGAAGGTGATCAAAGACAATAGCAATTTCACTCATAGGTCCGAAAATATGTATGTGATGTACCAAAGATGGAAAATCACAACAGTATGCTCCAGTGATGGTCTCTAAGAAAGTCCGATAGTGTGTCATAGCAAATAACAATACTACTAAAGGATCATCATGACATGTGCAAGTCAATGACTCCCTCTATTGTGTGCATGTGCTGATAATACAGAAAAAATATGCTTTATAGAATAATTTGATGTACCGATACAAACTCTAATGATCTTTTTACAACTTGTAACTCCCTGAAGATGGATGAACGTGAAATGATATTAAACACATTTTTAATGTCCACCTCAATAACTACCCAATTGGGATGCAAGTCAAGAAAAGCTCTCATTCTAAAAATGATGGACTCTTAAACTCCATGTGTTGAAACTCCAAACTGATGAGAAGAAAGATGCTCTCGGAAAAATAAGCGAAGCTGAAGAATGATGGTGCGGTTCACTAGGCATAAAAATATATTCCCAATAGCAATAGGTTGAAGTCCTACCATGTTCTTCGTCATCTCCAACAATCTATTAGCATCTAGCACCTAAGTGATCAACCTAGGAATCTCACCATGCACTCCAACAAATCTCCATGAATTATCTTCTTGGATAAAACATGTCTCATACGCTCATAATTATACCTGTTAGTCCTTTTAGAGAGATGAGGATAATATTACCAAGATCTATTTAAGACAAAAGTGTGCTCAGATTGATAGTAAAAAATTTGAGGTGACACTCAATCCATGGACTAAGGGTGCAATTGTTGCAAGAGGTGTCTTATTATTAAAATAATTATAATAATTATTAAAATTGATTTATAGTAGGGGCTGAATTGTACTTAAGAACAGCAAGCGGAAATTTCCATTTAGGACTTCGTATGAACTCATGCCATGGATGTATGGCGAATGTATGATGAAGGTACATTATAGGAGGAAGGACACAGTAAAATAACAAAAAAGATGGGAAGATCCCATTAAATCGTTTATGGATGAAATCAAACCGGTAACATGAGGTAAGGCCCCAATAGCATCACAGTATGAAATATATCCTACTGCACTTAAGATATTTGAACTATCTTGGTCAAACGGTCTATAAACAATAGGAGCATCCAAAGAAGGATCACATAATGTGATTGCTCTCCTATGGATGGCACTAGTTAGTGCTCTATGTAGACCTTTGAAAACACATTGCCTAACATATGCTATAAAATAAACTAGAGAGAATGATAACCGATGCCGCCTAGTATAATAGGCTCTCGTGCACTTCCTGACAAACATATCAAAGTCGGTGTCCATAGCTCCATATAACTCTAAAGCTATTGGAACAAAAAGGTGACCTCTCTGCATATCTCTATATTTGGAGACCTTGACGGTTGCCGCTCCACTCACCTTGACGGTTGCTGTCCATCCTAGAGGATGGGTGATCATTCCTTCTGAAACTGTGTCACGAGTAGGATAGGTAACCACCATGTCTGCTACAATAAACTGATCCTTCCCATCCAAATATAGGTCTGTCCTAACCCTAGTCGATTGCAAGGCATAGCAACGCTCCTTTCATATGAGGTATTCACCCTCTCGCGCCATAGCAAACACCACCTCTCTAATGGCATCATGGATAGCTATCCTTTGCCCTCCGAATGGGCAATGAGTCATATGAATATTGCTACATCTAAAGTGATACCACACTCATATATAAGTAATGAAGATGTAGATGGATGGACCAAGCCAAGATAGAACCTCATCATTGTAAAAAAGTAGTTTGTACGAGTCGGAAAGCCCTGATTTATGGTCAAGTCAAGATCCACAAACCTGCACTTTTGCATGAGCAAGAGCGTAAACAAGTTCTTGTAGTACAAGGAATAGTCGGATCCATTAAGAGTGAATATAGACTGTGCTAAAACTATAGGTCCACCGAGATAAACTGTATACCTCTAGTCCAATCAGTGGCCAAAGAGAAAAAAGAAAAAAGATGGGAGCTCATGTCGTACCTCTAGGGATAAAGCATTTCTCGTATATCGTAATAGTATCTATAAAGAAAATGATCCCGTATCTCAAGTATGAGCCTATCTAAAATCAAAAATCGAGAAGATAACAAAGGTGGTGAGAGTGCCCAACTAGTCAAAAATGCTATAGGTGCAATCTCCTCCATTGATAATAAACCCACCCCTCTAGACAAAATCGACAAAGATGTTTGTCTCTGTGTCAAATCTCTTGTCACACACTCGAAGATCCCTGGTCTGATGATGTCACTAAAGACGTACATGATCCTCTTATCAAAGTATGTCAAATGTGATATGAATGTAGATGAAGGAGTAATCATGCAAAGAAGGTAGGTGGATCGACGAGTAATACTAGATCAGAGTATATCAAACGCCATATGTGGATCTCCTAGTAAAAAAGATCATCTACATGTAAAAGATCCTCAGTAATTGCAATGTCTAGTTAGCGTGAGACAAAATCCTCTGACCCTACTTACACTCCTAGAATGTGTAAGTTGTCAATCGATGTCATACATCCCTCAGGAAGTATGAGATGTGAAGAAATGCCCAAAGGATATCAAGTCCTACACTTTGACACCTTGATTTTCAAGCCTACAAGATGAAGCTCGGTAATCAAGTAATCAAAGCCATGTCTAATATAGTCTACAAGGTTCACAATGTGTATATCATCCATTAAGGAGGTGAACACACAACCTGGCACGGCCAAAGTAGTAGATAAAAGAACTCTATAATGAGCCATGGCAAATAGGGGTCCTCCCAAAGGATCTCCTTGTCAAGTACAGGCGGCGGACTATAGAATGGTGACTCTTTCTTGAAAAAGGTCATGCTAAGAGAAGAGAAAAGAATGTGAATCATAGAAAGACCGTACGAAAGGAATGAGGTTCGATAAAGATCTAGTTGCCTCTCTAAGCACTCTGAAGATGAATGTATGTGAGACACTATTAAAATCATTCTCAAAATCCATATGCAAGACAATCCAATCCGGATGGATATCTAGAAATGCTCTAATGTCCAACAATACCGCCTCGCCATCTCATGGTGTGAAGACTTTTAACTTGTATGGATAAAGATGCTGCTTAAAGTATGAACAATGTTGCAAGATCATGGTAGGAGTGATTAAACACAATAAGACCTCCCCAATAGCAATTGGTCTAATGCCCTCAATGTCCTTTTTTCTCCTAAGAAGCCAACTAGCACCCATTACCTAACTAATTAACAAAGGAATCTCCTCTCTCGCAACTTATGCAGCCACCTAGAACAACTCCATGAAAACACTAGAATGGATCATCCACCTAAAAGCAATCTTGAAGATGCTTATATACCATGTTTGACAAGCCCCTCGAGGATAAGCATGGGGTTATGCATAGAGAATGGGCAAATAGTGATCTATCAAGACATAATGGCTCCTTTGGTTGATACTCCAAGACCTCCAATGATATCTCCTCGCCCATGGCTGGATGTTAAAGGCGTAAAAAGGAAATAGTAGAACTTTTCTCAATAGAACCAGCCATAGACAAAGGATGAATGGCCCACGCTGTCTTGTTATATTCCCCGGTCTGCCTCAAGATCCTACATCGTTGCAATCGAGCCAAATCAGAAATATCATGTGGTTGAACTCGACTACTCACATGTATGGCTCGTACAAGCTCCTCTTGCAATGTAGTTCAATCCCCTACTCGAAATCTCCAAAATCTACCTGCCACCTCTCTATGTCCAAAGAACCCCCCCCCCGTAACACTAGTATAACGTAGACACCATTGTGGAAGTAAGAGAAACAAAAATCATGCTAACTCATTCATGGGATCACATGCCAACCAATCGAATGGTAAGTGAACGGTAAGCAAAAAGCACATCTAGCCTCGTCATGGAGTGCACGAGGGAGTCTATGGAATAAACGTGGACATGGGAACCTAGTCTCAAAAAATCTGAGAATAGAACATGCATGGAAAGATAACCACTCCCACGACCGAATCGATATACCCTCAACGATCAATGAATAACTTGATATAGTCTATGTGTTCCCCGAAGTGACAAATATCGATATCGATGTGATCGTCATCCTCACGTGTGCATCCCAAGTGGTCCAATCATAATCTTTGTGCATCTATTCCATCTATTTTGGATCTTTACCCTTTGTGAAGTAAAGAGATAATATCACACTGGACATGGTGCATCATACAACATTTTTTATGACCCCATGATGGGAAGTGAAGATATAGCTAGCACAAAGAGAACGATGATGACATACAACACACCATCTTGTATCTCCTCCCATTTCAGAACCACAACCCACTAACACCCCACTTCACGTAGAGAAATGCTAACTGTGAAAACACTAAAATATAAAAACATTTATAATTTTTTATTCCAATTTTCATAATTTTTTAATTAGGTTTCAATAGAACCAATGCAATAAAAAAAGACTGGGAAAAAAAACTGGACATATATATCCAATTTGAGAAAAATCATTTAAAATTTACTCATAATAATAAAATCGATAATATCTCTCTATATAATGTTCAATTTAGCAATGTAATCCAAATTGAAAAACCAAAGAATCCGCTATTCATTCTCCATGTTCCACAAAGTATAACACTAGAATATGTGAAGAAATTATCCTAACTACTCTACTCTCCCGGCAGTCTCTAGGCAATCTTCACGTGAGAATTTCGCATCGTTTGCCCTTTTATGCTCGGCTATTATTGGTCTTCTCTTAGGCTCGCGCCATCACTTT
This sequence comes from Marchantia paleacea, assembly GCA_014180765.2. Taxonomy (NCBI): domain Eukaryota; kingdom Viridiplantae; phylum Streptophyta; class Marchantiopsida; order Marchantiales; family Marchantiaceae; genus Marchantia; species Marchantia paleacea. The sequence continues at coordinate 372,281 of MUAA02000165.1, forward strand.
TCGACTAAACGCCTGAACGTTCAGATTACGTGTTATGAACGTATGATCATCTTCTGAGCCGGCTGCTCATTTTCCCACTGCTTGCTCTGCGTGCTAGATCTTCACTGCTTCGTGACTTTTCTGAAATGTATATGCACATTGACGTTCCTGCAATTTGGGGTCCCTCATTGAAGCCTAATTCACAAAATTCGGTAGAACAGTGAATACGACCTCGGAGGCATCCATCCACTTCCTCCAGTGTAAACAGTTTCCTGTTCATGTGATAAATGGAAATGTGAGCACTTTTGGTGGTGGAATTCTGTTTATCATCTGACCAACTTCGAATCCTAATAGTGTCCAAATTCGTGCAAACTTAGATGGGTCCATCCGATTTCATGGCAGTGGAATTCTTTTCGGATTTGTTTTCCTCATTTTGAGGGCTTGACGATCAATCATTATGAGTGGGGGACACTGAGGGGGATTTGACGAAGAGGGAAGAAATTACAAAACAAATGTACATGAGCTTGGCCTTCAGCTTCCTTCCTTTGGTACGACATGATGATGAGTTGGTCTGAGTCTCTGAGAGTTAAGGCTCAAGCGTCACAAAGCTGCGTGATTCTTTTATTTAGTTAAACTTCATATACATTTATCTATTCTTTCTATTTTACTAACTTCACAGGGTTTAAGATTACGATTTAGTTCAGGGTTTAGGAAAAATTTGATGATTTCTAGATCCTTTTTGAACCATTTACACTATACAAATAAATTTTAGAAGGAATAATTCGGCAAAGTCCTGGAACTTTCGGATGAAGGTGTTGGCAAGAGTTAAGACTAGACGCATGAGGAATTCAGAAGCTTGATCGTAGTTTACCAGGATTGAGTAATAGTGGACAGTTTAGGGAGCCAAAGCGTCCAATCCAAACAGCTCCTCACTAATATATAAGGAACAAATTTAGTTACCCTAGCTCAAGTTTTTCCTATTCAATACATCGACCCCATGGTCGATGTATTGAAACTACTGAATAGGCCCTTGTCAAAAGCGTTAAGCGTTATACAAGAACCGGGGCACTTGGTAGTTAGCGATGCTTGGGAGGAATTTCACGGTAAATGCAAACGGCAATGGGTAATTTATGAAAATCTGTAGGTGAAAACAATGGTTTCATTTTATTACTCTGCCTTTTAGTAGACAATATTTCCAGTAACTTTACGCCATGGGATCTCAATCGCGAAATCGTGAAGAATACCGATGCTTGGGAGTGTCTAATTGAGAATGCATTACTCATATACGGGAAACTGACCCTTACTTATTCCGATAGACTTTCTCCTAAACCTCAAACTTATCCCGATTATTTGCATGTAGGTGACATAAGAATTTGTAGTTCTCTTGTTTTCTTATGGGCCCTTGGATAGGCTTTTATTCTTCACTTTGTTAGCCTTTGCTTTGTACTCTAATGGATGGTGTTTCATCTCGTTTTTCATTCCATGCGTCTCATTTCCCCCATTAGACTTTTTCTGGTATCAACTTGACCGAAATGGTGCATTAACTATGAGAAATATACGTGCGAAATTGGATGTCGCAACGATTGTCGCTCTTTTTGTTGCACAAATATCTTGAAGTTACTATTTATGAATCCGCCATTTTGCTTTGGTTTGACTTCTATAGAGGCAAAAGTGCTTCATGGTGGACAACTAAACTAAGTTCTTAGAGCTTTTGAAATATATGATATTGTTTAACTAATAATGTCTAGTTTGGACTAGTCACTTTCATCAGATGATTTTTTGTTGATTTCGTCACATCCTTCATGCAAAGAAGTCTCCTCGTTGAAATGAAAAGAAGACATTCTAATTTACGCATCTCCACTCGTCCTTGAGCTATCACGACCCTCTTCATTCATAAAACTATTTGACAACTCTATGAAATCTTCCACCGGTGAGCTAAGATTTGGTTCTAGCTCCTCTGTCAATTGAAATATGCATGTGGATTGAATTTTTACAAATTTCATGTCAACATTAGACTTGTGAACTTCTTCCATCATTGTTACTCTCAACTACTTCTTTGGTGTAATGACCTCACTCCCCTTATTGTTTTTCTCACTAAGAACATCATTTTCTTTCATAATCACCATCTTCATTTGATTGCAGATGTCATTGCCCTTAGAAGTAAAGGATGTTGTAAGTGACTCATCGTCCAAAGAGGCTTAAGAAGTGATATGTGTATCACTATTTACTTTTGCAATCAAATCATATGAATTGTCTTGGCTCTCTTTATTGTCAGCATTCAGAAGAGAGTTTTGACAATGAAGAGGTGTACATGATTCGCATTTAGTACACCATGTACGTATGCATCAAAATATGCCAATGACATCAATCTAAAACACAGTTAGAATTTAAGTAAACCAAATGCAAAATCCTTCGCTTGAATGACTAAGAAGGAAAAACATGAAAAATATTTTCAAAATTTGCAGAAAGCTATAATGATCCCCAAAATGTATTTTGCACTCCTTTACCACATTCATGTAACTAGTTCAAGGCTTCTTTTGGCACAATTAAACTTTGACTTCAAAATGGTGAAAGGAGAGAGTTGACTGAACAACGCTAGGAGCCGGAGATGACTATTCTAAGCTAAAGCCAGAGAGGACTCTGAATTGTTGCATGAAATCTTGGAAAAGACTATATATATAAGCTCAATCTTTTTTAACTAAATCTCTTACAAATTCAATCACATTCTGAACAGTTTTTTGCCTCTCAATCTTGCATCAAATGACCATGTGAACTTCCTTGATGCACTTTTTATATTTTTGGACCGCAAATCGATAAGAAAACTCTAATTTTTCAACTATGATTTTTGATGTTTATGATGCATAAACTGTTGTGCAACAATAATAAAATCCATACCATTGTGTTTTATGGAGAATTTGGTCAAATTTTGACCTTCATGGAGATTATCACTATTTTCATTCTTAAATCAAATATGAGAAATAAGTAGGGCTATATGTTTTTCATCATTGCCGGATGTTACTTTCATGGATAGATTGTAACTATCAAATGAACTATGGTTATAATTTTTGTAGTTTAGTCACACTTGGCGTATTTTGATTACCGGTCCTGGTCCATGTCATCATTATGTCTAACCATAGTTTGTTAGTATAAACAAATAGAAGCTCCCGTTGACATTGGTCAATGATACATACATCATTTTATTTCTAAACATTTTTCAAGTGTTACATTCAGACATTAGAAAGTTTGATTTGTGATACATTTATCACAAAATTTACTTTCGATATTTGCTGCTTTGAGCTCAAAAAATAAGGATTTTAACCATTAGATTTCTGTAATCAAATATATTCAATTTTTCTAAAGTTTAAAAGTAATGCTATATTTGATAATAATTTTTCGAAAAGATTTAATTTTAGATATTTTTAAAAAAATTTCAACACTTGAGAACTGAAAATAATGATATGCGGTCAATATTTCGTGAAAAAATAGTCATTGCATCAAAATGTATGATAAATTTTACACATTTTCAAACAACCTACCATTTCATGATCACATTAACCGTTTAATCTGTCATTGTGTTTTTTGCCAATTTCTCATCCTTGTTGCCGTCCCCAAACAATCTCCTTGTTGCATTGTTTGAAATTTGTATGTGGATTGAATTTCTACAAATTACATGTTGGTGTTGGACCATTGAACTACTTTCATCATTTGTACTCTTCAAATTATGATTTCAAAACGGTGAAGAAGAGGGAGTTGACTAGACAACACTAGGAGCCGGATACAACTCTGAATTGTTGGGAAACACCTTGAAAAAAAAATGTATAAACTCTTGGATCACTTCTCAACTAAATCTCATGCAAGTTTAACCACACTATTCACACTCCTTCACTCCTCAACCTTACGTCAAATGATCAAAAGAATTTTCTTGACTCTCTTTCTATACTTTTTGGACTGCAAAACAAAAAAGAATTGGTAACCCTAATTTTTTAACTATAATTTTCAATGTCTAGGAATGCATGTATTATTGTGCAAGACATGCATTCTAGATATTGACAATTATATTATTATTGTGCAACAGTAATCATATCCTAATCACTATATTGTACTAAGGATTAGGTGAGATTTTGACCTTCATAAAGATGGTCATTGTTGCTCTTAAGTCATATTTGAGTGATAATTAGGGCTAGATCCTTCATGGATAGATTTTAACTATCGGATGAACTACAGTTGGATTTCCCGTAGTTTGATCACATTTGATGTACTTTGTTTGCTAGGTTACTATTGTGATCATTTCTAATCATAGTTTGTGTTATGAAAAAATGGGAGCTCTCATTGACATTGGACAATGATATATGTATTATTTTCTATTTTAAAAATATTCAAGTATTTCATTTAGTCGTTAGAAAGTCTATATCACTTGAAAAGTGATACATGTATTACAAAATTTACTTTCTGGATTCACCACCTACAAAAAGTCAATTTCCTTGACCTTCTATAGGCATCAATATTCTCCTTGTTCTCAACGTTAATTTCTTTGATGTTGAGGACAAGGATTCCAACCTTCCTAGGGATACATAGGAGATATTTTAAGAGAAAATAATTTTTGCATGGAAAAATATGACAGATTTTTCTCTTTTCAAAACACCTCTCATTTCATGATCATATTAATCATTTAATCTATCATTGTGTTATACATGATGATAACTAGATATGGGGATCCTCAATACGATGATTGGATATGTTAGTTGTAGAAAATGCTCTTTGCATAGTTTATAAATGTGTTTCTAATGAGATAAGGATTTAAAGTTTGAAATGCTAATTCTTCTTTGTATGTGTCCATCAAGGATAGTTACAAGATTTATATTCTTATGTTTGATCTCTTATGATTATTTTATCATCATAAGACATGAAATCATGAAAAGATCTAACAGGTGAAAAACCATTTGTAGAAAGAGTTTGAAATGAAAGTTTTGGGCATTCTTGGTATGGACATTACATTTGTAAAGAATGATGCAACTAAAGTACGCATCAAATCAAGAAGTATTATATAAAATATTATTATTTTGGAATAGAATTTAAAATTTCTATCAGTTGTAGATGAAGTATTTGTAAATCCAAACATGTATTGGCAAATGATGGGATGTTTGATATATTTGTTAACTTTTGGATTGCTTTAATCCAAAAGCCTTAAAGCTTCTTTTAACAAACTAATCTACAAAGTTGAATGTCTTTGATTTTTCCATGCATAAGCTTTGACTATGGATCACATGGAATATAAGTTGTATGTAATTACTATTCCAAATCTTTCCTAGAGCATGGATTAGAAGTTGAACTATCTATTGTCACATGATCTATATAGAACTAGAGTTTAATTTTACTTAGAAATGTAACAATAATTCTATACTTGTGAAAACTAAATAGTTTTTTAATTTAAAAAAATAGATGTTTAAAATGAAAAATTGATATTTTTTTTCAATTTTTTTATTGCTTTGTAATTACAATAAGGCAAAGTATGATATATCATGATGGAAATTGGAAGTCTACATAATTCACTTGCTACCATCTATACATCATTGTCAACTTCATGGCTTTAATGTTACAAATTCTTACTAGACTCATCATACTTCAAGGTAGCTTGTATGCACATGCTTGTTATAAATAAAGTAAAACTAATCTAAAGTCATGTCATAGAATGTGGAAAAAATTCAGAACAATTTCAAAAATATGTATGGAATTTGGGTGGAAAAAATACATAATTAATAAAGAATTAGATTACGGTGGTTGGTTGTTATATTAATAATCGTTGAAATTTTAAATCATTCATATCAACTCTTTACATCTATCATCACTTTTCACTCTTGTACCATTTCTATCCATATGGTGATACAATAAACTATAAGAATAATTATTTTGAAGTTCAATCCAAGTTATTAATCTAAGAATTTCTATCAAAGTAGCTTAATTGTTGACATGTTAAATAGGAAGATAACATATAGAAAAGAGATAGTTCTTCTATACAGTTTAGTGCTTGTATATATTTGCAACTTTAGTTATCTTTTAGGTAGCTTAATACTCTAGATAAATCATTGACATGATGTGACAACACAAATGAAAATTCCATTCAAAGAGATTCTTTGAACTTTGCATGTCATGAAAATTCATGCAAGTGTTAGAGCTTCGTGCGCTCTAAATTATGGACTTTTGGATGGTAGTCAAAGTTTGAATTATGAGATTTAAAGTCAAAAAACTATGAAGATCAATTTCAACAATCACAGTGATAAATCCACTAACACGCGAAACCAACATCAAATATATGTGATTTGTTGATAGGCTATAGCCACGAGCAGCCAACCAACACCTAACACCAACACCAAATATATGTGGTTTGTTGATATGCTACATTCACAAGTAAAGCAAGCGTTTTACTCAAACTCAAAATACATGAATGTCCATAGTGAGAGTTTTCAAACTAATCATGTATATAGCGTGGGACGGCTCAATATATATTTGCCATGAGGCTCATAGTTAACATAGCCTAACCTAATCCTAGTTAACCCAACTATGGTTAACAAGACAAAAGTTAATCTTACAAACTTCCCCTTAGTTCTAGTTGGGGGGCTTATAATTTATGCAATCTTCCCCCTTAACTCTAGTATGGGGCCTATAATTTCTGCAATCTTCAATTGCACTTCTAAACTATCTTCTCGTTGAAAATTCATGCTGATTCATTTGTACTGGTTCAACATATGGTTCACCAATAATCTACTCCATTTCTTGTTCCACTGTGGGTAAAACCTCTCCTTGTGACCCATCTTCAAAAGTATCAAGATCGATTTCCTCCTTGACTATGTTTGGACCAAGAGATTTGACTTATTAGTATCATGAATATAAAATTTCTTCCTCTTTTTCAATGATCTGAATTCATTGAAAGACACATCACTACTGACAATCAAGTTGCAAACAACATGATTTCATAACCTATAGCTTTTCACTCCATGTTGTATGGAAGAAAAATATATTTTTTTGCCTTAAGATCAAACTTAGTCCTATTTTTTGTAGGAGGAAGAGCATAATCATCACAACCAAATACTCTAAGCATGGAGTAATAAACTAACCGTTTGTGCCACATTTTAAACGTAATCTTGTACTTGATTGGACTACAAGGGTATCATATAAACTATGATATTTAAATCTTCAACTCAAAATATTTGTGGTATACTAGCTTGACTCAATATACTCATTAACCGTTCCAATAGTGTTTGGTTGAGTTGCTTAACAACATCATTCTACTTCGATCATTCTACTTTGCACATTGGGTTGGAACATTTAGAATTCAAGCTGGAATAGGAAAAACTGCGTATAAACTAGAGTTGCCAAATAGCATATGAAACTATCATCATATTTTCCATGTATCTTTATCTCAACTGTTATGTTGTCAATATAACCCAACTAGGATAGCTAAGTGGGCACATGCTATTCGCGTTTTGCCTGAACGAAATGAATTTTGTAGAGATGAAATTCTAGATGAAAGTTTGGTTAGAACCGTCAAGTTTATCTTTCAAAAAAGATATCTTGTGAAGTGAAGCATCAGAAATATATATGTTTCTTGAGAGCCTTTGAGTTCCTTCCCACTCAAAAGTAATCTCACTTCTTTGAGACATCTCAAAGCAGTGATGTTTGCGCTAGACTTTGATATGGAAAGCAAGAAATGAAAAACTTGAATGATTAAAGAATAATTGATCTGTTGTGTTATCAAAGTTTCAACAAACATTCTTGTAATTAATGAATGCTCTTATAAATGACAAGTTTAAACTGCATACCAACAACCTATATAGTGAAATGTCAAATAAACGGCCACGGATTGCTTTTCAAAATATTTAGTACTGCACTTTGAGACTGACGCAGTAAGTGGTAACACGAAAATTGAACTTACTGATTTATCACAGGGAAGAGTATTTATGTGAGGCTGCCTATGATAATGTCATCGTAGACTTATCATTTAAAAACCAGGAGCCTTCCGGCCTCTAGAAATAGACACAGTAAAATATCAATAACCCCGCCTCTACGATTTGGTCAATGTTCTCTCCGACTCATTCTGCGAGAAGCTGGCACATAGGACTTTGTACTAAATCCAAATAGGGGACAAAGCTCCTACGTGCGTAACTTGGGACGATTTCATTCAGCGTGTTCGCCAACTTGTAGCAATACAAAGCCCGTGAATGGCGGATAGAAACCCTATTACTCAAAATTGTAGAGGATTCAAGCCTTCGAGGTTAAACTGGACAGAGAAACTCAATCCGCTTCGAGAAATATCTCGAAGTCTTTCCATTGCAAATTTCCACTTTTCTCCGAATTCTTCTAGGATGAAATTCACGTTGATCGTTAAAACACTTCAGCCGAATATCGTCACCAGACCAGCGAGTCTAAGCTCTTTAAGCATATCATAGACAACTGACAGGTTTGCGTGGCCTCAGATTAAGTCAAGCTCAACCTCCTGCAAACACAGCTCGACGTGGCGAACAGCCACTAGATATAAAGAGGGGTAAGTATCCCCAAGATATGCTCTCAAGCAACCACGGCTTTCAGTACATACATGTGCCAGATGAATGCAATCACTCTACATTACAATCAAAGTTGCACTTGGTCAACAATAAGAGGCCCCGTCTTTAAGATGCCCAGGAATTAATCAACTATGATTACAGAGAAATACATGCTTGCGGATAACAACCCCGTCCTATAAAACTTTCCCATGCACATGAGTCCAATAGAACCTGTGAGGAAAAAAGGTCCAGTTCAAGCTCATGTACATTGCGCTAGAGCATCTAGCAAGTGAACAGTGCTAGGAACAGGACTTAATTGCCACTATGAGCTGCGCTTTTGCACCCAATGCAAATGTATATCTCGCCTAAAAAAAATTCTAAAAAAAGGGCATACAATTTTGCCTTCTACTGCTTTTTTAAGCAGTAAGTAATTTTCTTGTCGACCAAAGTCCTCTATCCCTTTCCTTGATTGTCGAATTGAATCCAGAGTCGTCTCTGAAGAACAACCTCACTTATCCTGACAGAAAGTGTTGCTAAGGAGTACTTAGAGCACTCAATAAGACAGGAGTCAGCACAAGAAGCATGGAAAATCTCCATTAAGCATACATCAGTACATGGACCCCTCAGAACTCAAAGCTGGTGTTCCACTTGTGATTGAAGTGGTGGTAATCATGTCGAAACCAGCTTTCTTTAACCCCATCTCACTATAGCAGATCCCCAAGTCAGACCGGCTCCAAATCCGGCGGTGCCCACAATGTGGCCCGGTTGCACTTGTCCACTTCGAACAGCTTCGTCCAAAGCAAGAGGTATTGAGGCCGCACTTGTATTCCCATAGTTAGCTAAATTGCTAATTACCTTGTCTGCTGGTATGTTCAAGCGTTCTGAGACTGAGTCCAGGATCCTCTGATTAGCCTGCATAAGCTCAGCCTCAACATATCAGCCCTCGGTGTCTTTTGAGACAAACACGAACACTTCAAGGAAGCGCACGGGGAAACACATGCTACAGACGTCGGAAGAGGGAACAACTAGACTTTACAACATTCCTTTTTCATTACGACGCACAATACGATCTAATACATTACCTGATGAAGTAGCAACCAGTCAAGATTATTTCCCGTGAGACCTGCTTCTTGGAGGGCAGCTTCCACAACCAGTGGAACACACTTCACGGCAAAGCGGAAAACTTCCTTTCCATTCATTTCAAGGCATGTGTAATTTGCTCTTGAGGGAAGAGTTGCGTGACCATTGGTTGCACCATTCTGTAATCCAGACTTCGGCTCGATCGAATCTAGTCGCACATGCAAGTGCCTGCACATTGGGCCATCAAGCATATTCATTGGCAGGTCGTAAGATCGCCTTGAATACAAGATAACTAGTCAAAGATAAGGCAAGATTTGCTCATAGATTTGCTACTAAGCACTGAGTGGCACGAGCTTAAGCCCTAAATATGGAACAATGAACTCATCAAACGTGGTTCGACAAGCTTCCTATCCAATTTCATTCAATCTTGTAAACAACAATTCACATGAAGGAACCAGCTGCAAAGGAGGACTGCGTATAGTACTTGTCTCCATTTCCATCGCTATGCAAGTCAAATCCGAGAAGACTATCCTGTTCATCATCGGCAGCCTGCAAGACCACAATGATCAAGATGCAAAGTATTAAGAAACTCGACCGAAAATGATGGAGCTTTTATGACTTGTCTTCAGATAAAAAACGCACAAAACGAGAAAAACGTGATTCTTGGTCTTGCAAGGTCAGAATGGCCAGCATCGACACAACTCTGCTCCGAGAAAAAGTTATCACGATCGTATACCTGCAGAAGTAAGGCACCCGATGCATCACCAAACAGGATGCAAGTGCCCCTGTCTGTCCAATCTACATATCTGGATAATGCATCTGCACCTATCACGAGGACATTTTCGTAGCCTCCACCTGCAAACACAACATAGACGAGAATCAGCGATCTTCTTTTGGTTATTAAGTATGCTACCTGAGCTACATCAGGAGTAAAATTTGAAATTTCGTACAGGGAGATTGAGTAGGACACAAGGGCAGGAGTCGAATATTGACCTTATACTTACCCTTGATGAAGCGAGTCGCAGTGACGAGACCCAACACGAAGCCACTGCAAGCCGCTGTTAAATCAAAAGCCAGGGCTTTTGTGCATCCAAGTTCCTTTTGCACCTGCGATCAAGACCAAGAATCAAACTAAATTTCGGCGTTCAAAACTGACGCATGCCACGTTCGTTGTGTTGAACATTTGTACGTGTACTCCTTCGCTAGCTGGACTCGCCCGCATAAAGAGGAAACAAGAATCATGTGAAAGACAACCGCCCTAAGCACTGCTCCAACAAGTTACATAACACTAATAGACTCAACAAACAGTCAGAGTAGAACACACAATTTTCAATGGAGCTCTAGTCCTTCACCTGAGGAGCACTACCAAAAAGATCATCCGGCGTAGAGGTACACAGCAGTATCAAGTCAACATCCTCAGGTTTAACATTTGCCATTTCAAGTGCTTTCCTTGCTGACTCCACAGATAAGCTTGTAACTGTCTCATCCCCTGCACCAATCACATCATTTTCAGGTAAGAAATCGCAACACTGTTCTTTCCATCGTTATTAAATTTCACTACCAGCTAAAAGACTGAAACCGTGCAAAAGAACCCTGAAATATGCAAACAAATGTCCTCAATCTCCAAGGGAGGTCAGTATTCTACAACGTGAAGCTGAATTTGAAAACCTTCTAAACCGACTTTTCTGGCGTAAACACCACTAGCGGCTGGTGCGACTCATACGTCCACAATACGTTTCTTTCTTCAAGAGAAGAAACGAAACAACGAGAGGAAAAAGGCGTCGAGGAGAAGCTATTTCCCAACAGAGAAGACAAATAGCTCCATTTGCTTTAATAAGGTCGCCTACGAGGCAGATGGACCTATTTGCCTGTTCTTTCGACGCTCCGATACCTCTAAAAAGCTGCACTGTACAGGATAAAAAAACTACGTATGTTCTGTCTCCAGACGAACTTGTTCCTTGCTTCGATTGTTCAATACCACTCACCTTTCTTCTTCAGCCAATTAAGATCATTTGATCCCCAGTCTGGCCTGACTTCTGTGACTTTTGCTAAGTCCCTTCATACTCAAAAACAGACTGGAGAAGTAAATGGCAGGCATAGGTTTGATTCAAATTATCTTCAACTCGAGTGGAAAATTCCTCAATGGTCTTATCACAACTTCCGCACAGCTTCGCCGTTTCTCAAAGATGAGTTGCCAACTTTCTAGTTTGTTCTGGAGGACGATTATGTCCGGACTTATGTATCCACCCAAATACAAGATTTCCCTTTGAAACTGATATGCTGTACATTGCTAACAAATTCACAAAGCTAGACAGAAAGCTGTTAAACATCATTTCACTTCACAACGCTGGATATAAGTAGTATCAGTCGTCTCCTACACCATGTCTGTCTTAACTCGACGAGCGTGAAGGGAAAGAACACGCAACTATCTACCGTGTATTGTAAAGACCCTAAATTCGGCCCACGTTCCATACTCCTCTCGAGAAACGAACGCCTCTTCAACTGACAGATGTTGTAATCACCTTCTGCGGAATCGCATTTGCTTGAGTAAGGAAAAACAAATTAGAAGCCTTGTCCTTACTTCACTTAACAGGGAGTTTGCTGTCTTGCCTGTGATGACACGACGACTTTGAATGCCGGTGCGCACCCTGATCCATTCATCACTGGTTTCCACAAACTTCGAAAGTTCATCATTCGATATGACATGCTTTGGAACTGCCGATCCAGAACCTATTAATTTTGAGCCTCTTCCGACGACCCTGTGAAGCAGAAAACAATATGAGTGGATTGCATAGAATGGTGTGATAGTCTTCTGAGCAAAGGAAGACGTTTCAAGTACTGAAATGTTTCTAACTGTGGACACAAAAACTCATGAAACCATGGCCGTCATCGAAACCTTGCTAGTGGAAGAGAGAACAATGTAAATTTATCAAGAGAGTCGTCCAGAAGGTTTTTCTCAATTTCGACTTCGGACGAGAAAGACAAGTGGCAATAATATACAACTTTCGTTAAGTCCAATATCCTAAACAAGTTGTTGAATAAACACTCCCGCACAGTACCCTGTGATTACAACTAAACAACTTTCTACACGAATCGGCGACTTTCAAGAGAAATGTGACGGAGCTCCAATTGCACTTCTTCAATCTTTTACAGCAATGACCAGCTCATTCTCACAGTGGCAGCATTTACCTCCGAGTAGTTCGAGCTGAAGAATTTCGTGCAGCATTGGTCTCCTCGGTGGTGCTGGACGTCGAACATCTCACAACGTCCAATCCGGTCGACGACATGCGCCATTGGCCTGGTGTCTCAATGTACTGAAAAAACACCCGACATGGCGCCCTGCCGAGGGATGTGGGTACACGAGAATGCACAGCAAGTCCTTGCAGGCAAGCAGGTTGAGAGGTTGCAGCGGCTCCTGCCATCTCAGAACACGAATCCGATGACTGCTCCCTGACCCACTCTAGCAGGGAAGGATAGTTGTCGACATAAAAGATTTTCCAACCATTTAAAACTCCCAACCAGGAGTGACCTACGCAGCCAACCTGTACGCTTCCGACCAGCAAGCACTTCGCTCCAGCGCTCCAAGATGATGATCCCTCCCTCCCGAGGCAAGAAAACGCTGCGCTACTTTTTGATTTTCGGGGCTCCGACTCGAAGATCCCTTCCCTCTCCGGAAGGAGATCGCAAATTGTCGCTCCCCGGTGACAAGCGCCACACCTGTCTTGGAAACACCCTTCGTTTCGACCTGAACTGCTGAGGGCGGGGGCGGGGCCGCGGGCGGGTAATGCACGAGGCCAATCCTAAAACCAATTACCCGATGAATGAGTATAGGCCAGTGGAATTTACGCAGGTGAAAAGTTCGAAAAACGAAATTGAAAAGAAGAATATCTCTCCACCCCTCTCTCACCCCCTCTCTCTCCCCCTTCCCGCTGCGCAACGCAATGCGCGGGCGGGCAGCAGCTGAACAAATGGCCGCCGACTATCAAGTCAAGCCGTCTGCATGAATGAATGAACAATGGATGAACAATGCGTGAATGAACAAACAAATCCAGGCACAGTTGTCTCTCTAACGCTCGCTCCCCTTCTCTTCTCTTCTCTTCTCTCCTCTCTCTCCCCTCCCCCTCTGCTCTCCTCGGAGGATCCTCTACCTCGGGCGAGTCGATCAGGAGTCCGAAACTATCGACATTCACAGGCGTGCCACCATCTTCCTTGTTCTTTCTAATCACTTCTCCCTCAATCAACAGTCAGAATCCGACAGAGTCTCGAACCAAAAACAACAAAACCAGCCCAGCCAAACCAAGCCCCGCCCGAACCGACCAAGCCCAGACCTCTCCACCCCAACCTCGCTCCCTCCCTCCCTCTGCAAACTCCCTTGGCTTCGGAAGGCGAGGCGAGGCGAGGCGAGGCAAGGCAAACCAAAGTTACCAAACCCAGTCAATCGCGAGCGAAGGTCCAGGAAAAGGCGGAGCAGGACGAGGAGCTCTCTCCGCTCCGCTGCCCGCTGGAGGTGGCTGCTAGTGTAGTGAGAACTCCCCTGGACTGCCTGTCTTGTCCAACTCCGCTAGGCTGTCGTAATGCTCGCTCGCGCGCTCTTGCTCTCGGTCGCTCGACGGTCTTGCTATTGATGTGGAGGGCGACTGTAGGCCTGGGGCGGGGCTGGGCTGGCGCCTCACGACAGACGAGCACAGCGGAGGCAGGGCGGACGACGACGAGGGAGGTGGGGAGAAATCGTAGGTCTAGGAGGCAACGACAGACACAACAACGAGCAATGGCAGCCACCCACGACACCTCCGCCCTCCATAGTCCAGTCCACCTGACGACGTAGTTTACTAGGTCGCGTTTCCACGTGGCGGATGGCCACGTATGCCAAGAGATGAGATGGTTTGCGTTCCTCCGTCCCTCCACCCAGCTCCGCTTCGGATGACGCTCTCTCTCTGTTGCCTCTGCCTAAATTGAAGTTTTGAACCTCGCGTTTTGTTAAGCATATTCTCGTCTCCTCCCCTCCGCTTCCTGATTTAGTTGACTTAATACGGTATTAAGTACGTTGCGAACAGGATTCGCGCTCGTTCTAGTTCTAGATTTTGACCTACTTCCGTTCTCCTCCGTCGCCCACGTCCATCTCGATGGACTCTACGAATTTGCTTCTTGACGTTTTGAAATTTTGAAAACATGAGTGGTGTGCGTGCATCAAGGGTCTTGTAAAGGTTTCCTTCCCTTGCACGAGCTGAAATCATGAAATGTCTCCCCATCTTGCTGAAAGGAGACATTCCTTGAGTTCGCTAGGCCCCGGCGTATCAAAAGATGACTTTTCGTATCTTAGTTGGTAGGTTTGTTTCACTTTATGGTCTGCTGGATTGATATCGTAGGAAGCAGGGGAGAAAAGGCGAGGTTCTCCTCGTTTTGGGAAGGAGAGGAACTGGTGAGGCCAAAAAGATGAAAGGAGCGTTTTCTAGCTGGACTGAGAAAGAAGAAATCATGATGGTAAGAATATCACTTTCACACTGTTCTTCATTTACATCTGCTAAATATGGCTTTAGATCTCTTGTCGTTGGCGTTGTTTTGGGTCTATGTGGAGCAACGGTTGGAGGTGCCTGATGTCTATCTATCTATTGTAATGATTTCAGTTATTACAATTGATACCGATGAATTGATATGAATTTTGACTCATTCCTCTTGTCACAAACATCGAGGAAACATTCAACGAAAAGTAAATCTTGATCTCTCACTTTCACAATTTTCATTATTATCTCAACCAACAACAATTGTACCTCCGAAGAAAGACAAATTGAGAACTGGGACTCAAGATAAAAAAAATATACTCAAAATGTAACTAAAATATAAAACTGGTTTTATTAAATATTACTACCATTTAAGCGAATTTTGTGCATTTTTACAAATAATAATGAAGTAAGTACAAATTTAATATGAAAAGCATACAGGTGCAAACTGAAAGATAAAATTGGCAGTCATTAACATCAATGACTGATAATGTTATAAACACAATATGTTATTATTTGTTTTTAACAAAATGCTCATGACTTGAAATGCTTCCTAACCTTGCATGTAACCTAACTAATGAATCTACTTTAATATGAACATTAAAAAGGAACAAATATATATTGGGGAGTTTTATTTAAACGAGTTTATTAAAAAATATACCAAATACATTTACTTATGTTTACATATTGCAATTATTAATTTAACAAGGTTGAAAGGAATTAAGAAAATATAATAAAATTAAAATTAATTACATATTTTGATATTTTTAAAATGATTGAAGAAAAAATATCATTTTTTAAACATTAAATATAGATAAATTTATAATAAATGTATTGAGAACTCAATTACCTAAGTTTTGCAGTCCACAATTGCAGGTTTGAGTACTGATCCAATGAAAACTCAAAAACAATTTCATTTGTATTTTACTCTATTGCAAACCCCAAGTTGCATATCAAACTACAAGTGAACTTGCTTTCACTTAGTAATTTTTATTAACACATATTTTTGTGAAAGGAAATAAAAACCTTAGTCACTAATAATAAAAATAATTAATTTTTTTCAATTATATTTAAATAATAATATTTTTAATATATAATTTTAATTCAAATTAAACAAAATAAATTATTATAAAATAAATTATTATTTTTAAATGAATTAAAATAAAAAATATTTATAATAAAAATTTAATTTAAATATATAATTATATTTAAAATAAAACATAAATATAAAATATATATGAGGTAAAATCTGCAAATTAATTTAAAAATAGTTGATTTTTATAAAATAATAAATAAATATTTTTATTTTCTATAAATTTTGAAAACTCATTTGATACTATATAATCATTTATCAAAATCATGCCCAAGAGCTTATTGATGTCTCGTAAACTAAGTCAAGGCTTTTCCTTTTTTCTAAACAAAAGAAGAATTTCGTGATTAGTTCATAGTCATCAAATTCACAAAAATAACTCTAAAACCTCTCTTATTTCCAAAAAAGTTATTTTTTATTTAAATCTGTCTGAAGTTTGTAAGTCCATAAAACATTTAAACATGCTTGACTCAATAATATGTTGAGATTTCTTCTTTATAATTACATTTCTTGGTTACAGATCTGAGAATTTTATGTAATTATAGCAATACTAAGCAAGGATAAAAATGTCAAGCACAATAATAGCAATATCAAAGTTGTGAAATTTATTTGTTTATTGATCCAAAATTTGAATTAAAAAAATTAGAAATCATGAACAAATTATAAAAACTTTATTGTAGAAAGAGATTTGAAAAAGGCTAGAAGAAATCATCTACAAATCAACAAAATAATAATAATAATAACAAATTATTATTAAAAACTTCCAAAAATATTAATTTATTAATAATTTTATATTATAAAAATATAAAAAATATATAAGCAAATTAATATATTTTTTGATTTTTTCGATTTTTTTAACAAAAATTATGATAAAATTCATTCCAAGATAATTTTTAAAAATATTCATTATAACAATGTGTTAACTTATCATTTTTATTCTCATAAGTTGATTATGTTTCGTATAAATCATGAACATCCAATTTGAGACTTACAACTTATAAAATCATAATCACATATAATCATTTATGTTTATAGATAAGTTGATTAAATTGGAAAAATATTTTTTTAAATAATCATAGAAATTAAAAATCTATATGATAGACAGAGAAAACCATTTATAATTTTCAAATCAAATGCATTATATATTAATGATAAATTTAGACTTGATACAAATCCAATATTTATTTATAAAATCTTAAACATTCAACACATTAGTGTTTTATTTTGATATCTTTATATATTTAATCATCTTAAAAAACTCAAAATTTTTAAAATAAATTTCAAGATTTCAAAGAGGAAGAAAAAATCATTAAAATTTGAAATAGTAATGAAGCTTAAATTAAATAAAATTAAATATGAAAATTGATTTTAATTTTTATAAAATAAATTATATAAAAATATATTTTTATCATTTTAAGTATAAAAATTATTTTAAATATTTTATGGAGATATAAAAAAATTTATAATATTTTTTACAAAAATAAATTTTTATTAAAATATTTTTTTTTTTTTGCATATCATATTATTCCAACCTTGCTAGTTTGAACAGCAATATATATATATATATATATATTATCAAATCAATTCTTGTTTCATAAGATGTTAAAACAATCACTTCCTTTTTCTAATTTATATTTTATATCAAATCACATTCGTATTATATTATTGATACATCTTAGTGTCAAAATTTATTTTTGAATTTTTTGAAGTAGAAAAAATTAATTATGTTAAAATTTTATGAATGAAATAGTATTCTCAATACATTACACATTGTTATCTCATTATTTCATCATAATAAATAAATAAATTTTATTGAATAAAGAATACATGATAAAAATATCATACTCATAATTTTTTTTTATTAAATTTAATAAAAATTTTAAAAATATAATTATATAATTTATTATTAACTATGTGATGGTATATTATCATTATTTGAAAAAAAAATTTAAACTTATTTTTTTTTAAAATTATTTTTTATTGAAAATTTCAAATTATTTATAAATTATCATTTTTAAGTTTTATGTGTTAATAATTTTTTGAATTTTTTTTTACATAAATGCAATCTTTAATTTCATGAAAATGAAGAATTTGACATTAAATAACATCAATTAGTCAAAAATCATCTTCTTAGTATCATAATAATCAACTTCATTTTCTAACTTAATAAGTTTGTTTGCTAGACATAGAAAATAAACATCGACACAATAAGAAATAAAAATATATATATTTTTTAGATATAATAAACTTATGAAAGTAACATAAAGAAAAAAACTTAAATTTATTTTGATTGAATTATAATTCACTAAACTAGATAAAAAAAAATATTATTATTTGCAACATAAGCTACAAACCATTTTGAATATTTCGAAACATAAATTTCAAAAACATTACCTTCTATTAAGTAATGATGTATATATAAGTAGGTAAAATTTTACAATATTTTTATATTTTCATACAAATATTTTTTAATAATAATTTTCATATATATATATTAAATTTTAAAAATAAATATTAATTAATATTTAAGTAAATTAATAAAAATAATATTAAAAATTTATGTTTGAAATATTTAATTTTATATTCATTATGAAGCAATCGATAAATAATGATTAATATGAAACTTTTTTAAAACATTATTTTTTTTAATGAATCCAATAAAATAATAAATAAATTTTATTTTATTTTTCAAAAAATGCATGTTTTTTATATTAATTTTAATTATTTAATCTTAATATTTATTAATTTAATACTTTATAAAAAATAAAAATTTAATTTTGATATTTGATTATGAATTTTTTTAAGTAATATATCTATTAAACCTATATTTAAAAATATTATATTCATAATAAATATTTAAACTTTAATAATTATTCATTATTATTCTGCTCAAATAATATTTCATGGTAATTAATAAAATCTCAAGATAAATAAGTGTTGCTATGGTACATTATATGTTCATGAAAATAATTTTGTTATGAGATGGTGTTTATATATCTCTTGGATTTGATTGTTATTTGATTATTTAATCATTTCAATATTTTTTTGACATTTATGTACAAATTATTTTTATCATTTGTGTCTATATTTAATTTATGATATTATTGTAAGCATGTTTAACTCCTGAAAATCCATGTATTGTTGAGTTTAGAAAATAAATCATCTTAATATATGTCATTTGTGATTATATTTCGAAGGATTGCAAGTTTCAATATACTCGATAAGTAGATAGGTTCTTCTCTCAAAATATTAAGTGTAAATTTTTAATATTTATTGAACATGGTTTTAAATTTTGAATTTTTCTTATATATGATTATGTATATTAATATATGAATGAGTTTGAATATGTTAAAATATTGATCTACTATGTGGATCACTTTGCTTTATTCCCACCTTTATGTAGGTTGCAATGTGATTGCAACCTACTTTCACATCTTTGAAAAATTTCTAGCATCTAAAATGGATTTTTTTGGGGTCAAATAATTGCCCAATTAAATATGAAAAAAGTTGAAGAAAGTTATTTAAGAGAATACGTTTAAAAAAATTATGATCATTCATTAATAACTAGGGTACCTGAAATATTTTGCTGGCTTATAACTTAATGAATAGATATGGATAATAGATTAAATGCATGATAAAATTTGTCATATCCCATTTGAAATAAACCAATGATGATTATACTCATATTCTAACTTTGTGAGTTTGAATTAATAATAGTATAAACCTATTTTGAGAATAACAAAGAGTTCTCCGACTAGAATCTTCTTTAACTGTGTGTATGAGTACATATTGTAGACTCATTTGGGAAAAAATAAACCTACACTAAAACATAAAAAGTCAAATTATTTGAATTAAAAGATGATGAAAGTCAATCAACAACAATAAAAAATTGAGAGCAACAAATGTGAAAAAAAATCCAGCGTAAGTATTCAAAAATGGATGTATTAAGTCTTAATTGTGAAAGAACACTATCTCTTTCACTGGACCTATAATATCATCTTCATGCAACTCATAATCATGGGATATATAAAAGAAACATCATCAATCAATACAATCTTCATTTCAATTGTAGAGTCTAAATTCCATTGTTATGTTAGACAAATAAATTGCAATATGATTGATAAATATGATTCATATGCTCCATGATGCCTATCATGGTAAAGTAATACACATTGTTCAAGAAAAATATACATTGCTTGTATTGGCACTTTGTATGTCTTCAAATCTAATCAAACAAAAATTTATTTTTCTTGTTATTTTTGATATTTGTGAATCTTGATAGCAACACTAACTTGAAAATTAAACCTTAATGACCATGCTAAGCTTCACATCATCTATAATATGACGCATAATGATGTTAAAAGCAATTTGTTAGTGATAATCATATCAACAATCATAACCATAGGTCAACATTGTTGTTTATGAAAAGATTTTATAAAACTATAAATTTTAGATGCTTCACCGACGATATCGTTATGTAGTATGATTATATGGGTGGTATTATTTTATGAGATGTTTGTAATCTAAAATATATAAAAAATTATCAAATATTCAAAGTAGTAATGAGTTCCTATAGCCAAGAGTGACAAACTATCAAATGTAGTTTTTACTGTGAGGGATGATAATGACTCCACCTTATGGATTGAAGTTTGGATAATAATATCATCTTATAATATAATTTTATTACATATGTATGTTAATTAGAAATGACTCTTTAAATTTCATGCATGTACAATTCCTAATTCTTCATCCAACGGAACTTCACTCTAGTGTAGATCATGAGTCAATGAGTTGATTATGCAAGTCCACCCAGATCATATCACAAACATATCTATGATATGAGCATGTGATGTTATTATACTTGCAAAGTCATATGATGTATTGGTGGCTGTAACATTATTATACATGATAGGATTTGTATTGATTATTCGAAAGAAATAACATCTTATCCGCTAGGTTGGTAATTTGATGAGGACCGAGTGAGTCCATTATAGGTATGATTCATTATTGGTTAAAGTCCTTTATTGAATGAAGGTTTGGCATATGTTGCGACCTTAGTGTATGTGTTACTTGGTGTGATAATTTGTTGAAGAGAAAAGATGAAAACAAATGAAAATCCATGTTTAGAGAATGTTGTTATAATATCAAGTATCAATGTCATCCAAATCAGATGAGTCATAAGGCACTATTAGACCCATGATTGTACATATATGATAAAATATGAGTAAA
This sequence comes from Marchantia paleacea, assembly GCA_014180765.2. Lineage (NCBI taxonomy): Eukaryota > Viridiplantae > Streptophyta > Marchantiopsida > Marchantiales > Marchantiaceae > Marchantia > Marchantia paleacea. Next base: position 393,694 of record MUAA02000165.1, read on the forward strand.
TCTAAATTATGACTAAGTCTATTTTAATCATGACTATGTTTAACTAGTTATGAGTAAGTTGGAAGAAAATATACAGTAGCTCTTGGTGTGATAGCTAAGAATAACTATTTTGTTGTTTAGGAGGAATCAAGGAATAGATTTCATCATATGGGTATCTTGACTTTCCTTGACTTGGACTAGTTTTCATTGATTTGACTTGGTGAAGATCCTTAAATGTAGGTACGAGATTGACTTGGTACACTAAAGTCAATTGGAGGCTAATTAGGCTTCTAGAAGATCCAAGTGTATCAATTGCATGTTGCCATATACATTTTTGTATCTCTACCTCGATTAAACTTGGTAAGAGAAAATTACATGATGGTTATTTATAGATACTAAGATAAAATTCTAAGTAGTATAAATAGAGAGGTTGAGAAGCACCTCTGAAGTTAGTTTTGGGAGAAGTTAGTTTTGTGATCTTAGTTTTGGAGAGACCTTATTTTGGGAAGCTTGGTTTTTGGAGAAGTCATATTCGGTCGGAGCCTTGATTCAATGAAGACTTTGATCATCAAAGTATACCTTCCTTTTGAGTTATTTGTGAGAATTTGCATCATGAAGTTTAGAAATTGAGAATTTGTGTAAGAGTGTACATTAGGGTCATGGTCATAGCATGGGAACAAATCCTTTTAGATTCATGATGAGCTTCCAAAAAACCATCGGAGGTAAACCTGAGTGAGAGTCAGTCTAGAGGTCACAGTATGTCACATATAGAGCTACAACACTTGGCAAATCAATTTATACATCAGGCTTGGAATGAATCTTTTGCTCCAAGGATGGAGGGGACGAAGAAAATTATTTCCACTTTTGCTATGTTGTCAACTTTGAATACAACATCTATTGTTTGACATAATCCGAAGGAGGGCATATGTTTGCTGGATATGTTTGGAGGGAGTAACATAGATTTGGCTATTGTTTTGAAATCTAGCAAACAAATACATTGTTATTTATATTTGGAGTGAGATGAGATTGGAAGGTGTGTTTCATTACGCCATGTGACAGAATTGAAGCAATGAAACAAGACTTTTATCATTATAAGCCGTTCAAGGATATTAACATGCCTTGCCATTTGATATATCATTGCTGGAGGTGCAAGATTGGTGAGTTTCAAAGAATGATGGATAGGATTCTAGCCGAATTTTATTGTGTCGGAGCCTACATTGATGATATATGATATATAGTGCTATACAATGGAGAGCATAAGAACCATTTGTAGGAAGTATTTTAACGAATGATAGCTCATGACCTCAAGTTGCATCCAAGAAAGTGTAATTTACTTTAGAAGGAGTTGGAGTACTTGGATTGTACCATATATCCATGAGGAGGGATGGGAGTTTAACAAATCAAGGTGAAATCAATCTTGTGCATTTTGCAACCCTCATATGTGCATAGGGTGGGGGCATTCATGGAACTTGTGAATTTTATTGTCAATATGTATGAAAAGGTATTGGGTTTGGGAGCAGTGCTTACCCAACATGATGATGAGGGGAAGTTGTTTGTAGTAGCTTATACAAATCTCTCCAACAATGCAACAAAGTCAAAGTATATTCTTAGGAAGTAGAATGTTTGGTAACAATTGGGTTGTGGCACATTGTAGATGTTATTTGTTTAGAGACTCTTTCATTCTCATAACTGAACATTAACCATTGAAGTGATTGATGGAATCAAATAAGCTTACATGAAAGCTTGCACGATGAACTTTTACCCTACAAGAGTATGATTTCAAGATTGTACATAAACATGGAGTGGTGAATCATGATGCGATTGGGTTAAATCAGAAACCATTTACAAGTCAACTTGATGAAACAGAGGCTTGATGACACACGGTGATATGGATGAGAAGATGGTTTAAGATTGATATCCATTTGACTATTTGAGTATGTTGGCTCTTGAGAGCTATGTTATATCCTTCTTGAGTTAGAGAGTGGAAATGTTATCTTCGGATACTAAGATTAAGGACGGTTTGACATTAAGTTGAGATATTCATCATGACATGATAGTGTTGAACTATCTTCTTACATGTGATTTAGTGGTCATTTTGAGTACCAAGGAGCAAAATCGAGTTTAAAAAAAGAGCTCTATAATTCAAATGAGAAGTTTGACACCTTCTTTGTGTATGAGGAGATGGTAGTGTTCATGTTGTGCCATTTTCATGTCAAAAAATGCAATTGGTCAAATAGGTTCATTAGGCATAAGATCATTTTGAAAAAAAATAAACAAAAATTCTGGAATATTTTTGTTCTTATTATTATACTCTGAAGCTGGTTTATTTTAATTATTTTTTTCAAATGAAAAACACCTTTTTTTTCTTCTCCTTTCACATGTTATTATTGTTACTATCCCAAATTTACCAACAAGAAAAAAAAGAAAAAAAAATTCTCAAATCATTTTAAAGTGAAGCGAACATAAAATTTACTTCAAAATCACTATTGGTGGAGAGATATGTAGATTAAGACACATCAATTTGTGCATAGATATATGGAATGTGATCATATTTGGGCATCATTCAATACCCATATATCCAAGTTGCTTTCCCTACCGATTGTGGGACTTGGTTATCATTGGAGCTTGGATTTTGCAAGATCTTTGCCACTGATAGTATAAGATCATAAATATGTGTTGACCATAATGGAGCATTTTTCCGAGTAGATTGAGTTGATAACATTTACTGACAAGTCAAGTAAGTAAACAACTTTTGCATTCTTAGATTCCTTGTTTAGCCAATTTGATGCACTAGAAGAGGTGTTGATTGATCATGACACTGAGTTTTTGAACAAATTTCAGGTGTTGTGTGATCAAACATTGATTGATCATTATTGTATCTCAACATATTATCTTGAGTATTTTGTAGAGAGAATTGTTCACATGATGAAGGAAAAACTATGAAAGTTTGGCTTGGAGAAAGGTCATTTCAGAAACTGATACATCTAGCTACCATGGTTGGCCATGAGCTATTGATTTAGATGTCAAACATCTCTATCATCCTCATTATACTTTTTATTATATGATAGAGGCCTAAATGTAACTATTTGGCAAAGTGTGAATTATTTTATGATGTTAATATATTTTGATTAATCATAATTAAATTTAATCTTATATTATAATTTCCATCTCTTTTAATTTATATTAATTTGTATTTTTATTTGTATTGGTTGGTTTGATTTATTCTATTAATGATTGTTTATTAGCTGATGTTATCTCTTGATCAAAAGTTATGTTTGTGTATTCTTGGATGTGATTTTGAATTGCATTCTACTTTGACAAAGCACTGACTTCTTCATATATCATTTCAAATCTACAAGAGGTTAATATGACTCACCATATTCAATTTAATCTATTACTTCATATGAGCAACCATAATCTTTCATACAAAATGTATCTCCTTCATCATTATATATATATATAAATAAATTGTGGCTAATTGATTGCTTTACTAAAGACATTTAATCTTATAAAGCAAAAATTATTATCATGTTTATTATAAGTAAATTTTTCATGTTGTTTGATTTAATAATTATCTTTCTTTTTTCATGGACTTGATTATGATTTCTTTATGATGATAGATTTGATTTATAAACTCAATTTTAACTTTTTATCCCAAATTGTTTTACCTTATACACATGCATATGCTACTCTATCTAACCATTGATACATGTAACTTTTATTTAGCCTTTTTATCTTATCCTTAAAGACACTTTAGAAATTGAGTCATAATATTGTTTTGATAATGAACTTTATTGTTATTTAATTGTGATGGTCAAGGGCATCATGGTGAGATTATTATGAGAACCTATATATTCATGAGGAAAGATTGATACACATTACACTTTATCAAATGGAGGGTGCCACAACACATCTAGTGCTTGATTCTTCTTCTCAAGAAATTGCTTCATACCATCTTATGATATAACAATTTTACATGTGCGACCCGTTGTAATATCCATTGCGGTAAGTGCACTTTCTTGCGAGTTAACATTATCATCAATATGAAATCAATGAATTGAAAGTTGATATCTACTTCCAGAGATGGTAGCAAAATGCAAAGTATCTCTATGCTTAGCAAAAGTCTGGTTCTTAAATGCCATGGTCATTACTTTAAGAAAGAGTTGTACCCTTTGAGAACACTCCCTAACACAAACATGAGGGTAATCCAAGTCCAAAATTTTAATTGACTCTTGACGGATAGCACTAGGCAACTATGAATCTCTACTATATTATAGAAAGTAAAGTGAAAATGACGCTAGACATGCTTGCTGACTAAATTGATATCTCATGGCCAATCATGGTAGCTAGATGTCCAAGTCTCTCAGATGACCTTTTTCCAAGCCAAACTTTATTAGTCCTTTCTACACCATTTGAACAATTCTCTATACTAAACCATCAACCTCAAAATGATCTCTTGAGATGGTAGGATGATTGATCAATGCTCGATCACACAAAGCTTGAAACGCTTACAAAAGCTCAATACCATGATAATTCAACACCTTTGCTAGTGTATGAAATTGACTAAGTACTAAAGCTAACAACGCATAAGTTGTTCCCTCACTTGACTTGTCAGGCAATGCCATCAACTCAATCCACTTGGAGAAATGCTTCACCATGACCAACACATATCGATGATGTCGTAATATCAATGATAAAGGTCTTTCAAAATCCAAACTCCAACAATAACCAAATCTCATAATCACTAGGGGAAGTAATTGTGGTATTGAGATATTGAATGATGTTCAAACACGATCAACCAACTATGTTCTTAGAGATATAAGTGGCCAAACATGAATGATGTCATCTCCCCATACTCGAAGCATGTGTCTACGTTCCCATATGAACCACCGAGCTCTCTTTAGAAATTGATCTTGCTCTTTGGCACTCAAAATGTCCACCAAAGCATTTGTACAAAGATACTCTAACACCATCATATCATCATGGATGTCTTGGCTTACGAGAAACCGTTTTCAGTCTTAGTGTCTAAGGATAACATATCCCCTCTCTAATCCAATTGAGATATTACATAGCTCTCAAGCGCAAACATACTCAAAAAGACACATACCTTGCAATCCAACACCATCTCCTCATCAATATCACTCTAATTTCATGACTCAATTTTGTCAATTTGACTTTGACATGAATTTCGACTTAACCTATATGCATCACCGTTCATTACTAAACGTCTTCGACCTCAAAGCTTACTCTCATTCAAGTTTACCTCTAATGGCTCCTTGGAAGCTCATCATGAATCAAGAAGGACATATTCCAAGTTGATGACCATATCCATAATGCATCCTTTAATACAAACTCTCAAATTCTAGACTCCATAATCTCATGACAATTCTCACAAAGACTCTAATATCACTCCAAAGGCATATATCCTTTATTGATGATCAAAGGTCTCTTGAAACAAGATTTCAATCCTTACCAAGGCTTCAATCTCAAAACAATGTTTGAGAGGTGATTCTCCATCTCTCTATTTATATTACTTAAAATTTTACCTTAGTAACTATAAATAATCATCATGTAACTTTCTCTTATCTAATTTGATCGAGGAAGAAATCATAATCCCAATGAGAAAGTGTACATGGCAACATGCAACTGATTCACTTGGATCTTCTAGAAATCCAACTACACTCTAATTGACTTTTGTGTATCAATTCAATCTTCCCCATATATTTAAGAATCACCACCAAGTCAAACCAATGAATAACTAGTGCAAATCAAGCAAAGTTAAAATACCCATGTGATGGAATTTGTTTATAGTAAACAACAAAATAGTTGTTCTTATCAACTACATCAAGAGCTACCCTAAATTTTCCTCCAATTTAACCATGACTATCTAAACATTGTCATGATTAAATAAGTCACACTTTAGATATACTCACATTTTATCCTTTATGTACAACATGGATCTTACATTTATCACTAGATCAAGATTTCAAGATTGAGTGAAAGAATCTAATCGTCAATGAAACGGCTTTAACTTGTCATGAGTCACTCAATCAAATCATAAGTAAAGTTTTTTCACACTTTGTGAACTATGAAAGTACCAAAGTATTTTGGAAGAAACATTTTTTAAGCCCTTTTATATTTAATAAAGTAGTAAAGCATATCCAATCACCTCCTTTGAAAACCTTTATCTTCTTCGTCTCAAATCGATTATCATGATATTTTTTTTGCAATTGTTGAGCCTGCTCCACACCTATCATGGTCACAAATCGAACCTCATTCAACTCCAACAATTATTGACGTCTTGATTTGATAGCTTTTGTTTCATTCGTTCTTTCTAAATTTTGTTAGATAGTTAAGAAGGTTGTCAAGTCAAATTGAATTGGATGTTTTGACTCGACACCATATACCAAAATGAAAGATTGAGTATCATGTTGATGTCTTGCAAGTTGTCTGATACTCCCACAAGATATCATGAAGCCTCTTGTTCCAATTTTGCGTGTTTCCGTCCATGTTTACATACTTGATCAACATGATGCAAAGTGTGTAGTTGGTTTGCTCAACCAACCAGTAAGCATTTAATTTGTAGGAAGTAATCACTCGTGACTTGATGTAGAAATGAACTAACATAATTTGTATAATGCTTCCAACAAACTCATGAGCTCTATGCAATACAATTTCTAGAGGGCATCCAAATCTAGTTATTATCCTATCATAGAGAAATCTACACACTTCCTCATCACTAATAGATTTTAGAGGTCCAGCTTTTACCCACTTGGTTAGATAATCTATAGCTATCACAATGAACTTGTTACTCCAAGGAGTAAGATTCAAGGATATTATAAAATTTATTCTCCATTTCTCGAAAAGACCTAAAATAGTAATTGATGTCAAAGGAGGGATTTTCATGGAGTTTTTAGCAAAAGCTTAACACACTCTAACACTGAAGGCAATGACTCCGAAATGACTTTCAAGATGAAATGACTTCTTAAGACCTTGTCTTGCTTTATCAACTATAGAAATATGATAGTTTGAAATTCAAACTATGCCGCATGGCTAACATGCATAGGTTGAATGTTTTGTTATCTTATCCTAGCCAATTCCTAAAAGATATCTAGCATCCAATTCAATCCACCAATGTATGATAGCCTCTTTATCATTTATCCGTACAAGCCAAAGTTTACCTTTTCTTTTTTGATCATGCACACCATTATCTTGTCCTTTAGTGATCTATTGACCACTCTAAGATTTGGCTTAAATAACTATAGCTAACCAATATTAGTTACACATCTCCCGTCATTTAAGACGCAACGTACTCATTGCAAGAATACTCAAAAGTCTCTACAAGTATTTTGGCATTTGTAAGATTTGCCAAGGATTCCCAAGTGGATTCATAAAATGGATAACCTTTCCATTGAACTAGATATTCCATTTTTGGATTCTTCTGATCTCCTATCCATTTCTCCATGATCCTTTCTACCTCATGTTCCTTTATGCCATCAATCATCGTTAGTTATTAAAGGAGGTCAATGATGTGTGTTGCCAAAGGAAAAAGATTATGGAATAAATTCCGTAAAAGAGACATATGAAAAACAAGATGTATTTCATGTGTGTCAGAAAGTCTAACTTGTATGCAACTGTTTCAATCCATTAGATGATAAAAAAGGTTCCAATAAATCATGTACTTAATTTTGGACCCCTCTCAATACCAAATTGGTGGTATTAAATCACACATGATCTCTTTCTTGAAATTCTATATGTCCTTGATGAACATCGGCATAATATTTTTGCCGATTCCAGGCAATGACTAATTTGCTTGATGCACTTCATAGCTTTGACTTGGCTTGATGGTTTCTGCAAGCTAGATGATGTGATAGGATGTTCTCTATACATAAGAAAGAAAGGGTTGACTTTTGTTGATGTATTGATTGAGTTATTATAAGCAAACTCAACCAAGGGAAAAAACTCATCCTTACCTCCTTGCTCTTCCAAAATAAAAGCTCTTAACATGTTCCCAATAGTTTTATTTACTTTTTTGGGTTGTCTATATGTTTGAGAATGATAAGTTATGTACATGACCAATTTTCTTTTTAAATAGCCCGAATAAGGTTTTTCAAAACATGATAGTAAATTGAGTGCGTCTATTAGTGATGAGAATTGTCGCTAAATCATGTTGAGTAAAAAATATATCCATAAAAATATGGCAAGTTCTAGTGCAATAATTATTTTTGTTCTGGGTCTAACATGGATCATCTTGCTTTATTTATCCACAAAAACAACTATCGAATCATAACCAGTACATGTCATTGATATTTCACATACAATGTCCATACTAACATGCTCTCATTTTATGCTTGATGTTGGTAAAGGTTGTAGTAAACATGATGGTTTTTGATTGCTAGCCTTGTTCTATTGATATCTTATACAACTTCATATATAGTTGGTGATGTATTCTTTTAGTCTTTGTCAAAAGTATATCCTTTAGACGTCTTCAATGGTCTTCTTTACTCCTATATGGTCATCAATAGTTGAATCATGTGCCTCTTGTAACAATGTTGTACGGTGAGCAATATATGAGGATATCCAAATCTTTCCCTTATAAAAAGCCAATCCCTATTTTAACTGTATTTAATCGTGTTGAAATGCTTGTGCAATCTCCTCATCATCCTTGATAGCACGGTTCATGTTCACCCAACATTCCGAGTGAATTTTCACCTCAGTGATGTGATTAATACATGGCATCCGTGTCAATGCACCAACAAGCTATTTCTTCCCCTCTATATATATGATCTTCATATTGAAATGTTGTTGCTATTCAATCCAACAAAACTATTGCTTTAAGAGATCCTTATGAGTTTCTTGATAAACCAAATACTCGTAATTTGTCTCAATCACAAACTCCTTATCTCTGAGATAATGCTTCCAATGTTTAGTATCCAAATGTCTAACTCCTCCCTTTTCATGATATGATAATTTTGCTCCATTGGCAAAAACTTATGTGAGAAGAAGGCAATTGGGTGTCATTCATCTTCCCATTTATGTTGTAACACTCCTCCAACTGCCATAACCTATGCATCTATAACAAGTTTTGTTGGTCTACTCGGGTCATATCATTTAAGTATTGATGCATGTAAGAGCTTATTCTTCAAAATCTTAAATTTGATCTCCTAAGTTGTACCTCATTGCCTTTGTTTAAGCTTGAGCAGTACGAGTGAAAGCTTCCACAAACCTTTTATAGAAGCGGGTTAAACCCAAGAAACTTCGTACTTGAGTTTGATTGTTTGGAGAACTCTCATTTGGTATGGCTTCCAATTTGTCACTCACAACTCAGATGGCCTCTGCACTAACTCTATGGCCTAAGTAATATACTTCATTTTTGCCAAACTCACATATTGACATCTTAGCATACAACTTATTTTCTCTAAACACTTGGAGTATTTTTTGTAGATATTTCTAATGATCTTGTAAGGACTTGCTATATATCAAGATATCATCTAAAAATAAAATCATTGATTTATCTAGATACTTACAAAAAATATCATTTATCAATCCCATGAATGTGATAGCTACTATGATATGATTATACATGCTTCTTAGATCAAGTTTGATGAAATACTTAGCTCCATGAAGTTAATCAAACAAGTCATCCATTTGCCGTAATGTATACTAATTTTTCACTATTTGTTGATTTAGAGCATGATACTTGATGCACATCCACATGGAGCTGTCCTTCTTTAACACAAACAACAATGGAGCTCTGTATGATGACACACAAGGTTGGATAAACCCTTTCTCCACAACTCCTCCAATTGTGTATTGTATTACTCTAGCTTGTTTGATACAAGTTGATAGAAACTTTTATAAGAAGTAGAACTTCATGGTAAGATCTCTATCTTATGATCCACTCTTCTTCTTGGAGGTAGATCATCTAGAAAAATATCTTGAAACTCGTCATCGGTTAACTCCTCATGTAAAAAAGATTGTATTTTTGAAGCGCTTATTTATCTTATTAATTCAAACAAATTTAAATCTTTGTGGATGATAGCCGCTCTTTTTATCATATATAGAGGTAAATTTTTTTTGTTATTATTTAATTCTTTCTCCAAAGATCATCCAACTAATAATTTTCACTATCTTTCTTCGCCAATCTATGTCAAGAATGATTTTTCTAGCCAAAATATACCCAAAATAGTATCAAAATAAGCTAATCAAATTATTCTCCAATACAATAATTTCTTGTATTGCCCAATCTTTAAATCTACTTCTCTATGAATGCTCTGAATGCTCTCCGTTTACCCGTTTGGTAATTTCACTTCTTCAGTCTCATATTTCTCTAACATTTATCCAAACTTTATAGCAATAGATCTAGATAGAAAGTTTTATGTAGTTCATGTATCAATCAACACTTTCGTTTTTACTCCTTTTATCTTACCATGTGTCACAATCAAACAAGTTTTCTTCTTTTTTAAACCATCTACCTCATGTTTTTGCTTCCTTCCCCGACCTTTCCTCCTTTGCATTATTCCTCTAAACTAGTAAGACCACTTTTGATCTAGACTTGTCAAGGCTTTGACACTAATGCTACATTCTTGCACATATAAACAATAAAAGTTTGCAAGTCTAAGCATCTTACTCACATAAGAGGATTGTGGAATATATAAGATTGACTCCACCTTGATTTGCTAAACTCCCAATCATGATGGCTATGTGGTATGATTCAAGAACTCTACTTGCTCATAGAGGAACTTACATTTTTCAAGATTTAACTTGAGGCTTCGAGCAATTAATTGCTCAAATACCTCATGCAAATGTCTTCATGCATCATAATTGTAGTTTTTTATGCTAAAATATCATCGATGTAGGCTTAAGCACAATCAAGTCCGGCTAGGATCTTATCCATCACTATTTGAAAGTCAGCATATGCATTCTTCATCCCAAATGATAAGAATTTTCACTGATACAACACATCGTTGTGATGCGAATCAATTGCCCAAAAGTCGTTCTTGTTCTTATACTTATCTCAAATCTGCAACTGATGATATCTTGCTTGTAATTCCAATTTATTAAAAATCTTTGCTTGCCCAACCGCATCAAAGATCTCATCATGTGTAGGCATATCATATCGATCTAATTTTGTTTGTCCATTAATAGATCGGTAGTTACCACACATGCATCTATATGTATAATTGCCATTTATATATTTCTTGACTAGCATCACCATAACAAATACATATTTTCTATATGATATCTCAAGTAATCTAGCCTCAAGATTGTTTTGACACCTACATTGGATCAAATCTCTCTCCATATTATTGTATCGATAGGGACAACAAAAGATTGGTGCATTCGTTATCAAGTCAATCTTTATACTCGGTCCCATCAAATAGCCTAAATCTTTCATATTAAAGGCAAAATAATTTTTGAAACTCCTTAGAAACATCTAGCTCTACTTTCTCTTCCTCTCACTTTAGAACCAACCTTAATATCTCAAATCTCCTCTCCGTCGACATTAGAGATAGAAGATGTAGTATTTCATTGCTAAACAACAACCTCATGAGCAAAATGTGGATAATGGAGCTCTTGGCTGACCCACAAGGTTAAGCATTGCCATGGGTGACCTGTCAGTATAGACCAATGCTTGGGAGTGTCTACCCACATCCAAAATACTTTATAGTGTGAAATGTGAGGGCCTTTGCATTCTGTCATATGCTTGTTATAAAACCTCCCTTAGAAGAAGGTTTGTCTATCATAAACATGGACAATGTGCTAGAGATCATACTCTTGCTACATCTAGTAATACCCATGGTCCAATCCATGACAACACTTGATGTGCAATCGTTATCACTCATGAATGTGGATCATCCAAGAAGGGAACATTCTCCAATATGAATAGGTCTGCTATGACTAGAGATATAATAACACACGTTACATCTCCCAAAATATGCTAGAATGTGAATTTTGTAATCCATGATCATTACCAGCCCATGTATGTTCCTAACATGACCATCCAACAATAGCCAAATGTATGATGCCATGCCGAACAAGGTATTGTACCCCTAGCAACAAAATATCTTATGGCAAGGTCTGATGATATTTGAACCACCAACAATGATAGAAGATAGGGGTATCGTCACACATAGTGTTTCATATGACGTAATGAAACATGCCTTGTAATCTCATCTTGCACCACATATAAGTATCGATGTACTCGTATGCACAATTGCAAAATAACAACCAAACTTATAATGATCCTTTCCAAATAGATCCAACATACATATGTATTCCCTTAGATACTGTCAAGCAATATGCGTTGTATCTAAAGGTGATAACATAGTGGAAATGGGAAAAAAAATATTTTGATTTCTTCATCTTAGGAGCAAAAGACTCACTCCAATCTTGATGTATCAACTGATCTGCGAAATGTTCTAGTTGCATACATGAAATATCTAGTGATTCATCCAACGTGGATGACACTACTTCACTAAGACTTGGCATGATAATAAGATCATATGGATAGTAAATGTTATGTGCATCCATGTTTCACTCTAACAAATCATATGACCAAGTAACACAAGCAATGAAGGCCACAACATACGCCAAACCTCCACTTACTAAAAAGATAGAACAAGAAATGTATTGTTTTGATAATCGACTCACTCAACCCTCATCAAATTACCAAACTTGCTCATAAGAGATGTTTCCTCCCAATAATCAATGCTAGACCCTATCGGATATAACATTGTTGCATCCACCAATACATCATAGAACTCTCCAAGTGTAACTACATCACATACTCACATTCTAGAGCTATGAGTGACATAATCTGGTTGCAGTTGCACAATCAACTACATCTATGTGATGTATGGTGGCGATGGATGACTAAAACCTCCAAGCAATGTCTAAATCTGAAATGGACATCTCTCCACATTAGTTTTTTGCAAACCAAGACCAAGTAATGCATCCTTACCCAACATAAGGGGTTGTGTTTCAAAATCCAACAACTTTCATTGAGCTCAATAAGTCTTTGGTAAAGGTCCAATCAAAAAGAAGATACCACTCATATTATCCAACATCACCGAACTTGGTGACACCCTAGTACGCTCGTATGATGGCTTTGGAGGTACCTTTAGCATTTGAACGGTAACAACTTGCCAAGTTTCACTAATAGATGCCATGATCCCAAGATCAACACAACTAATGTTGTCAATACTTGAAGCAACTAACACATCCTTTTTGCTTTCAAAAAGTGTGGTTGCCAATTGTAATACATGGGATGATGTAAGACTATGGAAGTGAGGAGAGACCACTTGAATAGCTCAATAAATTCTAAAGTAAAGAGATAACTCAATGGTTTCTATTTCTCCATATATAGTTCTTAAAAATGTACAGTATAGATAAGATTTCACAACCATCATCCATCTAATTCCTCATGGATCGATAATATGACGTACATAATTATGAACATACGAATTATTAACGTGTAACTTTAACTAACACACAAGAAACACAACCTAAAGAGAACATGGATTGCTGAGTGACATCTTTAAGTAGTCCACTAATAGTCAACTCAAGATTATCTATCTTCACCTTGGGTAAACTCTACTTTAGTTCTCACTAACTAAAGATAATTACAAACCTCCCTCTTTTTAAGATGCAACATCCTTGTTGTGCCCACGTTCAAATTTTTGAACGATCAAAGGTGTATTGACTAAATTTTTTGACGGTTTCCAAGTTGACTCATATGATGGATAATCTTTCCATTGAACCAAATACTTAGTTTTTGGGTATTTGTGAATCGAATTAGTTTTTTGAGTATATTGTCAATCCCAAATTCTACATGATCTACCAAAATAGTAGATAAAGGAGGAGGGGCTGATGGATTTATTAACTGCTTAAGTTGTAGTACATATTTTTGCAATCGTGACACATGAAATATGAGATGTATTTTCAATGGGAGCTCCAATTTGTAAGACACCTCGCCAATATGTTTCAACACCACAAAAGGATCGAGGAATTGAGGATTAAATTTTTGATGTTCATGACAGGTGACAAATTGGTCACTTGATACAAGTGACAAATTGGTCGTGGATAACCAAACTTGATTTCCTTTGTGAAAAACCACATCCTTATGATGAACACCTGCATATTTCTTTTGTAGATTTTGAGCAATTATCAACTTCTCCTTTGCTTGATGTAATAGTTTGTGTATGTGTTCTACAAAATCATTGACCCCATGAACTTTGGTTGAAAATTCATGTCCTTTAGGGATTCTCATCAAACAAGAAGGTGTCAAAGAGTGAACACCATACATCATATAAAATGAAGACACTTTTGTGGATACACTTATAGAATTTTTATATGCAAATTCCATCAAAATCAAAAAAGTTTCACTCTTTTGTTGTTCCTCCGAGGTGAATGCTCGTAGTATATCCTCTATTCTTCTATTGACTCTCTTTGTTTGACTATCAGTTTGAGGATGATAGGCTGTAGATATTGCTAGCTTTGTTTTGAATAAACAAAACAAGGTTTTCCAAAATAAACTACTAAAATGAGTTCATGTATAGATGACTAAAATTTTGCTTAATAAATGATTCACAAAATTTACTGTTAGATACAAATGAGCGAGTTGTGGTGCTATCACTATCTTTGTGTGTGGTAGGTCGGATGTGTATCATCTTACTCAACTTCTCCACAAAGATCATGACTAAATAGTGTCATATAGAGCTTTTTGGTAACTCACATATTAAATCCATAGTAATATGTTCCCATCATTATTTGGAAATGGGAAGGGATCGTAATAAACCTGCCAATTTTTATTACATGTCTTGTTTTGTTGACATGCTACATAGTTTTGAACATATGCCTCCACATTTTCCTCAATCTTGGCCAACAGTACACTTGTTGTATGCTCTCCACAGTCTTTTCATCCCCAATGTGCCCCACAATGGCAGTATTGTGGCGTTTTGACAATACTATCATACGAAAATTTGGATCTTGTGGGATCCATCTAGATCTCGAATCTTCTTTGCCCTCTTCGATTGAAGTTCTTTCATGATCTCCTCATCCTCCTTTGTTGCATCCATCATTTGAGTCCACCAATCAATTTGGATTTTCACCTTTGTGATATTGTTGATGCACGATATTCACGTGAGGGCATTTGCAAGTTGCAAGTTGCCCTCCACATACACTAACTTCATGGTGAACCGTTGACGTCATTCTATCCATCGAATTTACCGTGTGGAGAGATCCTTTTGAGTTTCCAAAAACATCAATAGTTTATGGTCAGTTTTTACCACAAACTCATTATCTCCCAAGTAGTGCTTCCAATGTTTGATGGTCGGAATAATAACTTACTCATCTCATTTAGTTGTGCGATAGTTTTGCTTGGTTGTCATCAATTTTGGAGAGAAAAAAGCCACAGGATGCCAATCTTCCTCTCATTCTTATTGAAGAATTTTATCCACTGTTGTATATGATGCATCAATAGCCAACTTAATTGAGAATAGATGCATACAAAAGAGCATCTTTCAATGCTTGAAAGATTTACTCTTGTGCGGTTCTCTATCTCCATTTTTTACCCTTTCCTAGCTTAGAGCAAGGCGGGCAAAAGCTTTAACAAATCTACTATTAAATCCGGTAAAACCTAAAAAACTCTTCAATTGAGTTTGATTCTCTAATGACGTCCTTTATTAGGATGTATTATTAAACCAATGACCGCCTCCCCCTTGTCTAAAATTGTTTCGATGTATCTTTTCACTCATCACTTAAATTCCCTTCGTTGTGACTCTATGACCTAAATAATCTACTTCTTACTTACCAAGTTCACATTTTGAAGCTTTGACATATAAGTCATTCTCTTGCAAAACCTAAAGTACCTCTCATAAATACTAGTTATGATCTTCTAAGGTTATATTATATACTAGAATATCATCCAAAAAGACAATTATAAATTTATCTAAATAAGGATAAAAAATATCGTCCATTAATCCCATGGATGTCGCAGGTGCGTTAGTGAGACCAAAAGTCATCACTTGATACTCAAAGTGACCATAGCTAGTACGAAAAACTATCTTGTGAACATCTTCATCAACAATTTGTATTTGGTTGTACCCGCTACTAAAATCAAGTTTGATGAAGTCTTCGTCCCTTGAAGTTGGTCAAACAAATCAATCATTCTTGGTAATAAATACTTGTTTTTCATCATTTGTCGACTCAACCCACGATAGTCAATGCACAATCTCTTATTCCCATCCTTCTTCTTTACAAGCAGCATAGGGGTCTCAACGTTGTTAGGAGACTTAAGGCTAAAGGGATAGAGTTTAAATTACGGTTCATTGGAGGCCAACTTTTGAAGTTGAGACTTTGAGAGTGTGGATATGATGGATAGTAGCTAGTGTGGTAACCTGAAGTCTTTGAAGCACAAAGTGGATTTGGCTCGATTGTTATAGTCAAGTGTCCTTATGGACGTTTTAAGAGTAGAAAAGATTATTGTGAGACACTTGTATTGATGCATGATGATCTATGCATTGTGATGTTTGATGTGACAATAATGTATGTTGTGATGCGAACGACACACTAATCAATTAACACATTTGAGTAGACGTCTCTTGAAGGCTCTCCCTAGTCTTTTCTTGGAACTCTTGCAAGCCTTGTAGCTTATCAAGCCTCATCTCAAATAGTCTCTTCTCAACCGTACAAGGAACTTCATTATGGGGTTAAATCTTGGGATCTCTAAACTCTTTCCAACTCGACTAGCTCCAACCGTATCATCAATGCGTATACAGATGATGAACTCACACCACCAAACACTATACTTGAAGTAATAAAGTTTTTGTTTGGAGATCAATATTGTCTCCGAACTCAATCTTCTCATGATGTTCATGTTGAAACTCATGATAATCATCCATCGGTGGACCCTCCAAATGCTGAAATAATCCCATTCAAGCCATAAATGGACTAAACAATGTAGAGTTGCGCATCCGTTGTAAATCACACCATGAGTCAAAGTCATGTATGAAATCATCCAATTCAAGGATACCAACTATACCCAAATATTGTCTAGGATCCTTGTTGGTCCCATATATATCATCCATGTATCACAACAACGGTGTGGGGACACATTTAAAAATATAACTAAGCTTAACTACGTCATTATGTAATACCAAATCAAAGTCTTTTGTGAACCTCAAAGGCCAAGGTTATTACTTCACTCCGCTACAAATGCATCCATTGCTAACCTGAGCAGTCTCTCCTTTGGAACCTCCAGAGAACCTTACTTTGATACTAGTGTATCACCTCATTAACTGTACAACAATAAGTTCCCAACTAAAACATGAAACCATAATAGAAGATACCCGAGTCATCATAAAGTGCTAACACACATGCAACCTGAAACCTTCCATCATCACAAACACTCACATAGTCTACAAGTCCACAAGTCTTGTCTCACTAAGGAGAAATATGGATAGTCTAATTGGTTTGTAAATCCAACCTCACGATAGACAACACACATGAACACTTACACTCTAAACAACAAAGCGCCAACACAAACAAACATGGTGCACAAACATGAAGCCAAGATAGAAGTATATCAATTCCATGAAACATACACATAATCTACAGGTCCGTAAGTCTTGTCTCACTAAGGAGAAACATGGATAGTCTAATTGGTTTGTAAATCCAGCCTCACGATAGACAACACACATGAGCACTTACACTCTAAACAACAAAGTGCCAACATAAACAAACATGATGCACAAACATGAAGCCAAGATAGAAGTTTATCAATCCCATGAAACATAAATAACAATACTCCATTTCAAAAACATCCATCAAAGGGGTCAAACCAACCCAACATGAACTTACATAGCCTAAGGATGGTATTTATATATACTAAAATTCAGTTTTAAAGTTGTTTTGCTCTCCAAATCGATAATCTCCAAATTGAAAAAATCAATGTTCTATAAATATTGATTTTTTCAATTTTCTACCTAACGTAATTTTTTTTTTATTGCAAAAGGATACTGTTTGAAATTTCTACATGATTTCAAATCATCTTAAACTCTAATTTCGGACCCCAAAAGATTAAAATTTTGCATTTCTAAAATTTCCAGCTTGTGGTAAACATGTGCATTCATGCACGAGATACTTTACATCTTTTATGATTCCATCAAATTTCAGATTAAACAAAAACTATATGATAATCTTATAACATACAACTCTTATTTTCGACCCAAAAATTTTGAAATACCAAACCTTGGACTTCGAGCACTTTTGTTCAAAATCTTTTTCAACCAATCTTGATTCTATGCAGCAAGATAATTATAAGCATCAAACTACTTTGTTAATTTGTAGCCTCGCTTTCGTACTCCAAATTTCTTATTCAGATTTTCAGCACTAAAACAAAAAATATAGAAATTTGAAATTGATCACATCAACTTTGAATCGACTCCATTTCTAGATTGCCACCACAGTATTCATTATGTCAACTTCTTTCAGACTATACAACAAAAAGATCAAAGCTACTATAGATCTAAACTCTCCAAAAGGCCTTCAACGTCCAAGAACTCCTAGTTCTCACCACATAATCCAATTTGAATTTTTGAAATAATCTTTCTACTCTCAAAAAAATCACAAGAACACTCCCTTCATAATCATAACATAAAAGAGAGATTAAACTCTAGTCAAATCCACTTTGTGCTTCAAAGACTCTAAGTTTCCGTACTAATTACTATCCACCAAAGCCATATTCTCAAAGGCTCAACTTCAAAAATTACATCTCAAAAAATCTTAATTTGAATTCTACCCCTTGAACCATAGGTCTCTTAACAACACTATCAATCCTAACAATAGTTCCAATACAAATGGCACAAACTACACTATTGGCCCTAATTGCTCTATCTATTTTTCATGAGCGCAACTACCTAACTAGGGATGCTGTTCCATAACTTTGTAGATTTTATTCCACATATTCGATCAAACAACATATTTTATTAGGCATTATCGTAAGTACTTTGCTTTATGATGAGAATACATAAACATCTAGCTCTAGAATAACCTTCTTGATTGTGATATGATTTGTAAGCTTTGTCTCCATTTCATCAATTCATATTTGAGTTGATTGCAGCTAGTTGAAAAACTCTATGATTTCTAGTTCAACAAATCTTGTTAGATTTCACGATTGGAACACTTACTTTTGGTCAAGTTTCAGAAGTTATTGCATTTGAATATTTATATAATATTTGTAAAGTTTTAAATATGGCTCATAGTCAAACCTCTCAAAATAATGTTCCAAACTTCCATTGTATCACAAGTGATATGAAGACCTAAGTGTACAAATATCATAAATCTCTATCGTTTAGTTATAAGGTCATAAAATTTGACTAGAAAATTTTACAACATGCAACCTATAATGTTAAAAGATGTTTTTGATTCAAAATTTTTGATAGCAAAAATTATAGCCATTTTCATAATCTTGTGTTAATTAGTATAATCTTGAAACTACAAATATTTTAAGCCATCATTCAGCATTTAAATCTCATCTAATTGAATCAAAATTTGAATCTAAAAATAAGCTTAAATTGTAAATTTTATGATTTTTTAATCATAACAGTCATAATATTTTAAAAATATTACCAAATATGCTCTAGGATTTAAATTTCATTGTTCAAATTTAAATCAACACAAAAGATTAATAATCCACTCAATTACTTTCATTCTTGAGTATACATTATAACTTTTGTTATGATATTTCCAACGCTAACCTTAAATCTATGAGTGGTTTTTGAAAAAACTTTTACAGATTCTCACCCACGGTATCATCGCGATTCCCCGTACATTTGGGAGACGCAGAACTGGAGAAGTACAGTGGCGGGGATCACAAATGCACAAGAAGTTTACCCTAACGATTACGGATATGAGAAAAAGTGCGGGCCAGTAATAACATATACGGATGAAGTGCAAGCGAGGGCCGAGAGCAAACAGTAATGGAAGAGGAATTGGAGGAGGAGGGTGGCGAACATTCTCTTGTACCAAAAGGCCGGAGGAGGAACGTAAAGGGGACACGTAGCAGAAGAACACAAAGAGGCGCGGATGCATGAGAGCTCAGGAGTGGAGGGCTGGATGGCCCACTCATCACAAATCCCGTCTGCGAATTTAGATTCGACCGGATTCTCGATTGGCTTTCGACGATCATTCGTTCGTCTGTT
Organism: Marchantia paleacea; assembly: GCA_014180765.2. Classification (NCBI taxonomy): domain Eukaryota; kingdom Viridiplantae; phylum Streptophyta; class Marchantiopsida; order Marchantiales; family Marchantiaceae; genus Marchantia; species Marchantia paleacea. The sequence continues at coordinate 413,877 of MUAA02000165.1, forward strand.
CCGATGGATAATGGTCCGATGATTGTGTCGGAATCTGTTGGATTTTGAAATTCCAGATTTGGTGGAGAAATGCGGTACTCTCCTTGAGTTTCATCTCATCTCTGCAAGCTTTCTCGTTGCACAGAGCCTCTGGCGCTTCTCGAATTCGCCTGTCTAATTTTGCGATTCGACGCTCCAAGTGTTCTCTCTTCGGAGGCCCAAGGACGCGCTAGCTTCATTCTCGAGTTCCTTCATAGGAGATCAGTGACGGTTGGCGATTTTCTCCTTGGTCTTAGAGTAGATAGCTCTCTCTGCGGGTTAGTCGGAGGTCGTGCAGCAACTTAGGTCAAGGGAGGTCAGGGAAGAGCTGCGGGAGCCGAGAATGAATGTGCGTCGACTGAATGGAGTAACGAATTCGCCGGACATAGACCGTGCAGACAAGGAAATCGAGCTGTTGAAAAAGTGTGAGTTTGTGGTGACGGGAAACATGGACGACTCCGCCACGGCTTGGCAGTCGGAGAGATAAAAGAGAAATAAGCTCGTCAGTGGGCACTGTCAATGGGAATGAGGGGCTTGCGGGAGGTAAGCAGAAGTGCAGGGATTAGAACAGCTGAAACCAGAAAGATTAATGTCATAGAATTGCAGAGAAAGCTTTATGTCTGGATCGAGGAGCTGAAATGAGCGAGAAACTATGGGGCCTGGATCGTCGGCGGTAATGCCGCTTTTCTCTTCCTCGCAAGGGCTGGCTGTCGGTGACTTTAACCTGGTTTGGACTCGATTCCCAGCCAGTGGAAGCGATTTGCGAAAAAAATCATGGCCAGGGCATCTGAAGGATACCTTTGAGAGCTATTATGGAATTTGCTATTCGGTCAGAAGGGGACTATCTCCTACAAAATTCTTCGGGCATGTAGATATAAGCAGGTCAAGCATTAGTTCCCTACATCGGGCAAAGCCTGTTCCTGCGAGGGCCGCATATGGCGCTCACAGTGGTCTGGCTGCTGGAAGTTATGGAGTAAGGCATCCAGCGTACACTTACACTCAGTCACTACAAAAGTCGGTGGAGCCTTCTTCCACTAAAAGCAGTAGAGTTCAAAATGGTCCGAAGAGGGAAACAGATGGTAGCGCCCCTAAAAAAGCACTCGCCGGTGGGGCAGTAATTAAGGTAATTGGTGTAGGAGGGGGAGGATGTAACGCGGTTAACGAGATGGTTAGGACAAAGCTTCCAAATGTCGAATTTTGGGGGGTAAATACTGATATTCAGGCTTTAAGTAGATGCCTGGCTCCAAATAAATTGCAGATTGGGAATGGGGTTACCAAAGGAAGAGGGGCAGGTGGTAGTACTGATGTTGGCTACGAAGCTGCAGCTGAGTCCTTGGGTGAGCTTTCGATGGCTCTGGAGGGCAGTGATCTAGTCTTCATTGCAGTTGGAATGGGAGGTGGCACAGGGTCTGGCGCAGGTATTTATTCTGCCGATTTGCTAGATCAAAATCAGTCAGAGCATTTTAGCATATGTGGTGCTGTTTTTGATTTGATCGGGAGTCCCTTGAGCTGCATGTCCGTTTTTTGCAGTGGCCGTTGACCGAGTTCTTCGGTAACTCAATTTTCCACGTTCGTTCAAGACAGTTTTCATCTTAAACTTGAGATCTTGTCGTGAGCGTATACATTGTCTATATTTCTGTTCGGGAGTCTTATTTCTGTTGACGATGCATACAGCTGATCTGTATTTTTTGAAATATTCAGGACCTGTAGTTGCACGATTGGCAAAGGCCATGGGGGCCCTGACCATCGGGATAGTCACAGAACCGTTTGGGTTCGAGGGTTTGCGACGCGCCAAGCAGGCCCGAGAGGGCCTTGTAGCCATGAAACAGGCAGCCGACACTGTGGTCGTTGTTCCTAATGATCGCCTTCTGGATAGTGTGTCAGCTGACACATCTGTCTGGGATGCATTCCATTTAGCAGATGATGTTCTTCGTCAAGGCGTACAAGGAATATCTGACATTATCACAGTTCCAGGCTTGGTGAATGTTGACTTTGCTGATGTTCGAGCAATCATGTCCAATGCTGGTAGTGCAATGCTGGGAATCGGAGTTGGATATGGAAAAAATAGAGCTGTTGATGTAACAAGGTCAGCTATCATGTCTCCTCTTCTGCACTGTGTCACAAAACCCACTGGAATTGTCTATAATGTCACTGGAGGAACGGATCTAACTTTGCACGAAGTGAATGTCGCAGCAGAGATGGTGTACAGCATGGCAGATCCCGATGCGAATGTTATCTTCGGAGCAGTTATTGACGAAAGTTTTCAAGGCATTTTGAGGATGACAATCATTGCAACAGGTTTCGACAACAAGCCGACGTTGTCCTCCGTTAAGAGTCAGCTGAAAGGTAGAAACAGAACACCAGAGGAAGAGATTGCATCATGGGGCCGCACAAGGCAACAGCGAACTCCGGACGTACCTAATTTCTTGAGGAGACGGATACCGAGGAGGCTTGATGGAGGAAGGTAGAGCTGTGCGAATAAGCTGCGTTCGTTCGGTTGCCCTTTCGGGTGCGTGGTGAACAGAATTAAGCATCAAGGATTAGAAAAAAAGAGCGGTCTGAGGAACGGCTTGCCTGCGGGTCATTGAGTTTTGTCCCTCTTTGACCAGGTAAGTGAGAGAGTAATGCACTTTATGACGTGCCCAGTATCAAGTGAAGCATTTTGGAAAGATGAAGTCTGATTAGCCTCACTAGCAGCTTCACTCATGATATCACAGTCAGAACTTCCTCAAATTGAGGAAAAAACCCTTCTGTTCTTCCCAGCTAGTTTAGAGTTTGAGATGAGACGTCCTTCAGGGTTTTGACCTTTATCTTGTACTTCACCTCCTCCTTTTGCGGAGTGTGTGTACTCGACCACGAAGGTGTTAGTGGCCGAATGACACCTCTGGATCTATCTTCTCAAAATCCGCTATAGCGTTCTGAAACTTACTACTATTGCCCTGCAGTACAAGATCACTCACACATGCCTTTTAGTATCTTCCTTTTGTCGCAGCATAAGAGTTGAAACTATGTTGGCTGTTGTGGAGGAGCCGTGAGTGTATACTAGATTCGAAAAGACTTCCGCTAAACATTGATGACGAGAGAGGCAAGGGTAGCTCCTCGGCTTACCTTTTTTTTATTTTATAACTTATGGCACGTTTGAAGTGCAAGTCGTCCAGACGATTTTCCTTGTTTTCCTGTTTGTATCCCCTCGTAATGTAATTATCATCTCGCCTGCATACTTTTGTGATATCCCCGTCTGGCTCTAGAAGTAGACCAAGGTGTCTTCTTACTGGAGTTTAAAGGCCTATCCAATGTACAGACTCTGATGACCGGGTCGCGTGGAGGGTTTTCCCGTGTTACCTCCTCAGACGATCAGTCAATCTGCGTTGTTATGTAGATGATGATCTGTTTTTGACAAGGTGACAGTCTTTGGACGAAGTAAATTGCAAGAACTTATGAGCTCCTTTTGCTTTCCTTCTGTGTATTTGTCTCTCTCTTTGACCTTGACTTCTCTCAAGGAAACCTCATTCCTTATGTTTTCGTAATGTTGATTTAAGTACGAATTTTCTCATTATTGCTCCCACTCAAGATTATGGTCCATTACTTGATCATAAGGCTTCTCATTCTTCAAAACCGACGATTCATACATATATTATGCACCCCAGGTATGAGGCTCGAGCTCGTAGTGGTGGTACCTCGCCAAGAGCAGTACGAGCCTGGAGCGTTAGTATTCTTTCGTGTGGAGTAGAGTAGGAATGAAATTTTTATCGAGCGGTCATTCCTGCAAGATGAAATAACAGAGTAACTATGGGCTTGGTTGGATTGTCGTTTATTTATGTTCTGCAAACAGGGTTCACAAGAAATGACAAATGTGTGGTACAACGGGTGCGGGGTAGGGATGTATGTACTACGAGTATGAAATATGACGACTTTGGAGGGTAGCCTGGCAGCTTTGGCTTCTGAAGAAGAGAGGCGGAAGGTTTAGTCCATTGGCCTCATTTATATCGCCAACAGGAGTGAATGTGAACGAACTTTGTGTTGTATATATATAATTTTAGAATTAGCGTGTACCTTTCTGCCTTGTTTTACACCTCATTATGTTGAACCTTGGCAGTAATCAAGTCCTTAGTTGTAGGAACTTTCTTGGGATCCCGTCGAGTGGTAATGTCTTGTTTGTTTGAAGTGTTGGAAGCAGGTTTACGCCGAGTTTGCTGGAAATAATGTGGTGTTGTTATCGTAAGCCTATTGTAATTTGGTGTGGGAAAGCAGAATGTGGAGCTCGTAATGTCAAGCATCCGGATATGGGCGGACTGTTCTCAAATTCTCAAAAACTATCAAGCCTTCTTTGAACAACAGACTAGATACTCGGTCACCATTTTGGTATCCAAGTAAAGTCAACTTTTATGTACAGTAGGTCGAATGGTATTCACTATGGTACAAGCGAGGAACCCCGAATTGTGCCCTTAATGTTCTAGAAAATGCGTTTAAAGGCCGGATCTTCAACTCCTCGGGCACAGCGGCGACGAGATAGATACCTTGTAACAAAAATAATACGGAGGATCTGTAAGCTTGGCTGGTATCGTCTTCAGGGCCGGTGAAGATATTTGTGTTTAACTCCCTCGGAGTTAAACACACGTCAACCAGAGTTGGTGTGCATGTACACTGTAGAGACTAATTCTACAAGATGATTCTTTCAACTTGTCGCAATTTGCCTGGAAAGGGAAGGATCCTCCTTTGAGGTAAAATTGAACGAAATTCCAGTCCGGTGAGCTGGAATGACCCAATCTGCCGTAGTCCTGGGCTCCTGGTCCTAGTGGGTGGGGGTCGTTTGCCTCGAAGGCCCCAAAGTACGGGCATGAGTGCACCTGTGATTCTCCCGGTCTAATCAACAGACAGCATACGAGAAGAATGTGACGACGGATAAGTAGGAAGGGTGAAAATCCGTGCTCCTGCGAGGCACCTTCAAAATAATCTTGTAAAGATTTCGCTCGATTGCCTTTATACGCATTGTAGGAAACGGCAACTACGCAGGAGTCAGGACCATGGAATCTTGTACAGTTCGGACTCTGGTACGGTACTGTGAACGTCAGCAGTACATAGATACGGTAGCTCCAGTTGATGTACCAGGGGGCGGGGCATCTCAGCCCTTGCTCTCTTATCTCCGTGCGAGGAGGCAAATGAGAACAGATAGGACAAGGGATCTACGACTCACAGTCGGTCCCCCGGAGAGAAACGCACATGAACCTTTGACCAGCGTCGAAGAAGGCAGTGGCGAATCTGGGCCTTCCACGTGGAACCCAGCTTGGATATCACACAATTGGTTCATAGCTCACGAGGCAAAGGAAGCTCGTTCGGCACTCGAGCAGAAGAGTTGTCCTCCGTCTTAGAATTCTTCCCTCGGGCGGTCGAGGAACGTGGAAAGCTGGCAGCTTCAGTTTCACCGACCATGTGTAAAATCACATCCCAATTCACTTTAACGAGCTGGTAGCTCCCGGACGTTTTAGGCCGGTTGATGTGTGGGGAGTAACTGCTCTGGAGGCAATGCCATCAATTTCAGCGTAGAATCTCCGTAGCGTCAGCTTGTTGAAATTCAGAATGCAGGGGATCGTGAGTTCGCCCGCTCGGGGCTTCTCGTCCTCCAAGCAATTTGGGACTTGTTTTGAATCCTACTCTAGATCTAGATATGGGACGGGAGAGCTCTTGCTTCGTCGCTTTCACCTTTATGATATATCGGACTCGAATGTGAGAGTGAGGACAGGAAGTTATGGGCCTGTCCAGCTCAGCCAGAGAGCCTTGAGGAGGAGGGTCCAGAGGTTGGAAGGAAACCTGGGTCGGAGAACTGTGCAATGTAGGAACAATGTACAGTCTTTGCAACTGGATTTCTCGGAGACAGAGCAGTTGCAGCAGTGCCTTACGAATATATACAATGCCATGGGTTTGCAGGACTACTCCCTAAACCAACACATTGTCGTGTCAGGTTCGTGACTTCCCTTGTCACCTCTTATTCAGGAATCCTCACACGATCAAATTCGTGACTTTCTCTATCGGTATCTATTTATCTTGTTCAATTCAAATTTTAGCCGTAGGTAATTTGGAGATTGAGAATTTCCTTGAAGGCTCCTCCTTTTTCTTCTATATGGAATTAAAAGAACGAAAGTACTCTCTTGTCAAAATAGTAGAGTTTATTGTACCGTCTCAGTACTTGGAAATTCATGAATAACGAGGGATCAGATTTCATTAAAGACCTGATTTCCTCTACTGGTTTAGGCATTAGATTTCAATCAACATCGACCTCTAATTTCTTGTAGTTATTTAAAATCATCCAAAGTCATTAAACTTTGGATTTACCTATTTTGGAGTGACTTCGGGATTGAAAGAGTTATCTCTCGATTTTTGCTGGCAGGAAAACAGTTCTTAATGAATATGGAAGGCCAGTGGTCATTAATATGGTGTATGGATGGGCGGTTCTATGAACGTTATGAGGGACCTGAGCTTAATTTTGAATGGGCTTACGATGGAACTCACAGTCCCTGGTCTGCCGATGCAGCCGGTCGAGTTTCTATCCTAGATCTTGACGACCGTGAGGTTGGTCCCATTTTTGCCAAGAATGCTTGCCCTTTTCTTGTTTGGTCTTTCTGAGCATTGTCATCATCAGAAAAAGTACCCATGTCTACAAGGATTGAATCTGTATTCATGTTTGACTCCGTGGAAGTTTTTCAAGTTTCAGTAACCAGTTAATACTTTCATCACATGGAATAATTGCTGTTCTTGGAACACAAGAGGAGTTTATTCCGTTCCTCTGACATTAATTCTCTTCTACGTGGGAAAGGTCTGTCTTATGGCGTCGTGGATCCGAACAGGCTACTGGCTCACGGAGGATGGGAAAAAACAGCTGAGCATAAGCATAGAACCGCAGAAGGGTGGACCATTCTCTAAAGAAACAGTCTTCGCCCTCCATTTAAAGAACTCCAAGGTAGCCATTTAAAATTTTTTTTCCTTCTGATTGACAAGAATGACTCCCCTATTCTGTACTGAGAAATTAAGGTCTGGAAATCTCCCACGCCTCTTTAGCTTCCAAGAAGTGTGCAGCATGTAGCTTGCAGCCAAACCTGATAAGATAAATGTCGTACCACGATCTGGTAGTTTATGATAGTGAATTTGTCTGTGTCGTGGGCAAAATGCTGCAGGTTTGAGCCGATGCATACCGTGAATGAAGCACTGAATGAGCTTGGGTTAATCTAAAGTTGGGCATCCCTGATAGGTGATGGCCTATCTGGTCGTTGATAATGGCACCTGGCTGCCAGCGCGCTTGAGTATCAAAGCATTTGGAAGTGAAGACAAGTGGGAGTATCGAGATTGGCAACTCATCCAGGTATCTGTGATGAGATGATGGCAATGTAAATGTGTGGAAGTACAATAGAACTTTTGCCCCGTTCAGATTAACTCGAATGGCGATGTGTGCAAGTTCTTTACAATTCAAAGCTGTAGAAACGCTTAAGTTGTGATTTGAGTGCAATCATGTATGTGATTTTCACTTATTCTCCTTTTTATGTTGGAATATTCAGCCAGCTTACAGCAGTAAATTCCCTATGGCTATCACCCACAATCCTCCTGCTGGAGGGAGAGATTTGTATTCTGTTACCAGTATCAAAGTGGAAATTCCAGGAGAGGAGCTGGCGGACGCAGAAATCAGTGAGAAGTATGCATTTCCAGATTCTTCTCTAGTTCCACGAAGTACCCATAGCTATCCTAGAACTCACATTGACAACAACCTGCCACCTACCGTGAAGGTATGTCAAGCTTTTTGTTATGAAGGTCTGAAACTAAGTGAATGGACATGACAGAAGTGGCGAAACAAGTTTTCATCTCAACATGAATTCTAAATGAATATTTTGGAAGCTGATTTTCAAGATCTAATTTGCGAACATTGTCTGTCTCAAGAGGTAGCGATAACGAAATGGTACGAGGATCCCAAGTAAGGCTTATATTTTCCTACTCCAGCGTTCGTCACTTTTGAAAGGCTGCAAACCCACTAATTCCATTGGATTGTCTTCCATGCAGATGTGTCATGCAGAAAGTGGGCATTATCTCGTGCGCCCTCTCATTGACGGCAAAGATATAGGGTTTGTTATTTGAACTTTCGAGGTCTTTTCCGATAGGGGTAAACGTTGTACTCACCTTGGTGCAGATTCAGCCAATTAGTTTGAAGCGCGTAGATGATATTTCCTGACGGCCCTCTTGATTATGAGAGTGGTCTATATCCCCAGCCTTATCCTCTGAAACCAGGTTGTGCGGCTGTTATGAATACCGCTTTATTCTCCATTATAATTGTGCTCATCATTGGGTCGATGGTGTGCACATGTGTTTGGGAGCTCTGTTCAAGTTTAGCCTCAAGTTAATTGCAGTGACTCCATGCCGTGAAATACAGATACTTTATTGTGGACACGGGAGCAAGCAGTCTTACAATCACTTCTGACAAGGTGCGCTCAGTGTTCGTATCGATTGATTAGTTGAACCCAGGGTTCAACTCGTGTCCGTGTTCGAAGAGTTGAAGCTACATTTGTTTCTTGGGAATTATGTCCAAGTTTGAACCTTGACTCCAGCCGTTTCCCTCTTCTAGGCCGAGGAGCTTGATATGTGCGCGTTTGGGGAGGCCTATGTGACAGGTGTTGAAGGGGAGGTAGTTAATGCTATTCATCTTCGCACCAACTCTACATCCAAAGTTTGTTCAAGTATAGAATGTGTGAAATGTCGTAGAATCATCCACCACTTTGCGATCTGTGCTGTTTGCTGATGCATGACTAGATCGTTCAAATGATGGAAGGTGAAGAATGTTGCCCTATTTTAGAACATGTATCTGGATAGCAATGTTAATAAATTATGAACCCTGATGCAGGTCAAGTGCCAATTTCGGCGGGCGAAGAGCTTCCAGATCGGTCCTCTGACTATCGAAGAACCCATATTCATGGAGGTAAAGCAGCCTGTTATTTTTTTTAAGGTTATCCGATGAGATATTTTACACAGTGTTTTGAGATGTAATATGCAGACGGTTGATTGCATTCTTATGTTCCCATCTTGCATACTTCACTGCTGTTTGAAAGTCGGTGGTTGAGATTACCATAAATTCAACATGTTTGCAGGTACCAATGGCGGGTGTAGTAAGAGGGATTTCTCCAGTTGCTGGAATTTGTGGCTACGACATATTTTTTCATTGTACTGTAGAGGTCTGTATGTGAGCTTGGTTGACTCCCTTATAGCAGTTGTCAATTTTGTATCTTGACCTACTTCTACCTAACTCGTAAAAGGATTGTCATATTTCGCAGTGTTGAGATGTCTCTACACTTCAACAATCAGCTGTTCCTGTCCTAACGTTCCTCTCACGTACTTGATGTTGTAGATGTCTTATAAGATGGGCACTATATCATTTTTTGATACATATCTGTACAATAAGGCTTCCAAAATCAGGGCTTCACAGTGGCAGGTAAGCATGAATCCTATATCATGCAGATCAATTAGGGCACTATCGTGCTATAACCATGAGAGTGAGGATCGTGATGGTGTTGAAACATTTCTTGGTAGCAATTTAGAGAATTTAAAAACTATATCCTACAAACTATCCATATAATGGTAGGGAGGTTTGTTCGAGGAACTGAAATATATGTTTTGTACAGAGCATGTACATGTTGGAGAATGTGCCTCACGTACCTGCCTACTTCATGGAAAACGAAGCTATCTTTTTGCTAGACACAGGAGCTGGAGGAGTCGATATCATTTTCCACGGAAGGGCAGTAGAGAAATTTAGACTGAATCAAACACTTGAACTCGCTGGAACAGCAAGTGTCAAAGGAATCAACACTTCTGGCAAGGGTTTACAGGTACGTCCTCCACTGGAAAGCTGGTCGTGTGAACCTCTTTGTAATAAGGCCATATTTTTTTTCGGTGCCAAGTATATTGAAGCTCAACTGTTGTATGTAATTGCTAGTTTTGTCCTACATATTTACAGAGATTGACCTTTGAAATTGCCTGAGCTACTCATTGTGCGCATCTTGCTTTTGATTGGAAATTGATCTTGAAGAAAGTAGTGATGTAGGATCTCTATTTTTTCAAGTAACCTTGGTCCAGCCTTCGGGAAGTCACTGATCCAGTAGTTTCATGGAAATACCGCAGCTAACCAGAATTGTCGTGTTCGCGACTGCAGGTTCAGTATGGTATATTAGATTCATTGGAAGTTGCAGGACAGTCATTCAATAGAGTAAAAGCTCTTTTTCCTGCCAAAGGGACTTGTGGCTCTTTAGACTTTTCTGAATACACAGCCGGCGTTCTATGTGGCGACCTGTTAACCAACTTGCTAGTTGTTCTGGACTATGGCAATCGGAGGTTTGCTTTGATACAAAGTAGATACGTAAGTTCCAGATCAAGAATATAATCAAGTAGAAAAATGGTCTAAATTTCACACGTATTTCCAATTGTTTCACAACCATGTGTCCATGTCTTGCTGATACTAGTTCCCGAAGGTAAGTGGATCGTGAATGTTTGACAATCTTACAATTATTTAAGTGTGTAAAGTCACCATATGAGTTGTGCATGTACAAAGATACTAGCAGGTAATGTCTCAAGACTACAGGGTGGTGGTCGACATTTTAATAGTTAATTTTTACGGTTGAAAAGCTTTGGATTAGTGGGTGGGTAGAATCATCTCAATTCCCACGGGAACCCAAAGACTGACAAATGTTTAAACAACTTAAGTTTTGGTACTAATCGTATCCCCCTAAGCACCCGAACGCGGATGTTCAATTTGGCAGCCTTTTCGTTGTTTCTTACCAGGAAACAAATCCGAAACTCACTTGTGCACCTTCCAGCCCCAATTCGGGAAATAATTAAGGTCTGAAACAATGCATACTACAGAGTCTCTTATGCCGAGATGTGCTCGAGGACAGAGGGAATCTGACTGGCGGCGTCTTCTTCCCGGTTCTCGTTCCTCAAATTGACCTCACATGTGCAGGGGTAAATCCTCAAGAGTCAAAACTTGACAAATGACAAAGGACTTAGGGTTAGGTCCACAGCATCTGACGTACTTGAGCTCTAAAGAGAAACACTCACCACCGATGGGCATCATTGATCGAACCTGCAGTACCTTGCGTACCCTGTACGAGAAACAATCGAAGCCGAGTGGCAATCTGTCAAGCATGCAAAGCCGCTTGCTGCGTCCAACGGCATTACCTAGAGGAAAGAGGTAACCGAAGCTCGTAGTATCCACGTGCTCGAGCCGTTTGACTTGATAAGGCAATAGTCTCACCATCTGATCTGATGGCGGTGCAAATCAGCTCCGCCAAGGCTGTCACTCTCACAAGGAGGCCTAGATTGACGATCTCAGGTCTTGGGCAATCGACAGCACTCGTCAGATTCAGATATTCAGCCGTTGATATGGCTCTCGCATCCAGTTCGTGTGACCCGCCAGCTTCCCGAACAACTAATAAGCAGCTGGGGATCACGTGCTGAACACAGAAGCCTGTCTTACAGGGTGGAAAAGTCAGCTAGCCAAAGCATGACACAGTGACAGAAACACTCGTCGCCCGCAGTTCTGGTTTCCGAAGCAGGTGGCGATGGTGAAGCTAGAATCGTTCAAATATAGCAAGCCAAGCACGAGCCCAATCTGCGGAAGAAGCAGCTGCTCGACGCCTCCTGCTGCTACTGCTGTTGGCGGCAGGACAAATGGAGGTGTTCCCACCATGGAATTCGCTCCCCATGAATTCAGCCGAAGGATTCGATCAGTCGATGACGTGCACAAAAGAGCACGTGTCACGCAGAGGATGGCTCGCCTGTGGCTCACCTCCTCCGCCTCACGTACGCCTGCCAAGTGTATGCGTACGTGCCGGTGGCAGCTGCTTCCAAATTTCCCGTGATCAGTAATCACTAGAGGAAATCGCCAAAATATCGACAAAACCGAAATTTCGCCCTGCCGTCGTCGTGCCGCGCTCCCGACAGTCTAGAGCTTTCCGCCCTACTCACGAGCAGCTGCCGTAGCTCTTGGGGGCTGGACTTTCCGCGCCCCTTATAAAATTAACAGTTACCATTCGAAGATACGAAATTCTGCCTCATTATTTGGGAGGAATATGAATTTTTCGGAAGAAGCTGGAGATTGATTCATCGTTCGACCCATTGAGATTGTGACACAGACGAGCCAAGCGTATTAAATTGCCAATCGCTGTCCAGTTTTGAAGTCGTTTGAGAGAAATGGAGGTCTCTATGCTGCAGTCGTCAGGTTTAAGGTGTCTGCGGTCGCTGCAGGCCAGCACCTCAGCGGGGAGTCCGATGTCTCCTGGCGATTCACTGGCCTGCCGCAGTTTCAGCTCGGCCAATTCAGTGTCGGTTTGGAAGCGAGTGAACGATTTTAGAGAACAGCAGAGATCAGTCCGCCGAGCTTCGTCCGGTGGCACCCGCAGAGACCAACAGAAAATTGTGGCCAGGACGCAAAAGCGGCGCTCTAGTACGTCTCTTCTTCTCCCGTCCCCTCTCTCTCATCCTCTGATTGTGGATTTGGCTGGTTATCAAAGTGTCGTCTGAGTAGATCATGTTCATCAGCCTGTGCTTTTATTTCTTTACTAAAAGAACAATGCAGCATACCTGCAGTATCTAGTTTACCCTGTGAGAAGGCATTTCGCCGGTTTCGACTCAGGGCGGGACAAAGATGACAGCGTTGAGATGTTGCCATTGTTACGGTGTTTGCGGAAACTGGCAGTATCAATGATCCTGGGCTAACCTTCCGCCATGCACTACACTAGAACTGAGCTGGGATTATTGGCAGGACACGTGAAAGGCGTCACCCCGACCAAAGATGAGCTACTAGATAAATTGCAGGAAGAAGAGGAGGCGGATGAAGAATTGGACCGTACTCTTCCTGATGTAGAAGAGGATGCTGAAGAAGACTTTGATGACAACGAAGGAGATAACTCTCCTGAAGTCAAGGACAGTGCAGAGGGAGTTGCAGCGAAGGATGAAATTTTGGCTTTGCTGGAAAAGCCTAGTCCATTACCGGACCTTGTCGGAGAGGGAGATTCTTCTAGTGCCAAACCTACAAATGGAAAAGTTAATGGAGCCAGTTCTGGGTCAAGAGATAGTAGTCTGAATCAGGATGTGAAAGTGGAAAATGAGAGGTGGGATCAGGAGACACGAGGGGGGAGTGGAATCACTAGCTCCGGAAAGGAAGAAATTGTGGAGAATGACGACAACACTTTCACCATCAAATACTCCCCTGATGGCGATCAAGAACATCTGCAGAAGCGGGCTAGCAGAACTGAAAATGATGTAGTTTCAAATGTTCAAGATGGGGTTGACCAAGCAGCTTCTGTTGCTGGGCAACTTTCAGATATTGCTCAGGACACTGCCGAAGATGTGTCAAATACTGCCCAAAACACCGCTGAAGAGACTGGAAGGAACCTTCAAGAAGCAGGGGACGTCGTCAGAGAGAATCTAGAAGATGGTCTGGAGCAAGTGGGACCAGTGGTTGAAGAACTCACAGATATAGCTCAAGATACAGTTGAAGATGTTGCTGCCACTGTACAAAGGACAGCCGAAGAGAGCGGTGAAAGTCTTAGAGAAGCAGGGGATGCGATCGGAGAAGGACTTTCGGAGGTCGCTTCTCAGGGACAGAGTTTAGCCCGAGAAGGGGTAGATGCTCTTGGAGAACAATTACAAGAAGGTCAAAAGGAAGCCGAGAAGAACTTATCCAGATTCAGAAGTCAAGCCGAGGAAGCTAGTGAACGTACTGGAGGAGCTTTTGAGAAACTAGCTGCTGAGGCTGGCAAATCTGCGGAAGTTGTAGGGGATTCTATCGCAAATCAATTTGTGGGTTCTGCAAGAACGGCTGGTGTTATAGGAAGCGAGGCGTTGAGACTAGGTCAAGTCGTTTTCAATGCTGCTGGAGAGGCTGCAGGATTCACCCGTGAGACTGGACCTGGGCTGAAATCAACTATTTCCAATGGAAGCGGGCCGAAGCAAGCCTCAGAGGAGAAGCCTGATAATGTTGAACTTCAGAAGAAAAAGGAAGGTGTCATAGCAAAGACAGACAGTCAAAAGAAGGAGATGAAGAAGGATGAGCCAAGTGAAGCTGATCAACCGAAGGAAGACTCGGGTCCATATGCTGGATTGAAAGTCACAGTAGCTGGTGCCACTGGCCGAACAGGAAGGTAAAAAATTATCGTGCCTTATAAGTATCAACAATGTTCCCCTCTTACGCTCTCGATCTCAATCAGTTCTCAGCGTGCTAGAATGAGCCATTCTGGAAACAGAGTAACCTCTTGTGAATCACTCCACAGCAACTTCCAATTAAGGTTGTTTGTAAATTAACACATCGTTCATCTATATCAATTACATTCATCATAGAAATGTCTGGGAAGTGTGGTACAGTAGTTGTCAGATGTTTTCTTGTCCTAACCCTCAGTTCTACTCTTGTTGAAGACTCACTACGAAGAAGATTCTTCACCTAAATGGTCCTAACGACTCAGAGCGATTTAGATTATGGAGTCACTTGAGTTCTCTAACAGGTCAAGTGTTTCATCAGGTTGATAGTAGAAGAGCTTGTTAGCAAAGGAGTGCCCGTAAGAGCGTTGGTGCGTGATCCAGCGAAAGCACGTGATCTTGGGAGAATGATGAATGTTGAGGTACATTTCACACCAAACCAATATTTCCTGCTACCTTATAATGGAGCATTACTCGCCCTTGTGTAAACTTCGTCATTCGTCTCTGTTTACGTACTACTTCCAAACTCTGTGTCCAGTGCTGCAAAGCCAAATTGTGTCTGTTCCGACCAGCTACGATTTGTCTAATAAAAACATGTTCCCAGATTGATGACCTTGTGAAGATGTTATCTGCAGATTGTGAAGGTAGATTTGTACAAGTACGAGACTGTAAAAGCGGCACTCGGCGACAGGTAAACTACTTCGTTTACAGCTCACTATTAGTGGTTCACGCCTTTTGTAGACTTAACGAATTGCTTTTGGCTTTTCAAAAGTCGCTTACAATTATAGCATGTGAAGCGATTATGTAAGCACTTCTGGGGTCATTTCTGTCCTTAGCACAAATAAGATAGTCTAGATAGTCTTAGATAGTCTACGCTCACTGCAACTTAGTTTTCTCGAAATCCGAGAGGAACATCTTTGGACTCTTGATTTGATGCTAACGCACATTTGGTTTACCCTTGGCAGTAATGTTGTCATCTGTGCCATAGGAGCATCATCGTTTCCGTTCGATCCGATCGGTACTTATCAGGTAAGCATCTGATGTTTGACATTTACGCTGAACTTTCGGCATCATCATTCTCATCTACTATGAAGTACTTTGACTTCTCTTGCATATTTGATCGTGAGGGAGTCCTAATCCGACCGATATGTGCCCAGGCCGAGTTCGAGGGCGTAAAAAATCTTGTGGCAGCAGCCAAAAATGGAGGCAAAGTGAAAAAGGTAATAGTTTAATCTTGATTACTTATTAGCAACTTTCCGTGCCACACCTACGATTCACAAAATTTGGTTAGAGAGTTCCTGGAAGAGGGTAGAGTTGTTGGATAAGCACGGATTGCCTTTGGAGCAAATCTTCTGCATAGTTTTTGCTTAAAATTCTAACCTCTTTATGATTTTGGTTGCAGTTTGTATTTATAACCACAATAGGCGTATCTCTACTTCAGATTGTACCATTAATATTCTGGTGGGTACTGGTTGCTGCCATCTGCTTCGGCGTGTTCAAGTATTTTATCATGATAGTTTCTTCTTTTTAGGGTCTCATCAGTATTCTTGATCGTGGTACAGGAAAAAGCAAGCTGAACTATACTTGCAACGCTCTGGCCTGGACTACACCATCATTAGGCCAGGTGGTCTAAAGAACGGAGGTGATAAGGTATGCAAAAAAATAATTTAGTATATTGACGGGAAGTGAATATTAGCCAGCTGTGGTGGGTAGTTGCAAGTGCAAATTCTTTGTCCTTCTCGACGAGTAGTATCTATAGTAATTAGGTGTCAATTACTTGTCTTACTACACAACAGATATAGCTTAACATTAGTGTCAGCCACTGGTGGCGCGCATATGCTTGTTCTATTCCCGGTGTGGCTGATTATCCTCTACAAATTTCTATATTTTTGATCTTCTGGTAATATGAACGTCCAATTTCGAAGGGTAGTGGTTGATGGCTCTCACAACTCAATTTGTCTTTGTATACTGCAGAGAGAAAAGGTTATCATGAGACCAGCTGATACACAATTTGGTGGATCTATCAGCCGCAGAAAGGTAAAACCTCTCAGCAGATTACACATTGTCAAATTTCATTCGTTAAATTTATACTGGTTTTTTCCGGGAACTGAAAGCTTACCAGATTTTTCTTTTCTTTTGCCTGCTGACAGTGAGATTATACCAGTTGACAACATGAAATGCCAAGCTATGAACTTATCTCAACTGATTTGTCGTCTTTACAGGTCGCGGAATTGTGCGTCGATGCAGTCATAACCCCCGAAGCGTCCGAAAAGATAGTCGAGGTAAGGATCTTCTGAAAACTTGTAATTTGTGTTTAAATATGTCTACGCAGTGCATTAAAAGTAGGGAATGTTGTTCGAACCAGCCTTTTTTCATAGGATTCGTCTTCGTCATCATTCTGCAGGAAGTAATTGGTATTGTGTTCGTCGACATGGCCTGAATGTTGTACCCGTAGTCTAGAAGGAAAATGGAGTCGTAGAAGAAGGATAATCGAAAGGAAACTTAGAGGCGAATCTGATCTCGTCTTTTTGAATAGGTTACAAAAGACTGTATATTTGGACCACCATTTACAATGTCGAAGATGATTTTTTATTATAGTTGGAATAGAATCTCTAATTTACTATAAGGTAGGTCGGTTATTATGCCTTTGGGATAGATAAGGTATAATAGACTATCTCTGACTGTAGTGTTTTGAATGCAGGTGGTGGCTGGTGACAGAGGTAGCCAGAAACCAGAGGAGCTTTTTGGTAACGTTTAGAGAGTTGTACATCTGGGAAGCGAGATTAATTTTTCAGGAGGTTGAAAGAGCTCCATGTATAAGTGTCGGAATGTAATATATAAAGAGTCTGATAACCACGTACATTTCTGAAAAACAGAAAAATTGTGCCCATGTACGAGTAAGTTTTAACAAATATTCTTGTTTTCACTAAACGAACTTATTGAAACTAATGGAGCTTGCCAGTATGATTGTTGTGAACCACATTCTGGATTGAATGTTTTTACATTGATTTCCAACATTTAACGCAGTACTAAATGGAGAATCACATAGATCTTGTATATTTTATTTCTTTTAATACACCAGGGAAATTTTGTTAAGCATTGATATGAAAACTCGGCTTTATAGGTTGTCCAGTTATGATCATGAACCCGACAAGGTGTTTTGATCTCTACGTGCGTAAATAAATCAACAAATTTGTTTGATGGTTTACTCAATGAATGCAGTAAGAAACTTCTGCAGACTAACGCGCAGACTAACGCTTAACTTAGAGTAAAGTTATACAGTCTATACAGTAACAGTGGTAGAACAGACTCAAAGATACATCCACCTCATTCGGAATTTTCAGCTTCAGAACCATGTGCGCCGCTTGGGTGGCATCAGGAGAACAACGCTTCGAGGCTTTAAGCGAGTGAGTCATGGATATGAAATGCATCATCCACGTACTCGTGGAAGACTTGTTTTTGTAGTATTAAGCTCTTAAGGATGACATATGAAAATCCACTGCGTTACTCCCCACCAGGTTGCATTTACGATAAAAGCGTCCGCTTCTGTAATCTAAGAATAGCTGGCTCCAGCATTACAGCGACAATTATACTTGAACTCATACAATTCTAAATCTGTCCTCTCATTTTCTGATTCGAATAGTATAAATAATAATGTTATTCACTTGACTGACTCCCTCGGTTACAATAATCTCCTTTAATCGTACACAAAGCGAAGACCGTGTAAACTTACATCTAGCTACAGATGAGCAAAATCATTGGCAAACTCTGATGTAGTCTTATATCCAGCGCAATCATTCACATCACGAGTGCCGGCCATGAATATTTACTCACTTGCCAGGCCCGAAGTGCCTTGCAAACTACAGCGTGTTTACCATAGTTAGATGACTGTACACAACCAGCTTTCCGACCAGAGCAATTATTCAACATCACATTGTCCGTCCATGAGTACTCACTTTTTAAAGCCATTCATACAAACATTACACAAACACAATGCATCGATGTAACGAAGTCAGAAAAGGAACCATGCGGAGAATAACTGTTGACATTTCAATCTCAATGTTGTCTCAAGTCAATGGTCCTCCTCCGTGGATTTTTGTTGAATAGACCCCATGGGATATGTAGCTTAATCCTATAAGTGAAGCCCATTTAGCATAACTCACTTTAGCTTCTAGTTGTAACTCTACTCCCATAGTTTAACATGTATATTAGGTTACATTGAAGAATGAAGCATAGACTAGAGTTTGCACTTTACTTAGAAGTTACATTGGTACTTTGACTTGTAAGTCTACGATGTACTCTCAACTCTAGAGATATGAAATATATTGTATACAATCTTTGGAATTGTATTCTTTGTTTGAATACGAATCATTTGATTAATTGATTTTTGCAACATGGTATTAGAGCTATTGCATTCTTTGTTTGAATAAAAATTATGTGATAAATTGATTCTTGGAACGTGGTATCACACCTAGGTTGCATACCTAGATGTCAAATCTATAATCCCTAGTAAAGAGGTTTGAAATTCCTAGAACCTTGAATGTACAAATCATGTGATTAATTGATTCTTGGAACATGGTATCATAGCTAGGTTTCGTACCTAGATGTCAAATCTCTAATCCCTAATAAAGAGATTTGAAATTCCTAATACCTTGAATCTAGCCGGTTTCTTGTTTGAATACAAATCATGTGACTTATTGATTCTTGAAACGTGTTATCAAAGCTAGATTGCGTACCTATATGTCAAATCTCTAGTAGAGATATTTGAAATTCCTAGAACCTTGAATCTAGCCAGTTTCTTGATCCTTCACTAGCAATGTTAAATCTACCTACTTCCTATTTTGCTTCTTCATACTTCCCACACATTATCTGGAGCTTACAAGATAATAGACATTCAAATGGCTTCTTCTTCATGATATAAGCGTGTGGACAAGCTTGATGAGAGAAATTATAATACATGGGCATTTGTCGTGAAATACTTGTTAAGTTCCAAGCAGTTGTTCAAGTAGATAATGGGACATCAGTATGGCTTGATCTTGATAGTTCCAACGCTAGGGCAAAGTGGAATTTTAAAGAAATGAAGGCAAGAAATCACATTAGTCTGAACATAAAATATTCTCAACAAAATGTCACAATGCTCAGAAGATTTTATGTGAAACAGCTCAGGACATGTGTCTGAAACTAGCTGAGATTCACAAACCCTTTGGAGTTATTAAAAAGTTGTTTTGTTAAAAGAAACTCTATCATCTTTGTTATAGTGATGGTGAATCAATGGAGAGATTTTTCAATGAAGATGTTTGATGTTTGTGATCAATATATTGAAACTTGGGGTGAGATGAGCAAAAGTAGCATGGAATTTTTGGTTTTGAATGCAATATCATAATCTTGGAATCCACTTGTTCAATCTATAGGATCCATGAGGAAGGAGGAGATCACAAAGCATGTCGTCATATCCATATATTTCCATAAGGAGGAGTTAAGGCGCAAGGAGAAAGTTGTTGCTCCTAATTCAACTTTGATAGTAAGATCTTTTGGGAAGCAACCCATGAAAAACGTCTCTTAGGAAGTAAATGTAGAACTTGTGAACTAAAGGAACATTGGAAAGTTGACTCAGAATGTCAAAAAAAGAATTATGGAACTACAACAAATGCATGTGTTGTTGTGTTACTTTTTGCTAAAGATGTAGATGATGAAATGCAAGAATACACTTCTACATCAGAGTTCCATTACCTTCATACTGGAGTGCAGTGATCTTCATATTCAAGGAGATTAAAGCAAGATTCTCAATCTTGATGAAAGTAAGTCTATCAAATTGCAAGGATATGAGGAAGCTTTAGGCAGATCAAGTGATTTAGATGAGATGCATCTCATGGTTCTTGATTTCACATGAAAACAAACTGCATTGATCATCCATGATGTGCCCATTATTAAACTCATTCCTATTTTGTTTAGTACTTTAGGTTCATTTGTGGTGTATAGTGTAAATTTTGTGATGAATCCACTCATTTTCGCTTTGAAAACTAGTACTTTTGGTAATCGACTATATTTCTTTTTCAACAAACGCTGGTTTTTTGATTGGATTTTTTGGGCTAAGGATATATTACTTGTTGTTGCTACTTTCTGCAAGAAAGATTCTAGATTCATCTTAGATGAGAATGGTGTTGATTGGATTCTCTCATCATGAAGTCTTCTTGCACGAGGAAAGTTGAATGGTAAAGCTTACCATATGTATGGCAAGATAGAAGAGATTGCTTTAGTTGTAATGTCTTCTATTTCAAGTCATTCACTCTAGGATTGACATAGATCTCTTGCACATGCTTAAATGCAAATCATTTGTGAGACACTTTGTCTTATTTCTATCACAAGGTTGAGGATAACTAATGACAAGGAGAAGATGCAAGCATGTGAAACTTGCATTGTGGGCAAAGCCCACAGTCAATCAGTTCCTAATATAAACAAACATCCAAGTGACAACTTGGATGTTGTGATCTCATATCTTGGTTATTAAGATACATCTAGCTTTGGTGGTGCAAAATACATGGTTGTTTGGATTGATGAGATCTCATGCTACACTTGAGTAGCTTTCCTCAAATCCAAAGATCAAGCTACCACTGGTTGTAAGATTTGGGAGAAGGAGGTGCTGAGATAAACTAAGAGTGAGTTGAAGAGCTTCTTGACTAATGAAGTTTATAAACCATATGTTTGATTCATATTTCAAGAATGAAGGAATCCATCATGCAATTACTTAGTCATACTTACATGAGATTGTGGGGATATGAAAAAGAATGATGAGAATAATGTTTGAAGGAGTAAGTACACTCCTTAAGGATGGATATCTTGATAGACGCTATTGGACATATGTAGCCAAGTTTGTTGTTTGGACTAGAAACACCTTCCACATGCAAAGCTTGGAGGTAAAACTCCATACAAAGCATTCTTTTGAGAGAAATGTTTAGTTGCTTATGCTCATCCTTTTGATTCAACAACATGGTATCATGTTCCTAAGAAAAAAACAAGGAAGCTTGATGACAAAGTCAAGAAAGGAGTGTTTGTGGGCTACTCCAAGATACCATAAAGGGTATGACATCTTTCTCCTACTTCCACATAAAATATCATATGTTACGTAGTGTTTCTTGATGTAGAGGTAGTAGCAAATTACCCTAATTCATCTTTATGTGAGAAAAAAGACTATGAAGTAGATGGTAGTGGGATTAGCATGTCTAAATTTGGACTAGATTATACTTCAGAACATATTTTGGAACTACATCTTGAAGTATCTACGTCAAGTCTTGATCATGATGCATAACTAGTTCTAGAATCTACAATTATAGAGGAACCAAGTATAGTTAGACAAAAACCAAGACATTATTTCTATCACGACTTATGTAGAGGCAGTCCCTAGTTAGGTAGTGTGCGCATGCATGAGCAAATACATCAATTGGAGCTGATAGTGCAAGTGATGTTTGCACTTGAAATATTGTTAGGGCCGACAACGCCGTTAGGAAACATAGGGCTCAAGGGATAGAATTCTAATTAGAGCTCCTTAGGTGCAGTTTTTTAAGTTGAGTCTTTGAGAATATGGCTATGGTGGATAGTAGCTAGTGCGGGAAGCTCAAGTCTTTGAAGCACAAAGTGGATTTGGCTTATTTGTAATCTTTCTTTTATGCTATGGTTATTAGTAGAGTGTCCTTGTAGACATTTTGAGAGTAGAAAATATTACTTCTAAAACTCAAATTGGATTCTATGGTAAAAGTTGTAATTTCTTGGAGCGCTGTAGGTATTTTGATAAATTTTGATCGATGAAAGCTTTGATTTTTTTTGTAGAGTGTGCAAGTTGTTGATGGAGTGAAGATTATGGTGACGATCTAGAAGTAGAGTCAATTCGATGTTGGTGTGATCAGTTTTAAATTTATGTATTTTTTATTTTAGTGCTTAAATTCGAATTGAGAATTTTGGAGGGCGAAAACGGTGTTAAAAATTGACAAAGTGGGCTGATGCTCATAGTTACCTTGGGACTTAGAATTGAGATTGGCTGAAAAAGATTTTGGATATAAGTGTTTGAAGTCCAAGATTTGATGTTTTGAAGTTTTTGAGTCGAAAATAAGAGTGATAGGCCATAGGATTATTATATAGTGTTCATTTGATCTGAAATTTGATGGGATCATAAAAGATGTAGTGTATCTTGAGTGCGACTTAAGACATTAGGCTCAACATAGCTAAACGTCAAAATTATTAAATTTTTATGTTTAGCTATTTGAAATTGGAGTTGAAGATTTTTGAAATCCAGCAGAAGTTTCAAACGATGTCCGTTTGCAACAAAAAAAAAAGTGTGTTAGGTAGCGAATTGAAAATTCGACTATATAAGGTAATGTCTTATATAATAGGATTATTAATTTCAAATTATAGATCTAAAGAATAGAAGATCTCCAAAATTGAGTTTTAGTGTGTTTAAATGCCCTCTTTAGCCTATGTTAGTCTAGATTGGGTTGGTTTGATCCATTTGATGGATGTTTTTGAGATGAAGTAGTGTTATTTATGTTTCTTATAATTGATATAACTCCATCTTGGCTTCTTGTATGTGTACCATATTTGTTTGTGTTTGTGTTTTGTTGTTTGGATTGTTAGTGCTCTCGTGTGCTGCCGATAGTGAGGTTGAATTTGTGGACCAGTCAGACTATCCATGTTTCTCCTCAGTAAAATAGGACTTTTGGACATGTAGACTGGGTGAGTGCATGTGGTGATGGCAGGTTTGAGGTTGCTTGTGTGTAAGCACCTTGTGGTGCCTCAAGTACCTTCTGTTATAGTTTTTGGTTCTAGTTGAGGACTTGTTGATGTCCGGTTACTAAGAAGATACATTGATGTCATAGTGGGGTTCAGTGATTGCTCAAGTTAGTAGTGGATGTATCCGTAGTAGAGTGTTGTATCAATCTTGACCTTTGAGGTTCATTGAAGATTCTAATTTGGTGTTAGAGAGTGACAAAGCTGAGCTTTACAAACGTAACAATATAATTTGATTATTTTAAAAAAAATTTAAAATTTAAATAGTTTATCAATCAACCAAGGAGACATGACTTTCATTTTTGCTATACTTTTTCAAAGTTAACATGATGACCTGACGATTATACTAGAATGGTGATATCTTGGAGTGTGTCACTATACCGTTGTTGTGAGACATGGACGATATCTATGGAGCTACCAAGGATCTTAGACAATATTTGGATAGAGTTGATACCATTAAGTTATATGACTTCATGCATGAGTTTGACTCATGGTGTGATTTACAACTGATGCGCAACTCTACGTTCTTTAGTCTATTTTTTCTTGAAATGGATTATTTCAACATTTGGAGGGTCCGCCAATGGATGATTATGATGAGTTCTTGCATGAACACTTGAGGAGATTGAGTTTTACAGACAATATTAATCCCCACACTACATCTTTATCACTTAAGGTACAATGTTTGGTGATGCAAGTTCATCCTCTATACTTGGCACTAATGATATGGTTCAAGCTTGTGGAGTTGGAAAGAGTTCAAAGGTCCCAACCTTTGACCCTATTCTAGATTGCAAAAGTTTCAATGGAAGACTAGGAAGAGTTTTTCGTTGGACTCAAATGCGGAAACTCGAATGTGTTGGTTGATTATCGTTATCCATGGGGTGCTAGAGGCATAGGTTGTCCAATATCGTTATCAGATATTGGACAGTGAGTTGAGATGTAGACTAAGAGATGTCGCCTTACTACATAAGACATCATCTACATTCTCATTGTGTTTTTTTGTTGAGCGTATTGAGCTCAACATGTAAGAGGAGAGAGTGGTGACTATTTGGTTCAACAAGGATTCACCAACTTCATCCACTTGTTCACGTTACTAGTCTACAACACAAACTTGGAGTGGTTATAGTAGACATGTAGAACAATTTCAACCATTCGGACATAGTGGTGAAGGTTCGAGATCAAGACCATTGTCATCCTTTTTAGGTCAACAATCAATTGTTGGGATGATGTGTTGTACATGTGGTAGACCACATCACAAGAAATAATGCCTTCAAGATCAAATGATGGATCATGTGATATGGTTCATTATTGGTTCTAGCCCTTTTTCAAGTGAAGATTTGGCATATGTTATGGCGTTCAATACTTGTGTTACTTGACCGGTGATATATTGGAAGGAAACATGGATGCACATGACAATCCTTGTCAAGAGGATATTACTATCATGCCAAGTCTTAGTGGAGTAGTGTCATCCACATTGGATTACTCACTATGTACTTCATGTATGCAACCACAATAAATGGCAGATCAGCCGATACATCAGACTCGGAGATGGAGGAAACAAAGAAAGTTATTTCCACTTCCACTATGTTGTCACCTTTAGACACAACACCTATTGCTTGGCAGTTATCTAGGGGATGTCATATGATGGATATGTTTGGAGGGATTAGCATAGGTTTGGTTGATGTTTTGTAGTGTGACATATGAGTTTATCAATACTTGTACATGGAGCGAGATGAGATTGCAAGGTGTGTTTCATTATGCAATGTGGCACAATTGGGTATCCGACAATGGGTATCGTGGTATGGTAGAAAATATGGGTATCGTGGCACAATTGGTGCGACGATACCCATATTTTCTACCATTGTCGGAGATTCAAGGATATCAACATGACTTGTTGTCAGATATTTTTTTGCTGGGGGCACAAGACCTTGCTTGGCATGGTACCATACATTTGGTTATTGTTAGATAGCCATGTTAGAAATCTACACGGGCTAGTAATGATCATGGACTATAAGATTCACGTTCTAGCATGTTTTGGGAGATATTATGTGTGTTCCAATCTCTCCAGTCATAGTAGACCTATTCAGCCACATACATTTTGCAGAATTTTCCCTTATTGAGTGATCCACATACACAAGTGATGACGAGTGCACATCATGGATTGGATTGGAGGTATTATTGGATACAGCGAGAGTATGATCTTGTGCACATCGTCAATGTATATGGTGAAAAAATCTTCTTCGAGGGGAGTTTTATTATGAGAGCATATGACGAGTGCAAAGGCCCTCACATCTCACAGTGGAGAGTATTTTGGATGTGGGTAGACACTCTCAAAGATGGTATATATAACAAGTCATCCACGGTTGTGGTGAACCTTTTCAATGAGCCAAGATGCATTACCCACATTCTTGAGTTATCCAACTTCCCATGTCTACATAGAGAAAGGATCGTGATTTGTATGGGTTTCTCACTTACAGCGGTTGGTGGAATCCAATACTAAAGAGAGAGAGTGTGTATGGTCGGACTATGGACTAAATTTTTTGGCATGGATTGTGGTCCTTGGATTGGTTAAGCAGAGGCATGTGGTCCACATGTGTATTTACCAAAATCATTGGCTTTTTTTGCGTACCGAGATGGTGGAGGCAAAAATTGGGGGCAAGATGTGGCCAAGATCTCATCCTTGGTCTTACGGGGATGTAAGATAAGGAGGGATAAAGTCTTCTTCGAGTATGGTTGGAGTATTTTGCGTGGAGCAAGCGGTGGTTACAACTACATTCCTTTATAACAAAAGTTAAGAGGTTACAGCAAGAGTGGTTGGAGTGGTTCACAATGAGCTAGTGGAGTCCGGGTATGAGGGCTTGTTTTTTTTTGCTCAAAAGGTTATCATTTAGCAACCAAATACATCTTCTATATCTAGTATCGATGGAGAGGAGATTTGAGATATTGAGATTAGTCCCAAAGTGATAAGAGGAGAAAAACATAGGATGTGGAGGTTTTTGAGCAGTTTTAGAAACTATTTTGCCTTCAATATGAAAAAAATTAGGCTATTTAAATATATACATGGAAATTATACATATAGACACATACAATCTATCAATCGATAGACAAAAGTTGATTGATATGCTATGTTTGCACCTTAGAAGATCTTTGATGTGATTGGACATGCAATGGTTTTCAATACATTGGATTTACGAGCAAGATATCATCAATTGCGGATTTGAGATGAGGATAAGGCCAAGATAGACTTTTGGGCAATTGAAATGCATGGCAATGATGTGTTGTATCAATGAAAGTTCTTACCATTTGGGTTGAAGCATGCATCTGTTGAGTTTCAAAGAGTGATGGATAGGATCTATTTGGACTTGATTGTGCCCTGACCTATATTGATGATATTTTAGTATATAGTGCTACAATGGTGGAGATTGAGATATATTTGCATGAGGTATTTGAGTGATTGATTGCTCATGGCCTTAAGTTGTATCTTGGAAAGTGTAAGTTCTTTTAGGAGTGAGTAGAGTAGTTGGGTCATACCATATACCCATGAGGATTGGAAGTTCAACAAACCAATAAGGAGACAATCTTGCATATTCCACAACCCTCAAATGTGAGAAGGATGTGAGCCTTCCTTGGACTTGTAAACTTTTATCAACGATATATGTAAGCATTTAGCACTATTGTCAAAGCCTTGAAAAAGCTGATAAAGTTAGATCAAGAGTGGTGTTGGGAAGATGAACATGAGAGAGCTTTTCTTGACCTCAAGGAAAGGTTGACCTCTGCCCCTATTTTGAGGAGAACAATGAGAGGTTGTCCCTTTCAAGTTCATAATGATTGGAGTATGTTGGGTTTGGGAGTAGTGCTTATCTAACATGATGATGAAGAGAAAGAGTTTATAATAGCTTATGCAAGTCGCTCCAACAATGCAGCAGAGTCAAAGTATAGTTATTATGAAGGAGAATGTTTGACAGCTGTTTGGGCAGTGGCACATTTCATGGTTTTTTGTTTGGAAACTCCTTTACTCGTCATCAACCATTGAAATGGTTGATGGAATCAGACAAGCTTACATGAAAGCTTGCACAATGGACTCTTATCCTACAAGGGTGTGATTTCATGGTTGTACACAGACCTAGAGTGATGAACCATGATACCAATGGATTAAGTCAAAACCCATGTACAAGTCAAGTTGATGAAACCAGGACTCAATGGCATGATGATATTGATGAGAGATGATGTCGGGTTGGCATGCATCTATCTTTTTTAGTATGTTAACTCTTGAGAGCTATGTGATATCTCTCTTGGCTTAGATAGTGGATATGTTATCCTTGGACACTGAGATTGATGACGGTTTGATGGTAAGCCGAGACATCCATGATGATATGATGGTGTTAGAGTATCTTTGTACAAATGCTTTGGTGGGCATTTTGAGTACCAAGGAGCAAGATCGAGTTCTAAAGAGAACTCAACGGTTCATATGGAAAGGTAGACAAATTTCTCGAGTATGGAGAGATGGTAACATTTGTGTTGTGTCATTTCTATCTAAGAGAGCATAGTTGGTCATATATGCTCATGAGGAGTTAGGAGTGAAGTGGACATATAACTTACTTCTAACTCATTATTGGTGGAGAGGTATGCAAACTAAGGTGCAATAGTTTGTGGCCAGATGTATGATATGTGATCATGATAGAGCATCATTCAATGTACCTCCACCACAGTTACAACCTTTACCGATTATAAGACTTGGTTATCGCTGGAGCTTGGATTTTGCAAGAACTTTATCATTGATTATACGACATCATATATATGTGTTGGTCATGGTGGAGCATTTTTCCAAGTGGATTGAATTGGTTGCATTGCCGGACAAGTCAAGTGATTGATTTGCAAAAAACCAGATGTGGAGAGATGTTTATTTCAGATCCAAGCATCTCTTAGAGATTCTAATGATGAACCATCACCATATATCACCCATATGGAATTGGTTTTGCAAGTGCAACCAAATCATGTCACAGATAGATAAACATCGTGAGCACGTGTTGTTGTTACATTTGTAGCTTATGCATTGTTAACTTCGTTGCTTAGCCAATTTGGTACATCAACGGAGGTGTTGACTGATCATTGTATTGAGTTTTTAGGCGAGTTTTAGACTTTATGTGATCGAGAGTTGATCAATCATCGTATCACCTCAAAAGATCATCCTAAGGCTGATGGTATAGTAGAAAGAGTTGTTAAGACTGTGAAGAAAAGACTAAGACAGTTTGACTTGGAGAAAGATCATATGGGAGATTGGGACACCATCTACTATGGTTGGCCATGGATTATCAATTTAGCCGGCAAGAATCTCTAGTGTCATTCTCATCGATCTTTTTATTATATGGTAGAGATCTAGACTTACTTGCACCTATTCGCCGAGAGTCACCTAAAGTCTTGGACTTGGATAACCCTCATGTTTGGATTAGGATGTGTTCTCAAAGAGCATAACTCTTTCATAGGATAATGCCCATGGCATAAGTTCTTTATGGAAGCTATTAGTTGTGGACGAGATTGGAATCTTATTTGTTTGACATAGGAGACCTTGCTTAAGATTTCCACACTTCTGGTGTCATAATATATTACTAATGCGCCTAAGTAATTTATCATCTCGGACTTTTAGAACATGGTTATTTCTCAACATAGAGATACTTTGAGTTTGGTTACTTATGTTGGTGGATGACAATCTACGTATTGTGATGTTTGATGTGACACTGATGTATGTTGTGATGTGATATGTATATGCACAACATCTCAAGAATGGGATTGGTCTAGCAAACATTGTTCAAGGTCGAGAGAGGACACACACCTTGGATAAAAGATGATGAGTTTGTGACAGACATTGGTGTCTTGGATTCCACTGTCGAGATCTTTGATGTTCTAGATGTTACTAAAAGCTCTAACCATGATCCTAAAACTTTGAAGGACGCGTTGAGTTCACCTCCTCCAACAAGTGGGAGGCAACAATGGAAGAAGAATTACATTCTTTGAAGCAGCATGGCAAATAAGAATTTGTTGAAATGCCAAGACACATGAGAGTCATTAATTCAAAGTGTGTTTTTCAAAGTAATTGCTCAATGATGGGATATTTGAACGTTTCAAACCAAGTCTAGTAGCTAGAGCATGCTCTCAAATTCAAGGAGTCAACTATTATGAAACCTTTGCACTTGTCACATGTTTGGTTACAATTTGCATATTTGTTACTATACTCGCTACGCTAGATTGAACTGTGTATTTGTTAGATGTTGTGACTGCCTACCTAAAAAATGAGATGAAGGAGAACATCTACATGGCCATTCCAAATGATTTATAGGTTTTTGACAAATACCATGAAAAGGTTTTAAGATTGTTGAAGATTTTGTATGATTTGAAGCAAGCATGTCATGGATGGAATGAGAACTATCCAAGTTCTCATTTCATCCACAACATGGTTGAGAGAATTTGGATAATTCTGTGCATGATCTTGATTGGGAGCCTTCAAATTCATATTCATGTTTATACTTGATGAAGTATGAGGACTTGATGTTAACAATAATTATTTATGTGGATGATGTGTTGATTGGTGGTAAGGGATTCAAGTTTGTAGTCATTTGTAAGGAGAGGATGCAAAAGTGTTATCATATGGATTTGGGTGAGTTGAGTTACTTTCTAGGGATCAACTTTTTACGTGATAAAAAGAATGATATTGTAAATTTCAGCCAAACTAAGTACATCTCTACGAAGCTACATGAGTTTGGAATGTATGATACTAAAGTTATTACTATGTCTATGAAAAGTGATCATTTTATCAAGCATTTAAATGACACACCATTCAAAACATATGGAGTCAAACTCTATCAAAGAGTCATGGGCTCTTTGTTGTATTTGAAAAATGGTATCATGTATGATATTGCATATGTTTGTTAGTATTTTGTACATTTTATGGGGAATCCATATACTTCACATTGGCAGGGAGTCAAACATCTTTTTGTTACTTACAAGGGACGAAAGATCTTGTGCTTAGTATGATGATAAGAATGATAGACTACAATTGGTATGCTTTAGCAATGTAGATTGGGAAGATTGCTCAATTACACAATGTTCAATTAGTTGTTTTGCTTTCCTATTGGAAGGTGTCGTAGTATCTTGTTCTAGCAATAAGCAAACTACAATCACCATCTCATCATGTGAAGTAGAATATGCAATTGTTACCAGTATTGCAAAGGAAGCTCTTTGACTACGTGATTATCAGATAGAACAACCATCTTCTGTTGTGATCTATGAGGATAATACATCATGCATAGAGATTGCTAAGAATCCAATGCAATACATATTTACTAAATCACTCATGAAAGCTAAGTTCATCACTTGCAAAGATATGATGGAACTAGTTCCAAGTTTGGAATAGTGTAGTTCTGCTCATGGAGGAGTAGAAATGAATAGATCCCAAAGGTCCATAGGAGTGTATATAGTTACAGCTGTAGTGTATCCATAGTTAGACAATTGTACACAACCAGCTTTCATACCAAAGTAATTATTCAACATCACATTATCCGTCCATGAGTACTCATATTTTAAAGCCAGTGATTCAAACATTACACAAACACAACGCATCGATGTCATAAAGTCAGAAAAGAAATCATGCAGAGAATATCTATTGACATTTCAATCTCAATGTTGTCTCAAGTCAATGGTCCTCCTCCGGGGATGTTTGTTGAATACATCCCTGTGACATGTAGCTTAAATCCATAAGTGAAGCTCATTTAGCATGAGTCACTTTAAGTTCTAGTTGAGCCCCTATTCCCATAATTTAAGCTACATATATTTGGTTACATTTAGGAGCGAAGCAAAGTCCAGTCAGGGTTTGCATCTCATCTTAAGGTAATCCCTAGGGTTGAAGTTATGACCTGGAGCTTGACCTCTAAGTCTAGGTTGTACTCTCAAGTTTAATCTCTAATCTCTAAACTTGAGAATAGCAATGCATTGTATTCAATCTTTGGAATTGTATTCTTTGTTTGAATACAAAACATGAGATTCATTGATTCTTGCAACAATGTTTCCACAACAAAATTCACTGATCTCGATACAAAGTATGTGATTAGGTGATTCTTGCAATAATGTTTCCATTCTTTGTTTGAATACAAAGCTTTGGAATTGCATTCTTCATATGAATACAAAACATGTGATTCGTCAATTGTTGCAACAATATTTTTGCAACAATGTATTGTATTCAATCTTTGGAATTGCATTCTCAGTTCTTGCAACAATATTTCCACAACAAAATTCACTGATCCCCATACAGAGCATGTGATTAGGTGATTCTTGCAATAATGTTTTCACAACAAAAATTGACGGATCGTGATACCTTTCCTCATAAACATACTTATACACTTCCCTCTTAACCCAACAAAAACAAAACAAAAACAATCTAATGCTCCATTGTCTGACGACAAATGATCCATTGTATATAAAGTGATGATGTGATGTGATGGACACAGAAAATGTAAACCAAGAGATAACTGCAAAGTCCAACACTCGGATGGAATATTGGGCAGAGGACCTGCATACAAATAAACGTACTGCGAGTACACGAGAACGAACATTCGATGATTTGTGGCTCCAGTCCGCAGTCTGGACTCTGAAGCAGAATACAGTAGACTTTCTCTAAGTGTAGCCTCTTCAAGTGTATAAATGCTTTTTAGCCTCGATAACTGCAAATCTGGTTGTTACTCCCATAAAAATTTATGCAACTTTGCCATCAACTACAACTCAACCCCTTGATCCCGTGGTCACCGCATACAACTTTCTAACTGCAAGAGTATCTATATGCACGTGCGAACTATGAAATATTTAGTCACTTGTGAACGTGACTAACCTTGGTTAATCTTATTAAGTGCAATTCAAAAATCAAACTGTAATTCCAAAATTTGTAGACTAATACAGCTACTAGGAAAATAGTATTTATATAAATCTTAGATAAATGCAAAACAAGAGAGGCTACTGCCAAGGTGTTGCAATTAGAGAGAGCATATTGTACCGATCCATTCGGTCCCAAGTCCGGACTGTACTCCGAGTTGTACATCCTGAC
The DNA here is from genome assembly GCA_014180765.2 of Marchantia paleacea. Taxonomy (NCBI): domain Eukaryota; kingdom Viridiplantae; phylum Streptophyta; class Marchantiopsida; order Marchantiales; family Marchantiaceae; genus Marchantia; species Marchantia paleacea. The sequence continues at coordinate 445,978 of MUAA02000165.1, forward strand.
CCCGTTTCGAAGCATCCAGCCAAATTATGGCATCAGGCATGCATGACAACTGTATGTATGTATGTATGCATGCTTGCAGGCAGGCAGGCAGGCTGACTCGCTGGCCCTCTGGCTGGGGACAGATGGTTGGATGGTGGATCGAGTGGCGCTGACAGTGGATTCTTCCGTTTGATAGGGCAGAGAATTTTTGCTACATATCTGATCCACAAGAGCCTTAGGAATGAATGGGAGAGGGGAAAAATATTAATTTTTTAAGCTCAAGGTCGTGGACAGGAGGTCGAACGATCGATACGGGAGCACCGTTTGTTTGTTTGTATGACCAATGACTTACCACACTTTGCTCTGTTTTGCTTTGCTGTGCTTTTCACGCAATCATTCAGTCATTCATTCACCACTTCGTTCACCCCCGTTCTTCTTCGATGGCGCTGGCTGGCCGGCGAGCTGCAGTGCTGCACACCCTTCGCTTCTGGAAGCTGTGAATTTATTTTAGTTTCTGGACCACACTATCATTCACCGAAGCATACGCACTCCAAGCAATCGGCTCTGGAGTCTGGCTGTATTCGACCTTCACCGTGTAAGAAAATGATACATTAGAGCTTTTCGTCCATCGGTTTGCGGCCATCCTCTTCCTGTTTTTTACGTCTTTGAAGGAAACGTCCTGTAAACAATAAAATAAAGTAAGACATTTTGAATGCTTTGGAGACCGTCTTTGAGGACATTCGGCGGTCTTCACTTTGTTCCATAATGCTGAATTTCTGTTCGGAACGACAGAAGTCCAGTTCCCCCGGTCCTACTGATTACTTGACGAGGTCCGCTTGATACCTTCCGTCCATATTAAATCCGAGCAGAAGAACTCTACCTCATGCATCTAAGTACAGTAACTTACTACACAACATCAAGTGTAGAAAGGTCATGACTTGACAGATGATTACATCTAGGACTCTCCTAGTGGAGCTTTGTGAAAGATCCAGAATGTCGCACAAATGTCTGCCATTCCCTCCTCCATATTCGTTTGTGCAAGGAAAGTCTTTGGAGTGGAATTCTCCTGCTCGGTTATGAGCACATGTAAACTTCAAGGAACATGTAAACCTCGGAGAGGTGTGTGGCAACCAACGGCCATCTACAGGTACCTCATCATATGGCTTTGTTCATCAAATTTTTCCTCGGCGAAAGCGGAATGATTTGATTAGTTTCGTGCAATTCAAGTTTGGCGAAGCACAAACGCATCGGAGATGGTGCTTATTTTCCTGATACGCCCTAATATGACACCAATTTCTTGACCTCAATGTGAAGAGTTTTGCTGAGAGAAGGCATGACTCCTCGCATTTTGTTGTAGAACATCTTGTTATCCGGAAGGTAGGATTCGGCAAGTTCCAAGTTCCAAAAGTCTCGATGTACCTTTTTGTGGGAGGATGATCTTACTGCGGAAGAATCCAAATAAACCGGTTACAGTGTAGTGTGATCAGAATCATCAGATATGGTGTGAGGCTTGCACACGTTTGACTGGGTTAGCTTCATCTGACCGACATGTTCTGGGTCCTGCCATCATCTGCATTTATGGTATGTGACACTAGTCAGCAATACTTGTAGGTGGGATTTGCAATTGACTTGCTTGTGAACAGAGCGTTCATCATTGTGGAGCTGGTGGAAATACATGTACCTCTGCAGTATATCTTAGATTTTGCAAGCTTGAGGCATCGGCGAAGCCATCAGAGAGAGCTGGCTTCATGCCTCGTGAGATGAAGCCAAAACCCGCCCAACGGCAGAGAGGTGTGCTCCTTTGCCGTAAGGGGGGTTTTGGTTCTTTTTGCTGGGTCAGAGTTTGTGCCTGTTTCTCTCGGTGGCTTTGCTTTGACATCGTGGTTTGTCCAATATGTCTCGGCTCCTGGTGAGTATAGTTATTCATAATCATGTGAAGACGGCGGACTTTTTTCCCCACACTCAAGCGGATGGAGACGATTGACAAATACGAATATTAATCTGTTCTACAGAGAGGCAACAGCAGCGTGCCACACTCGCTCCATCCTGATGGTGAAGGCTTTTGCAAACCCCGAGGTAGAATATTCACAACTCTTATCAAAAAAGATGCGAAGAGTCGAATGGTGAGGAAACACGATCCGAAGAAAGAGAACATCGAACCATGGCACCGAGGCCAGGAAAGTGGGAGAGGGCTAGTCCCGCTCTCAATATAATGCCAACTCGTCATGAGAAAGCCGCGGCTCTCGAAACAATGGATCTCCCTCCCCTTGCTGAATCGCGAGTAGCTCCAAGATAGCCATGGCCAAGAGACAGCGACGCGTTGGAAGCTTGGAGAAGACAGGGCAATGCGCGCAGAGAAAAGCCCCAAGAAGAAGAGTGACACAGTTGCATATGGGATGATTATTCATCATACCGGATGTGTGGCAAGTAGAGCTGCAACAGCCAAGGTCTCCAAATTTAGGGGTATGCATAGAGATCAACTCTTTGTTCCTTTAGCCTTGGAGTTATATGGAGCTATGGACTCCGACTTTGATATGTTCGTGAGAGAGTGCATAAAAGCAAGTTTAATATTATGCGACAATATATATCACTTTCTTTAGTATATTGTGTAACCTATATTGTATCCATTGCTCTACAAAGAGCATTGGCAATCCATAGTAGAGCAATCATGTTAGGTGATGCTTCTTCAAATGCTTATGTAATATGTAAACTGTTCGACCTAGATAGTTTGGATATCTTAGGCGTAGTAGAACATATTTCCCATTGTGATGCTATTGGGGCCTAGTCCCATCCTACCCCTTTGGTTTCATCTAGACTTGATCTGTCTTCCCATCATTTTTGCTTTATTTCTCTGTTTCCCTTGAAAAAAAAGGAAGAGAAAGAGGACCATGTTATCTATAGCATATTCCATGATGAACAAATGAAGAGATGAGCCATTGGTCATGAATGCGCCGCCTCATGTGAGGCTATTGTTGATGATAATGGTAAAAAGGGAGACATATTGAATAACATGTGCAATGCAATCAAATTTAATGAGGTACAAAGCAAAAGCCAAAGCAAGCAGTGAAAAAACAACTCGGGGCTAGAAGAGAAGGAAAGAGCTAACCTCCCTTGTGATAAACCATTATGTCATCAACGGCATCTATGATATCTCTTACATTCATATCGTTAGTTCGGATGATAATAAGAAGTCTAGAACAAGCGTCACCTATCAAATCTATCTTTTTTTCAATAGTATAGGCTAAAGTACGTTGTAATTATATATATATATGAGAACTATAAATGAGCAAGCAACACTATGTCTATCATGATAAAGCCGAACACACTTTATAACAAAACTATCCATATTGCGTCCAAACGCTCCATGCATCTCCAAGGCAAGTGGGATGAAGATATGTCCCTCATGCAATCCTTGATACTTACGGATCTTAGCATCAGCATTAATCTTTCTAGCTCATATAGTGTGACATCTAATGACGTCTATGGCAATGATATTGAGTAGGATCAGTAACCAAAACTTCAACATACAACTTGATTCTCCCTAGATATGTAGAGGTCATCACGTACGGTCATGTCATATGTGAGGGTGTATCAACATTCTCTCCACATCCTTGTCGTATTGTAACATAGTTATTATAAGAAGATGATGGCATCTGTCATCTTCAAAGCTATTTTTTATGACGATGATATTTTAAATTAGGACAACATATGACTCATTGTAATGTTGCTAAGAGCTCATAGTTAGATTGACTTTATATGATGAGTATATTGATAAGTCTCTAAACGATATTATCTTGGACCTTATCAAATATAAGAATCGTCATGGTGCAACGATGAAGGGAGAGAATATGAACATTGCTTTTTTTACTAAGGAGCTTATAAAATTGGAGTGCAGACGCCGTGAAACATAAAGAGAGGATAACATTATCCTCCATATGTATCAATGTCCAATCCATTTCTGATAAACATCTTATATTTTCATTGTGATCACTTAAGAATATTGTTAGTATATCACTTTGGAGATAACTTTATGCTACAAATGATGAATTCTCAAGATCTGATTAATTTTGTGAAATTTGATCAAGAATTAACAGTCCAATTGCAAGATAGGACGAGCTTCTCATGGAAAATTTTGACCGGCTTTAATCAACTCAAATGTGAATTGGTGAAGCGGAGAGAAAAAGAATTGCAGCTCACATGAGGATCAAGAAGGTGCTTTTACAAATAGATGTTCATGAGTTCTCAAAGTAAAGCAAAGTCTTTACAACACCACATGATTACTCTTTTGAGCAAAGGCATAAATGATGCTGTCTGTAGCAATCTTATGTCTCCCAAAAGAATAATGTGTTAAATGAGTCGAATATGCATCTTGATCTTGACCACACTCACATGTGAGCATACTAGAGACTAAATGTTGGATCAAATCTAATAAAAAATGCATTGTTATAATAAATGTGGAATGTGCTATGCAAAAAGATCAACCATAAGCCTTCGCCTTTCCTTAAGGAAGAACATATGTGAGCTCTAGATGTCATTGAGAAAGAGTCATCATGCATAATTGCTAAGAATGTAGTCTCATAGTGTGACTCCATGAGTGACGTCTATAATTCGAATTCACCAATAACAACTAGGTTCTCAAAAGATGGATGCTCCTATCTAGCCAAAGATGATAAACCATCACATGCAAGACATATATAAAACTAGACAGTATAAGAATCACAATCGACACATGAAACATATTTTTATAGGAGGACTCTATCGCATATGCAAAATTACGAGCATAATATATGAGAATTCAAGGTCAAATAACTCAAAAATGCTGATGAACACAGTCCTTCATGGCAAGTAGACCCATGCCTCCAAAAGTAATTGGGAATCGAGCTTGACAGATAGCTAAAGGACCATCTTGTGACTTCCAAGTGTCATGACTCATGATATCATCACAAACTTGAAGAATTCTTCTATCAAAATAAGCAAGCTAAGCCATGAAAGAAGAAATAAATTATATCATCTATGTGAGATATGATGGATGATGTGAGACACACATAGATAAGATGTCTCATATCACTTGGGCATCTCCCAAGTGTGGTAAGTTGTCCACGTACAAAAGATTTTACGATATGACCTCATCAAGGAAGCATGTAACAAAATCATGAGTATCCAATGATATTTACAAATCCTTAGTCCATGTAGAGTAATAGTACACCCCTACCTGAAAATGAGGAGGAAGTTGTGATGGAGATCAAATCTTGCATTTTGATATCTTGACACTAAGCCCAACAAGAGTTAGTTGGATCACAAGGTGATCAAATCAAGTGCAATGTAACTCGGAGGTCCAACAATATCTGTGTCATTTGCCAAATATGATGATCAAAAACCATTCAACCTTTGTTCCCACACGAGAAAGAAACAAAGAAAAGATTTATGACTTTTAGCTACCATAATGTTGTTTGTGGAAATTGATAACATCCTTTCAATCCAAGTCCAAAACCCCTAACCCCATGTCATGTGTTCACATCTAAAGTGAATATGATAATGTAAAATAATATGTCCAAAAAGTATATAATTTTATTGATGGCAGTATGATATGTGTTATGACTTATGTAGCGGCACCCCTAGTTACGTAGGTGTGTGCATGTAAGAGCAGATAGTGCAGTTAGTGTTATTCATACTAGATATGCCGTTAGGGCTGATAGTGCCATTATGAGACTTAGTCCTCAAGGGGTAGAGTTCAAATTAGAGCTACTTGTTATGCACTTTTCAGAGTTTAGCCTTTGATAGTGTGGCTATGATGGATATTAGCTAATGCGGGAACCTATAGTCTTTGTGGCTCAAAGTGGATTTGACTCAACTAAAATCTCTCTTTTATGCTATAGTTATGAGCAGAGTGTCCTTGTGGACATTTTTTGAGTAGAAAAAATTACTACAAAAACTCAAATTGGATTTTGTGGTGAGAACTGTGAATTTTTGGATCACTTAAGGTGTTTTGATGAGTTTTGATTGATAGTTACTTTGATCTTTTTCCTATACATTGTGCAAGGTGTAGATGGATTAGACAATTGATCACATCAACTTTGAATTGATCACAATTTGAAGTTGATGTGATTGATTTCATATAATATCTATTCGATCTGAAATTAGATGTGGTCATAGAAGTTGTAAACTTGTTTGCAATGGGTTAGAGACATCATGCATAAGGCCAAAGGTGTCAGAAATATAAATATTTGAAGTGTATGGGGATCTAAAATTAGAGTCAAACAATTTCAAAATACCTCAAAAGTTACAAATGGTGTCTGTTTGTGACAAAAAAGGCTATTGAATTAAAAAAGGCTAGCTTAAGGCAACGCCTTATATAATCTTATTATCATTGTCAAATTATAGATCTAGAAAGCATAATACCTCCAAAATTGAGTTAAAATGTTTTTTATTTTCCACTTTGATGGATGTTTTTGAGGTGGAGGATTGTTATTTATGTTTCTTGTGATTGATATACCTCCATGTTGACTTCATATTTGTGCACCACGTTTGTTTGTGGTGGTGCTTTGTTGTTCGAAATGTATGTACTTTTATTTGCTATTAATAGTGAGGTTGGATGTGTAGACCAGTCAACCTATCTTTATTTCTCCTCATTAAGATATGATTTGTTGAAATGTAGATTAAATGAGTGTCTATGGTGATTACAGATTTCAGGTTGCCCTTGTGTTAGTACCTTATGGTACCTTGAGTACCTTATATTGTGGTTTATGATTCCAGTTGGAGACATGTTGTTGATATTGTTATGGATTTGATACACTAATGTCACAATGGAGTTCTCTAGAGGTTCCGAACGAGAGACAGTTAAGATTAGTACTGGGTGCACCCGTAGAGTGTGATAACAACCTTGGCATTTGAGGTTCAAAAAAGACTCTAATTTGATGTTAGAGAGTGAGAGAGTTGAGCTTAGTGATATTTTGGGATGTGTTTTCATACCGTTATTGTGGGGCATGGAAGATATATATGGGACCATCAAGGATTCCAAATAATATTATGATACACTTGATATCATTGACTTGAATGATTTCATACATGAGTTTGATTCATGGTGCAATTTGCAGCGGATGTGCAACTCTATGTTGTTTAATCCATTTATGGCTTGGAATGGATTATTCCAACATTTTGAGCATCCACCGATATATGATTATCATAAGTTCTTGCGTGAACATCTTGAGGAGATTGAGTTCTTGAGACATCTCTATTATTTCTAGTAAAGTGTTTGGTGGTGCAAGTTCATTCTCTATACTTGTCATTGTTGATACTGTTGGAGTTACTTAAGTTAGGAAGAGTTCAAAGGTCCCAACCTTTAATCCTATTTTGGAGTTCTTTGCACTGCTAAGGATAGACTATCATGAGTGAGTACTTACAAGCTAAGAGGCTTGCATGAGTTCTAATGGAAGATTGGGGAGAGTCTTAGAGAGGCTTATACTCAAATGCGTTAGTTGATTAGTATTATCCATGGGGTGATAGATGCACAAGCTATCCAATATTGGTATGGGATATTGGACATGGAGTTGAAACGTAGAGTGAGTGATGGCATCTTACTACATGTAAGTTTATCCACACTTTGTGAACTATGAAAGGACCAAAGTACTTTGGAAAATATTTCTTTCTAGCTCTCTTATATCTAATTGAGTTGTAAAGTAATACAAAATCACCTTCTTTGAAAATCTTCATCTTTTTTGTCCCAAGTCGATTATTGTGATACTTCTTTGATAATTTTTGAACATGCTCCATATGTATCATGGTCATAGCTTGGATCTCCTCCTACTTCAATAGTTTTTGACCTCTTGTTTTGATAACTTTTGCTCCATTCATACTCTTTAACTTTCATTGGATAGTTAACAAGGTTGTAAATCAAATTAAATTGGAAATTTGGCTCAACACTATATAGCATATGGAAAGGTGAGTATCATGTTGATGTCTTCCACGTTATCTGATACTCCCACAAGATAGCATGTAAATTCTTATTTCAATTTTGCTTGCTCCCGTCCATGTCCGCATGTTTGGCCAACATCATGCAAAGTGTGTAATTGATTTGCTCCGCCAATCCGTTAGCATTTGGTTTGTAGCAAGTAGTCATCCATGATTTGATCGAGAAATGATCTAACATGGTTTGTATAATGCTTTCAATAAACTCAATATCTCTATCAGACACAATTTCTAGAGGGATTCCAAATCTAGTTATTATCCTCTTGTAGAGAAATCTATACACTTCCTCCTCACTAGTAGATTTTAGAGGTCTAACTTCTACCCACTTGGTTAGATAACATGTAGCTATCACAATAAACTTGTTATCCCAAGGAGTAAGATTCAAGGGTACTACAAAATCTATTCCCCATTTCTTGAAAGGATATAAAATAGGAACTTAGATCAAAGGAGGGATTTTCATGTACTTTTTAGCAAAAGCTTGACACACATCACAACTGTTGCAAATTTCACACAATGTTTGAATATGTCATTCCAATGATAGCATGCATCTAGGATCTTAAATGCAGTTACTTTTTTTTGCAAAATGCACTCCACATACCGAGCCTCGTGAAACTCCTTCATAAGTTGAATTGACTCCTCCTTTGCAACACATTCTCTGTGATGGTATAAGGTTCACATCACTTTACCAATGCATTACTCTTCCATGAATGCATACCTTGGGGAAACTCTCCTTATGAGATGAAATCCCATATCTCCTTATATTCGACTAGTACCTCCGTTATGGTATCCATCATCAGAAAATCAACATTTGGAAATGTATTATCCACTGGTTGATCTCTTCCTCATTGTATGTCTGAGACATCAAATCATCATTAGCATACTTCTTACAGGGTCGATCCTCAATGATGTAATCAAACTCTGTCAGTAACAACTTCCACCTTACTATTCTACCCTCAACATTAGGCTTGTTGAAAATATACTTCAAAGCCTTGTGATATGTAACAACAGGAAAATTTCCTCCCAATAGATAATGTCAAAACTTCTTGAGTAAGAACATCATAGCCAAAGCATACCTTTCTATTACTAAATAGTTTTTCTCTGCTTGCATCATTTGTCTACTGGCATAAATAATTGGATGATCATGATTATCATCATCTAACTGACTTAGAGTGCATCCTATAGCAATATTTGATGCATCGTGTAGAGAATGAAAGGTTTACCATAATTTGGTTTGGCTAAAATAGGAGTTATTACCAATGACTTCTTAAGAAGTTTGAAAGTCACCACCGCCTCTCCATCCTTGAAGATTAAATTGTAATTCGTCCCTTTTTTCATGTAAATTGTCAAGGCGTAAGCTTTTTTGGAAAAGAAAAAGATGAATCATCGATAATATCCCACCATACCAAGGAACTTCCTCAACTTGATCAACATCACATGAAAAAGAATCTATCTCTTGTGTTGATGGAGAGGAGATTGGTCTTGAAGTGACAGAAGGATAAAGACGTAGAGTGTGGAGATTTCTGAGGAGTTTCATAAGCTATTTGCTTTTAGTATGAAGGATTTAGGCTATTTAAAGGGACTTGACATTTGGATTAACTTGACAACTGATGTCATCCTTATTGATATAGCAATATGGAGAGAGATTTGATACAAAATAGGTGTCAAGACCTTCTTAAGGTTGGATTAGTGGATATATCTTATGAAGAGTATGTCTTTGTTGTAGTGATGTCAATAAAGAAGGATATAGATGGCAATTATACATATAGACACATGTGTGGTGATTACTAATCTATCAATCAACAAACAAAATCTAATCAATATGATATGAGTACATCTGAAAAGATCTTTGATGCGGTTAGTCATGTAAAGATTTTCAATACATTGGATTTACGAGCATGATATCAGCAGTTACGGATTTGAGCTGAAAAATATGCCAAGAAAGTTTTTTGGGCAAAAGATTTGCATGGCAAGGATGTGTTGTATTTGTGAAAATTCTTACAGTTTAGGTTGAAGAATTCATTTGTTGAGTTTTACAAATTGATGGATAGGATCTTAGCCAAACTTGATTGTGACCAAGCCTACATCGATGATATTTTCGTATATAGTGCTTCAATGATGGAGCATGAAAAACATTTGCATGAGATATTTGAGCATTTGATAAATAATGTCCTCAAGTTGCATCCTGGAAAGTGTAAATTCTTTAAGGAGCACATGGAGTAATTGGGTATTACCATATATCTAGGAGGGTTGAAAGTTGAGCTAACCAAGATGGATGCAATCTTGCATATTCTACAAACTTCATATGTGAATAGGAAGCAATCATGCTTCTTGGACTTGCAAACTTTTATTGTCAATATGTGCAAGGATTTAGCATTATTTTCCAAAGCCTTGACAAAGCTAACAAAGCTAGATCAAGAGTGGTGTTGGGGAGATGAACATGAAAGAGCTTTTGTTGAGCTTAAGGAAAGGTTGGCATTTGTCCTTATTTTGAGGAGACCAATGAGAGGTCGTCCCTTTCAAACACATATTGCATGGAGTATGTCGGGATTAGGAGCAGTGCTTACCCAACATGATGATGAGGAGAAGGAATTTATAATAATTTATGCAAGTCGCTCCAACAATGCAACAGATTCAAAGTATAGTTCTTACGAAAGAAAATATTTGGTATCTGTTTGGCTTGTGGTACATTTTTTATGTTATTTGTTTGGAAACTTCTTCATCCTCATCATTGATCATCAAACATTGAAGTAGTTGATGGAATCATACAAGCTTACATAAAAGCTTGCACGATGGGCTCTTATATTACAAGAGTATGATTTCACGGTTGTACATGAATCTAGAGTGATGAATTATGATGTAGATGAGTTAAGTCAAAACCCATATACCAATCAAGTTGACGAAACCAAGATTTGGTATGATGATAAAGATTTTTGAATATGTTGGCTCTTGAGAGCTATGTGATATCCATCTTGAATCAAAGAGTAGATTTGTTATCCTCAAACATTAAGACTGAGGATAGTTTGACATTAAGTAAAGACATCCATGATGATAATGTTGGAGTATCTTCATATAGGTACTTTGTGGGTATTTTGAATGTCAAGGAATGGGATTGAGTTTTATAAAGAGCTTGGAAGTTGAGATACCTTCTTTGTCTATGGAGAGATGGTAGGTTCATGTTGTGTCACTTTCATCTCAGAGAACGCAGTTCGTTAGACATGCTCATGAAGAGTTATGTCATTTTGGAGTGAAGCGGACATATAGTTTAGTTCAAAATCACTATTGGTGGAGAGGTATGCAAATTGAGGTGCATCAATTTGTGGTTAGTTCTATGGTATGTGATCGTGTTCATGTATCATTCAATGTGCATACACCACAAGTACATCCCCTATCAATTATGGGACTTGGTTATTGTTGGAGCTTGGATTTTGCATGACCTTTGCCATTGATTATATGACATCATCAATATGTGTTGGTCATGATGGAGCACTTTTCCAAGTGGATTGAGTTGGTGGTTTTTTTTGACAAACCAAATAATGAATAGCTTATGTATTCTTAGCTTCCGTGCTTAGCCAATTTGGTGCACCAACTGAGGTGTTGACTTGCCATGGTACTAATTTTTTGATGAGTTTCATACTTTGTGTGATTGAATGTTGATCGATTATCGTATCTTCTCAAGAGATCATCTTCACGTTGATGGTCTAGTAGAGAAAGTTGTTAAGATGGTGAAGAGAGGATTACGAAAGTTTGTCTTGGAGAAAGGTCATCTATGATACTAAGACATCTAGCTACCATGATTGACCATGGGCTATCGATTTAGCCGGCAAGCATCTCTAGCGTCAATTTCACCGTACTTTCTATTATATGATAGAGATCAAGACTTACCTACATCAATTCGTTGAGAGTTAGCTGAAGTCTTGGAATTGGATAACCCTAATGTTTGGATTAGGAAGTGTTCTCAAAGGGCATAACTCTTTTGTAGAGTCTTGTTCATGGCATTTGAGGACCTAGCTATTGCTTAACGTAGAGATATTTTGGGTTATGCTATCATCCTTCAATTAGCATATTTCATATTAGTAATTATATTTACTTGCAACAGAGTGCATTGATCACATTGGATGCTGCTAGTCACACGATTCTACGAGTACGTGAGGTTTTATCTTCTAGAGTTTTAGTCTTATAAGGTCGTGATGGTGCGATTTGAAAGGGATCATGTATGTAGTACCATCAATGTTTGGAACGTGACATGACGCATCCAATTCATGATAGTTATGCGGACAAGCTTAAGATGTATGTTATGTGTATCATCTCATGAAAAGGCCATTATATATTAATATGTGATTCTTGGATGTCATATGTTATGTTTGACACCTTCTCTCAATACCGTGCAGAGTGGGCGGTGGAGATGTCCTTAATACGATTAGGAGGCAAGTTGGTTTAATTGTTACATGGTATGGATTGCAGACATGCGATAAATGATGGGGTATTGTAGCATTCAACCTCTTGATCTTAGCCCCACGAAGGGCATATCATGTTAATGGACTAGATGGCTACCTGGTTTTAGAGGGATCTAACTGTCATTTACGATGACGATTGTGGTACACTTGTGTTGATGTATGATGATCTATGTATTGTGATGTTTGATGAGACATCGATGTATATTTGGGATAGAGTTCGAATTATTTATCTTGCATATATCACATCACAACATACATCGTTTTTACATCAAACATCACAACACATAGATCATCATACACAAGTACAAGTGTACCACAATCACCCTCAATCTTTTCTACTCTCAAAACGTCCACAAGGACACTCCACTCAGAAGTAAAGATTCAAGTCGAGCCAAACCCACTTTGAGCTACAAAAACTTTATGTTCCTACACTAGCTAAAATACACCATAGTCATACTCTCAAAGGCTCAACTTCAAAAACTGCACACCAAGGATATACCACAAGTATGAGTACAAGGGTTGTGAGCCCCACATCCTCCATTCAAGGAAAACCCTCCATGTCAATATTTTTGCAGAAAACTTTGATGCTTGGTACATGGTAAATAGAAAGAAGGTAACCTCAACTTATATATCATAATGTAGAGAATTTGATGCTCTATAAAATCAAAATTTTCAACAAACTCAAACATACCGCAAATGAGAGAAAAAAGTGCAATGATCTCGTGAATGTTACAAGTTACCTTATGGAAACCAGTTCAAAGATTTTCCTTTTTACTGTAGATTGGTTTATGGATAATGTTTTTATCCCCTTGGCTATGGAGATGTATGGAACTTTGGGACATTATATGAATTATTTTTATACCATGCAGAACTTTATCAGGAGAGATGACATGGATCACATATGTCACTGTCGTTTTGTATTCATTTTTTCAACAACTCATTAGTATCTTACTGCAGTCAGCATTAGCTAAAGCTGTAGATAGTAAAATTCCATGATATGGGATGCATTTTCCAGACCCTGAGTTCCCATTAGCCCTTACGAGTTGCTTGCGTTAGATATTGAGGAACTGGGAGTGATATGATTGGTACCTTCTCACATCCCTTCGCCTTGGCGGGGCTTTATTTTCTGTTGGATGGTTTTGACATCGTTATATTTAGCCCATGCTTCGCCATTTTTTGTTTATGATTAGCATAGACAGATACCGGTTTTGTTTCGGACTCTTAAATAAGTGGAAAAGTCAATAACTCTAACCTTCGAAGAGATAAAGTTGTGCTAATTCGTCGTCTCCCTGTAAACGGCTCGGGTAATTTAAACCCCAACATATTTCCAGCCATTTGTCGGGAACGGCAGCGTGGGCCCTCGATGGGATCGACCCGTCCGGCAGCGGGGCTTGGAATCTGCGGTAACTTAGACACGCGGAAGAGGAGATGTTCGGAACAGGACAGCGCTGGCCAAGGGAGGCCGATGACCCTTCATGTCGTCTAGCTCTGAACCCTAGCCCTCCCTCGCCCTCCCTCGCCCGCCCGCCCGCTGCAGCCTCCCACTCTCTCCGTGTCCTTCCATCGATCGATAGCTCGTTCGTCCGTCCGTTGGCTGCTTCTGTGGGCCACCTCTTGTGCCCTCCTCGACTTCTTTCACCTGCCGCCTGCGGCCTGCCCCAGATCCGACCGCCCCGTGATCATTCATTCATCCGTCGGACGGGTTTACCCGGGCCAAGGGTTTCGGGGCGACGGACGGACGGGGTCTCGACTCTCGGCTCCTTGAGGCTTGACCCCTCCTCAAGGGAAGAGGAGGGAGGGGTCGCCTTTGGCAGAAGAGCCTGCGGGCTAGGAAACGCCAGAGAGAGCGTGGGGGACGGTCACGGTCCCGGTCCCGTTCGTTGTCGACTCTTCACGAGCCTCGGTCCCACCCTTCACGCCACATATGTGCCGGTCGTTGCAAGCTCGGCTCGGCTCGGCTCGGATCGGTGTGGGTGCAACACGCTTGTGACATTAGCGTGCCATGGATGTCGCTCATTTCTTCTTCTGCGTCTTCAGGAGTTGGACTACTTGTACTAAAGGACATTTAGGGTTTGATTTGATGGAGCCCTCGTCCACAAGGCCTGAACGCTGGATGGACGAGGGCGACATCAAAGCCATGCCCTAACTTTTTCTCATGGGAAGTAGGGAGGGACGGGAGTTACATGTAGCGCACCATGGGTTTGGGTTCGAGTATGTATATCGTTGCACTGTAAGCTCAATGCTAGTGCTTGGTTGTTGCGCTTCTCGTCTGACATTCTCGTCCTCCTCTGCTCTCTGAAGCTCCTCTGGGTTGTAGCGTGTTGTACGAGTTGTCTCTATTGGTTCCAGAATTTGTTCAGGTTTGGTATTGACACTTGTTCGCTCAGTGAGTGTTGTTCGAGCTTTGGAGCGTCTTGCTTCCAGTGTCGAGGAGTTTCGTGATCCACAGGAGAAGTTTGGACTTCAAATGCGAAGCTCTTGGTCGTTACGCCCCGAGTCCCTGACGTACCATTTTAATTGTGCAACGTTTGTTTTGGTTTTGGGTTTGAACTCTGAAGTGAATCTCCCGTTCGCTCTATACTGTAAGAGGTGCTGGCTCCCATGCCTTGTCTGCACATGCTCTACCACAGCATGTTTGATTCAACAGCTGTCCTATAATTTTATCGTCTTTTTACTCAAAGTCTATCTCATTTATTAAAATTACTCCAACTTTAGAAGAAAGTCACCATTCTTACATTTTCACTCTCGATATAATTGATTCCAACTACCGTAATTTCAGTAGACTATTTTGATTTATTGATCAAAAAACCCCACAGGTTTTGAGGTGGGTGCTCAGATGCGGGAAGTCCAAAGCACACCAAAAACGCCTAGAACTTGCACCTATCCACTCCCATTGGGAATAGAATGTATTGTATTGTAATAATTTCTATCAATTAAAAGTTTGGAATGTTCCATGTGATATATCTTATAATATTAATATGAAATCTGTTGTATTTTTATCATACTATTGATTGAAAGAATAGAAGAGACGAATTTGTAAACATTGAGGATTTTTGTCAGAAGGCTCATATGATAGTGCCAAATTTTCAAATATAACAAAGGACTTACGATTGCGTTACGTTCCAAATCACAACTACTTGATTGGTAGCCAAATAAAAGTTGAAAAAAGTGGTTATCTTTGATGTATCTTGTGGAAGTTCTACGAAAACAGTACAGACTTCCTTGTCACATTCTATACTGCGATGAGCCTCTTTCTGCTCGCTGAATGTTGCAGAAAGTGCACTCTTCAGGCTTTCCAAAGTTTTCATAAAGAACTTGTTACTTTAATGGTATGCCTGTTATGTGTATGTTGGAAACTTGGCGGGGCCTCCAAAAAGACCTTGGATAGGGGACCTTGGCACCTAAGTTTCTCTCTCTCTCTCTCTCACACACACACGAAACTGGTAGTAGGCTGCTTTGCCACCTACTCCAGAACCTTGATAGCAACCTGTTGGAAAACTTGAGATGATATTGGCGGGCCCCCGACAATGCAAAATAAAAAATGATTCGGCTGAAAGGTTTAAGGAAGAGAATATGGTTCTGACCATAACCATCATTGTCAGCTTACCGGTAGATAGATAGATTGATAGGGAGGCTGGCTCACATAGACTTCCCTCTTGGTCTCTGGGGTCGTAACTTTTAACTCATGATGCTCCATCTAGATTTCTTTGTCTGAATCTATTTGGAAACAGCCGTTATTCAGACGACACTCGCTAATTTTGAAGCCATGATGCCCTAATGAAGTAGCTGACTTGTCTACTTACGCCCTGATACGAAATGAGGGACTAAAACAAAGGAAGCCAAGGCTAGACAAGATGACATGCCTTCGATTTCGCCCGGGAATCACTTTCAGATGGACAACTACACCGATGGGAAGGTAATTGGAATGTGCAGCACGAGCGACAGTCTGTTCGTTCCGTCCGATATTTGACCCACCAATTTCTCACGTGAGGTACTTATCATCCTCCGTAGCCCTTATTGATACGTGTATAGACCAGAGGCCGATCCTGACCTTCCAAGTAAGTCCGCTTCTACCGACGGTGTACGTCAACAGGGATGCTCAGGTTTTACAAAACTTTTCTCTGAGTTAGCATGGTGATCCAGGTACCCTACCCGTAATCTGCCAGAAGATGATGACTATCAGCAGTCCCTCGCTCTGTCATCTTCTTGAAATCGTACCACTTCAACTCTCGATCGGGAACCAGAGTTGTGTCGGAACTGCTCTTTATCGATCTCCATCCGACTCAAGTTAGTGAGTACTGCGTACCTTACACTCGCGTTCAGTTCAGCTTAGTGAGTAAGTCGATCACTCTCCATCTCCCGCCTTCCACTCAGCCAAAGTCATTTGCGTCGTATTCGTATCGCTCAGGCTCATTGGGCGTGTCAATTCAAAAGCAGATCAATACAATTCACTGGACTGTAGCCATCATCTTAAATCATCATCGTCATCATCATCTTAAGCAAACTTTTCAGCTTGCACCCGTACTCCGCCCGATCGTCATACTTTCGCCGTTCCAAAGATCTCAAGGAGCAAGACTACAATTTTCATGGCACCTGACCCATCTCCGTCGAGGTTGTACCATAGCTGCATCAGTGATCGAGACTTAGCTGGATTGTCAAGTTCATCTTCTGCCAGGGGCGGGAAAACGCTAATAACAATGTAAAAGTATGTAGATTTTTGTTTTGAACCATCAGAAACTGCAATCGCTGAGCTCAAGCCAGGCAAAGGCGACCGGACTGGTGGTACGAGCTCGGAGACTATTTGAGAAGTCAGGACGTGCTGCATAAAGTGGTTTTACTTCAAGATGTTAAATGACGAAACTGCTCGAGATCTTTCCGGAGCAGAAAAGAGGCAGAATAGGATGACTGTGGAATAATCTCCACCGGTGAATACTATGGGAAAGAAGGGAAACTCCAATGACCATAGAGCAGTGTGGGTATAAACCCTCCTGCTAAATAAGGGCTGAGGTTCTTTTCTGGCCTTGACTAATCGTTCAATATGCAATATACTCCAGCAGGTTTTACTTTAACAAAAAGTACCCACGTTATCTAATGACCGACCACAAGATCCACGTTTGAAGTTAAAAAAAAAAAACCATGTCCCCCACAAGATCCACGTTTTCTACGTGCTGTGAGTTTGATACATTATGTCGAACACCACCTTTAGAGAGACGAAGGTCAGCTTGAAGAAAAACTACATAAACGTTCCAAAATGAGGAAAAGGTTTATAGCTTGGGATTATACATGTAGATGTGCGTTATGACGATGTAGCCTTGATACTAAGAACCAAATCTTCTCTCATTAAGAATGAGAGAAGACAAATTTTAAGGACTGGGAGAGTTGGAATGAAAGAGAAAATAAGGGTACTAGCCCACAAGTAGCTGTAGTCTGAAAGAATAGCAGGACTCTTGTCACACGTAGTGTGACAACAGCTGTATCACACGTAGGGCAAAGTAGTAATATTCTTTCAAATTCATGAATGGCGTCAAGTCTCTTCATCACTACCACAAAGTCTACAGCAATATTGAATTAGCACAGATATCAGGTAGACGTGTCAGTGGTAAGAACAAACGAAAGAAATTTCTTATATAACTTACTTTCAAATTGTGAAAGAAAAGGCAAGGGGGAGTGTTGACGGCGAAAATGGTATGAGAGTGAACTTCTACTTACAAATTTTTTACGCCCTCTTTATTTTGGTTGGTGAGATTTTGGTTGTTATCAATCTCCATTAGATATGTTGAAGTTTGTTTACACAATTTACCTCAAGGGGACATTGGCTAACCTACTTCCCAGAGTTACTTCCAGAGTAAACCCAAAGACAATCATCAATGTACTTCCTTCACTTCCATCAATGAAGTCAATCACTTCCATCATCGCTGAGGATCAATCGTTCAGTGACTCTTGTATGCTGAGCTATTTGCATGTGTATCTATACGCAAGCAAATAGCTCGGCATACAAGCGTCACTGAGTACTCCATGCAACAGCAGAATGAGAACTCACAATGTCCGCAATACGAAATGCTCTTACATCGTGAAACAGGAGTGTAATACCCTTACAACTCGGAAGGCCACTGTGGTGTGCACTTTTTCATACCACATGCAAGTCATCGATAGAACTGATTCAACGATTTTCACAGTCAAACCTGGCAAAAATTTTCATCACGCCCGTGTAAAGGAATTACCACACTTTAGCTTTACGAGTGAGGCACACATATTTCACATAACATCCTACTTACACTCTAGCCGGTCCTAGAAGTCTTTCGTGCCTAGATTGAACTCTGCAGAACGTCGAAGAAAAACCATAGAGATAACCTTCCACTTCATTACATTGGCGTCGACCATACGTTGAGGGACTTTGACATTGACTTGCCACGTGCAATACACTTTGAAGTGCCGAGTGTTTCTTACTTCCATCACGTGCCTAGAACGTATAGTCAGCCGCTACGAACAAAATGTTTTATCAACCAGTATTGTCGGTTTCTATTTCGATTCCATCCGGCTACTTAGAAAACCATTCGTCTTTAGTTTCCCTAGGAATTGTGCGAGATGTATTTCGAAGTGATCCACATCCAGCACTTAAGATTACATTCAACAGGACTACCTATGATGTCGTCTGGCCATGGTAATATGTGTCGACCCACATTCATCTTCCTTTGTGGTCTGTCGCAAATTTGAACAGATCGTTGCACCTCACTGCAGAGAGGTTTCACCTAGGGTACAAAAGTACGTAAAGAACACAACCACAGGGACAAAAAGGGTAGAATCTCACCTTGCACTCCGATGTTTTCACATTACATGCATTCAAAACACAACAGGCATACGGAAGTAGAGAACTTCGGAGTAAAAACACTGCAACTTTCTTAAAAGTGATCCAAGGGTGAGAGTTACTATATAGTCCTTCCACACAATAACATTCAGACAGAAACGAAAGTGATACTAGAAAACGATTGAAAACTTCTTCACAAATGAATATAGAAGGTTGGACCTCGGTCCCTCAAATACTACTAGAAACAACACACGTTAAGGTCAACTGTATCTTCATGGACTCCATGGTCCCATTAGCCAACATGAGGTGATGTGCATTTACTAGCTAAACTAAACCAGCTAGACAGCACAGGAGAATCGTGAGTTTTAAGGCAAGTCTAACCAAAGGAACGACACCCTCGGGTCAGCTTCTGGTGGAAAAGAACAAAAAAAGTTACGATGTTCGGGCCGAGACAGAGTGATAGATTCGTATAGGATGACTAGTTCACTCCTCTTCGTCTTCCTCCTCATCGGCTTCCGCATCGCGAAGCCAGGCAACAAAGGGCTGGGCTAATTTGCGCACATGAGCCGACTTTGGGTTGATCCCATCGTTGCTGTCGAACCACTCTAGAATCTGATCCTCCTCCAGGATATCTTCATCGTATAACACTTTGAGAATGAAAGCAATCTCCTTTCCTACCTCAGGAGTGCAGGGGGCGCAGAACGTTTCTAGAGTGCTCAAGAGCAGCAGCTGTGAAGCCTCATCCGTAGCAACTTTAGCGAGATACAACTTCTTTTCCTTGACTTCCTTAGAAATTCCTTTGACAAAGCCTCCAAAAAGTGCCTCGAAGTAGGCATTCATCAGTTCATCTTTGGGCTCTTCCTTCCTCTGCATATAGGTGGCTAGTTCAGATGGAGTAAAACCCTTCTGAAGACATTCCTTAAACTCGTTCACAAGGATGCTGTAGAGACTTAACTCTTCCAACTTCGGCAGAACCTCGAGAGGTTCTTCCGGCACAACGACCTCGACCTTCTTGGAAGATGACTTCCTCAGCAACTTGGGCTTATTCTCTTTCGAAGCCTTGGTCGTTGGCGACATGGGGTTCACGGCTTCATCGTCAATCATCACCATCTCGCTCGTTGCAGCAGTGAGTTGTTCTTCAATACGTCGCTTGGCGGCCTCGGCTGAAGTATCAGTTTGCCATTCCACACCATCGTCTTCTTCCGCCTCAGCAACTTCCTCCTCGTCTCCCTGGCTGGACAACTCCTCATCAGAGCCGGATTTCTTCTTCACAACCTTCGATTCGTCCTTCTTCTTTTTCAACTCCTTTTTCGCCTTGTCTGCGGCTTCACCCTCCTTCAATCGCTCTTTCTCTGCTCTTCTCAGCTTATCCTTCTTACCTCCCTTCTTCGGTTCAGGAGGATTTTTCAGAATGAAAGTTGTGAGCTTATCGCGCATGTCCACATCGGACAGATAACCACATGCAGCGCACTTCATTGTTATGGTCTGGCTCTTGCTGATGTTGATGGTAGTCTCCGGATTACCACATCCGTAGCACTGGACGTACTTCTTGATGAAGATCTCCAACAAGCTAGCAAGTTTGGAGGTCTCGTGCGCACCGTTGACAATGGATGTGCCCGTCTTGTCATCGAACTTGGATTGTGCACCAAGCTCGCACCCAAAGAACTTCGTGGTGTACGCAGGAGGCCGGGCTAAAGCCTTAGCCACTTCCACCATGTTGACCACATTGGTCTTGATACCATTTCCTCGGCCTTCGATCTTCGTCACCAATCGAGGCATCTTATACCGGTAGAAGGCGTCATCCCGGTTACCGGCACCAATGTTCTGAAGCGCCATTTCTTCAATTGATATTTCTCCTTAGCTCCGTCAAGCTTTTCACGGCATCTGTTGCACAGCCTGGATGAGGTCCTGTTCCCCTCTGCTCCGACGCTCAAACCAATCTCGCTGTTGCAACAAGAAGGGGCAAACCACAGATGCCGCAGGTCATTATTATCCTCGCACCAACTGTCCCAAACCGACGTCTCCACGCCTGAACACCGGCCTTGTAGAGCTCCGCTGCATGCCTGGCACCAACTCATGTATGCGCTCAACTTCTTCCTGCAGCTCGCTGCTGCAGCTTGTTACCGCTCAACACTGCCTTCCAGCCATTTCACTCACCCCTCGCTTCGCCACCGCTCCCGCTTGGTCACACACACACACACAAATCCCTCGATCAATCAGCCAGTTAGTCGATCAACCAACCACTCAATCAATCAGGCAGCGAATCGTTCGAGCAAGCCAGTGAGCGACAAAGATTCCGTTTCGATCCCTCGATGTCCCACAGAACCCTCCGAGGCGTCTCCTCCTCCTCTCTCCTCCGCTTCCCTCTCCACCGAAATCAATCGATGCGCTCTCCAGATGCGTGCAGCTACACCCTCGAGACCAAGACGAACCGAGACCAGCCGACCCGACCCGACGAAACCCTGGAGACGAATGAACCCCTTGCAAGAGCGACGCGCCAGGCAGCAGTTATGAGGCCCACGCAGCAGATGGAAAAGATTGCCTTCCCTCCCCTTCCCTCGATGGCGATGGCGCTGCAGATGTCGGTCGAGTGACACACAACGCACCACAGAGCTGTCGAAAACGGATGACAGAGCCCCGACCAGAAGAAGCAGATGATGACGATTTGAGAAAAAGGACCCCGAAGCACACACAGAGTCGCAGAGAACTTGAGAGCGCGAGAGAGAGTGAGCCAGCCAGCTCCGCCGACGCCAATGCCTCGCCTTCTTATCGTCCACACGAACGCACCTCCTGCCCTCCCTCCCCTTCTCTTCCTCCCTTCCCTAGCCCTTGCTTTGCCCTGCCCTGCCCTGCCCGTGCCCTTCCCTTCGCCTTTCGTGAAGTTTCGTCTCCTCCTCCTCCTCTTCTTTAGGGTTTCCCGCACGAAGAAGACTCTACTAACCGATGTCAAACTGAGTTTACATCCCATTACCTTACCTTTACCCTTACCCCACCGCGCCTCATCGCATCGCTCTGTTCGACGGCCCCCCTCCCCCCGTCGCGCCATGCCAGCTGGGGAGCGTCCCGCTGTGGGACTCCGGCACCGTCCCCGGTTGGAGGGACGGGTGGGGGACAATGATCATCGAGTGAGGACGACGAGGAGGAGGAGGAGGAGGAGATTGACAGAGGTGCTGGTGGTGGCGCCGGTGCGCTGCGGGTCGAGCCGAGGCCAGATGAGCTGAACTGAGCTGAGCGGGCTGCTTCAAGCCGCTGTTTAAGTCGAGCTCGGTCAAACACGATCTCGCATTGTAGAGCTAGAAGGTCCGCACCGAACCTGATTCTTCTGCTGGCGGGCTTTGATTTGCTTTGCCTAGCCTTTCCTTGCCGTGCCTTCTTTGCTGGTCTTTTCCTTTTACCTGACTTACCTTAGTCTTCAAGTCTCGAACAGGAGTTGCAATTGTGAACTGTTGAGTACGGCAGTGTACTGACTAGGCAGGCCTGCAAACCTGTGCAAACGTCTGCGTTCTTTCGACTTTCGTCCTTTGTCTTCTTCTGGTCCTTCCAATGACCGCGTTACTTCTGGCTTTTCCCGGGTTTTAACGGATCATGCTGGATTCTTCGCCCCGGGCAACTGACCGGTTTGTTCTGATATAACAAGCGAAACGAACGAAAGCATCTGTAATCTATGCACATGAATAATCCAGACACAACTGAACTGCAGTTCGATTAACGAAAAACAAGTCTAACCATAGATTTACTGAAAGTTGTATTCTCTATAAAGGGTTGGCACTCATATGCTTCTGTGTATTTTCTGGGTTGCATATGTCTAACCTGTTGTAATAGTCTTGCGCAAAGATCCCTTGTCATTGTGAAAAGGACAAATGTGTTTGAATGTATAAGAGATCACATCGGACCAAAAATAAAGATTTTATACATTTCTTCCGCCGAAAACGCGCGCGAAGCATGTATTGCAAATAGGAGAAACCAACACAGGGACTAGCTCAGCCCGCCCATGAGTTGGTTTGAAGATTCTAATCGAATGGAAATTGTTTTCCCATTCCATTGTTGCATAAGACAATTCTTAGGGTCCCAAATCTGTATCTTTTGAGGTGGAATATTTACCGGCTCCGGTAAAGATTTTTTTGCTTCACAATCGTGAAGCCCGTTCAACGCAAACGAGTAAAGCATACATAGCGATAGTAGCATAGTGCACATTGCAAGGACAGACGGGAAAAACTTCTTTGAAAAGGTCATCCATCCAAAGGTTGACTCTCATACTGATATCTGATACTTACTTCCATATGCAATTGCTCCTGAAATAAATAGCTATAAATAGCTATAATATCCAATTCTAGCGGTCAGTTAGGGAACATCGCGCGTGTAGTTAGAATTATTCAAACACTAATACAAGACTTCAATACCAAAAATTAATTCCTGTCTAACATTGACATAACTAATACAAATCATTTTCTCAGAAAACGTTTATCAAAATTGAGAGTGTAATTGGTAATATGATTTCGCAACCATGACTTGTATTCATTACCATATGCAAACGATATTAGTTGATTAAAATAGTTCGTTTCTGGCTTGATGTTCATTTACACTATGGTAAAATAAGAACAGCTTTTGAAAAATCCTCTAATCTTTTAATATCTTCACATAATATCCATTGAAGCTATCAAATCTTGAATAAATTTAAATTTGATAAAATAGTTACACAATGATAAAATTAGATAAAAACAGTTAAATACACGTCAATACTCAACCAAAGAATCCACTTCTTCACTTCACATTTAATAATTTCTAAATACTTTACCAAAATGATTAAACATCCCAAATTTTCGATTCATGCAAAACAGTGAATAAATAAATAAATCTATGTATACTAATTCCTTGTTTATCCTATATGTTTTAATTAAAGGAAGTAAGTGTACAAACAACACAATTAAAAACATCAAAATTCATGATTGACAAAATTATTAACATTCAATATTTTTTTGACATTTTTAATTAATCAAAAATCTATATCTATAAAATTTAAACTCAAAAAAAATGAATAGATATATAATCCAAAAAAACAGTCATTTCCACACGCTCTTGAAAATAAATTTTCATTTATGAATACTAACAAAAAGATCAAAATATTTTAAACAAATTTTTCCAACTAAACATCTATCTTCTGAGAGAAAATAAATGACGCTAAAGTCGCTAAAATAATTCTACATCTTCTAGATTAGGTACAAGAAAACTAAAACCAATTTTGTTTAGTGAAATGCTTTATGATTTTAAATTTCAAAAAATATAAGATGACAATAAAATCTAAAAAAACCGATTTTTTCAAATCAAATGTTTTGCTTTTCAACATAAAATATTAAAACTGATTAAAAAAATCGGAAAAAAACAAATAAAATTTAATTCTGTAGAATATATAAAATCAAATTTCAAAAATATCTCAAAAAAGACAAAATTTTAAATCAATTATAAGGAAAACCTCAATATGCATAAATAATCTTTAAATAAAAAATACAAAAATAAATTTTCAAATCAAAATCAATTTAAATTAAACAAAATTATAAAATTTTCATACACATTCAAAGTTTTGCAACTCATTTTATTTAAAAGTCACAAATTCCAAATTAAAACATCATATACTTACAAAAATTTCATTTGTGCTAATATTTTTCATAAAAAATTAAACTGAAAAAAAAATTTTCATTTAAATATAAAATAAAAAAAACTATTTCATAAACTGAATAATAAAAATCGCACAAGTTTAAATGAAGACAAACATGAAGAAAAATTTCCTTATAAAATACTAAAATAAATCTATTCCTCATCACTTTTAATATGAAAAATTCTGTCCAAATAAAAAAATTTAATTAAATGAAAAAATTTAATATCAACTATTTTTTTTATTTATAAATAAAATAAGACAAACAAAATTTAAAATATCAACATGAAAAAAAAATGAAAGAAAAAACTAAAATTTTTATAATATATATATATAATTTTTTTTGATAAGATAATAACAATGAAATAAGGAGCTAGTTAAAGATGTAATCTAATTTTAAAAAATCAATTTTCTATCATTTAATTGTAGGAAAAAAGAAAAAATAAGATTTAAAAATTTTATATAATTATATTCTTCTATTTTTAAATTATATCTAAGATTTGAGACAAAAATAATTCCAAATTCATGAACTACTTATTAAAACACACATGTTCAAATTTTATAAATAGATAACATCACTTAAACTTACCTTCAAATTCTATTTTAAATTATTCAAAATTAAATAAAATTTCATCAGAAAATGAAAAAAATCTGAATAGAAATAAAATTGAATTTACCCATGATAAATTCAATTTTATATCATTAAATATAAATAATAATTAATCATTATTTGCAATAATAATTTTTAAAATGTATTTAGTGATATTAAATGTATTTTTTTTTTAAATTTCAACAATTTTAATTGATTTATATTGAAACCATTTATTTTGAGTGTAAAAAAATTTTAATTAACTCTTTTTTATACAAACTATTTTACCATGTTTGACAATTTAGACAAATTATCAAATTTAATCAATTAAATGAGCAAAAATTACCATGTTCTTTTTTTTTACCACATATAGTGATGTTTTCATAAAAACAATATGTCATATATGAATCACAAAATAAATTGCATTCAATTTCACATTTATTTTTTATAAAAATTCAAATATATAAACGTAAATCTCACCAAATAAGTTTATCCAAATACTTAAATATTTTTTTAAGTTGGTTTACATAAATTGTAAATTAATCAATATTATGAATGAATTACAAATATAAGATGTGATGGTTGTCATATATTTGTTCAAGATGAATATTATGCATGATCATGATCAAGTGAAAGGTATGATTAATTTATTTATTTTGATTATAATTTCTCTAAATTCTTATGACCGAAAAGAAAAAAAAAATTATTTCAAATTTCATAGACTTTTTCTTTCATGTGATGACGAAAAGAAACATTTTGAATCTTAATTTTAATTTCAATTTTATGATATTTTTTTTTAAAGTTTATTCCAATATGTACTTGTAGTTTATGTCAATTATGTAATTGACATAAGGAATAAATTGTTATATAATGTTATGATAATTTTATATAATTCAATTTATGAGTATGTGAAGAAAGAAAATGAATTCTCTTGTAGCGAATTACAATTGAAATGTTTTGATATATCCAACAATGCATAGGTTTGGTCATTGTCCTATGTAACATCATGACATATAACAATATGTTTGTATATATATTCAGCATCAAATATATAAGCATGTATTACTAAGTTCAATTAAAAAACTAACCTATACAATCGGAGAAAGTTGAGGATGTGAAAAAATCGAATTTGAGAAAAAAAATTATATAAATTCAATGTACTTTATTTTCTGAAATTAAAATTGAAAAATATATAAATAAATCTAATGAATAAAAAAACATAATTTATAGAAAAAAAGTTAAATAATAAAAACAAATTATTTTTAAAATCATAATAAATATGACTATGATTCGTTTTATATTTTTCTTTAATTAACATTCTCCATTAAACTTTTTTTTATATAAGAGATTCTATATTTTCTACCAACAAATTTGAATAGATATTTGTGAAATAAATTTGTTTTAAAATATAAATTATGATTAATTTTTAGAAATAAAATATAGACATCATCTTAAAATATCATAAACACATACATTCTAGATTAAAGAATAAAATCATAATTTTTCATTAGAAAAATTGATTTATCATATTTTTATAAGTGAACATAAATAAATTTATACATCAATAATATTTTTTATATTAATTAATAAACATGAATAAAATATCAATATTTTTGATGTTAATAATTTTATTTCATTTTTATAAAATAAAACTGAAGTATAATTTATTTTCTTGAATAAAATTTAAGATCAATAAATCATGAATGAGTGAAGAATTTAATTTAATAATGTTTCATATACACCAATCAATGTAAAAGTACATAGAAGTTTCAAACTTAAGAAGTATAATATACATTCATTCTGAATTTTATAATATATGGCATGGATGTCATCTTTTTTTTTATTGAAATTTCAAGGTATTTTTTCATATGGATATGTGAAAAAAATATGTTATGTAATATAATATTATAAAATTTATAAAATTTATATGTTTATTTATAGTTTTTTCATCAAAAAATAGTTTATTCTTTGTGCATGAATTTGTTAATATATATGTGATGTTTATGATATGAATGTTGATTATATTATCGAGTATATTATTAAATCATCTTTTGAAGTTTTAAAAATGATTTCATTGTTCAATGTTTGATTCTTATTTTTTGCATGTGTAGATGATGAATGTTTGATATCATTGAAAGAGTTGAAATACTATGTGTGTAGACATTTAGCCCATGAATTTAATACTTGAGTTTTGAATCATCATTGTAAAAATAAAGTTAACTGAAAATTAGTTCTTTATTAATGTTAATAAATCATTATATGATAATAATATTTTTGATGATATGAGTTTGATTGTTATGTAGACAAGTGATTTTGTTTTTTTAAATTGACAAGTATTCACATTGTTGAAAATATCAATTTATTTTAAATAAGTGCAGATTTTATTTCTCTCATATTTTATTATTAAAAAACATTATCAATACGTCATCAAAATAAAATTAGCTGATGCCAAAAAGCGAAAGATTGTGGAGTTAAAAGAGAAAATTTGATTTTAACTAATTAGATTATATTATTATTTCAATATGTGTGTTGGATATAGTTTAAAGCTGAGAAATCTTTATGGAATCTTGTTTAAAGATTTAACATTATAATTGGTTTTTGCTGAAGTTGTTAATTATTTGTGTGATGATGAGGTATATATGTTAATGAATTATTGTGTGAGATAATTTACAAAGTTATACAGATGACAATGAGATTTGAACTACAATTTATACACTTTAATCATTCTGATGAATGTGTTTTAACTTATTGAAATACAAAATTTGTTTGTATGGATATAGACCAAAGTGATGACGGTTGATTGATAGATATAATTTTGAACAGCTTAGTTATGTTTAAATAAAAAATAATATTTTTCAATTTTTTATTTCATTTCATGCGCTATCTTGTGGTAATGGAATTGAGATGTGTATATATAATTGATTTTTATTGTTTGTTTGTTGGATTTGTTTGATTTTTTTATAGGTATGTGCCAAGTTGTTATAGTTGAAAAATTAAAATTTAAACTTACTTTTAATTTGCTTTGCATGACATCTTGAAAGTTAAGATTAATACCTATAATGATGTCAAAAGTATAGATTTGTAGTGTTGTCTTTGTGTCATATATATTGTTATTGATTTATTTTTTATTATATATTAAAAATAAAATTATTTTTTACCTATATTTTTTATATCTTGTTGAGGACATTTCTCTTGTCATTTATCTTGACCTGTGTTTATGTTTTATACTCAATAACCAACAAATTTAATGTTTTATTTGGCGTAAAATCTGGTGTTATATTTTATGTGGAGTAAGTGAGGGACATTAAAGTATGAATGCATGACATGGAGGAGTTTTTAAACATTCATCATATGGAAAAATAAGATCATCGATGAAGTGTAAGGTTTGAAAAAAAAATTATTAAAAATCCAAGAATATTATTATGTTTAAATATCTTTTAGTGATATATATATATATATATATATATATATATAAAATTTGATAATTTATCTCATTTTTAAATTAATGAGCATTCTTTGTTGGAGTGACTTCATTATTAATGATGTGGATGTCAAGTGACAAGAGTAATTGTAAACATCTTATATGTTGATATTTTGAGATAATCAAACTGTTATTTTGTATGGATCATTTTATTCAATTTTAAAAAGTTTGAAGATTTGATACCTCAATGTATTATCTTCATTTATTTTCATCTTTGAATACTCAAAGAAGGTTTTTATTTACAATTATAATTTAAAAATGTTAAAATAATATGATAAAAAAATCAAAATTTGTGTGATTAAGTTGGCAAACAATATTGAGCATTCATTTTAAAATTTGTGAGATGATTATTTATCATAGAATAGATAAATTATTTGGTTATTTCAGTTGTAGAAATGAAAAAAATAAATACGATAAGATAATATTTTACATGATGTTTGATTATGGTTTCATGAGTTAAAGTGTTTTGTAAGTCATTTGTTAGTTGTGTATGGATTTTGAGATATCTTGATTATTTTATTCTTGTATACTCCATTCTATTTTTTGGTAAGGTAATAAAGGATTACTGCTATGTATGTATTAAAATGTTTGTAAGTTTAATGAAAAATCTTGTATTTAAGGTGGAGTTTTATATATATATGCCTATCATCATTGAAAGATCAATATTGATAAAAGAAAGCCCTGATTGCCAGATATGTACCCCAAATTAACTAGTTACACTCAAAGTTTTATTGCATTTTTATTTTTTATGAATTTTTTTTATCTTTTATTGGACTAATTGCAATCATGCATATATATTCTACTTGCTAGTAGTCAATAAAGATTAAAAAATGATAAGTTAAATTTTTATATATCAAATCATGTGTAAAATATTAAAAAATTTATGACATTTAAAATGTAATTTTGTAATTATGAAATATCATAATACCATGATCCGGTTTCAAATGATTTAAGGTTTGTTGTATTGCTTATAGATTTAAAATTTGGGAGTTATTTTTGAAAAGTGTTTTAAAATTATTTTAGATTGGTTTGTTTACATGTTTTAAACAATATAGACTATATCTTCACAAATATAAATTCATGATTAAATTTTTTTATTGAAATTTATGTGGAATATGTAAGTCAAAATATATGAAAATTTGATTTCAAGGTTTTTAAATAATATTTACTTTTTTTGGGCTGAAATTAATTTTTTGGTGGTTTTTGACACATATTATTGCATATTGAAAAAACATTAAAGAAAAAAGAGGATTGTGAAGTTAAGTATTATCATAGGATCTTTTTTGTATGTATATATAGATTTTATGGTTCAATGTGGAAAAATTTGTTGTTTGATATAACATATTAAAATAAAAATAAAAATTATAGATTGAATTCAATTTAGAATATTTTGGAGTATCGTGTTTGAGATTTGATCTTGACATTAAACGAAATGGATAATTTTTTTTAAGTTCTTGATTATTTTACTAATGAAACCAATTTGTAATGAAATTATCATGTTTCAAAGTGAAATACATTTAAGTTGAATATATGGTTTATTACCATTCTTAAATGCTCTTATAGAGTGCTTCATTTTGAAGTTAGAATGCTTAGGTCACAACCTCATCTATGAGTGTTATGTTTTAAGGTTTCCTTTCATCAAAAAATCCCAAAGGATTTAAATCAAAAGATTTTCTGTATTTCGATATAGTCCATGGATATGGATTACATTGACATCTTAAAACTCTTAATATTTTTGTTGAGTAAAAGTCTGGTTTAAAGTTCTATTTATCTAAAATATTATAAGAAGCATATGTAAATGAAAATTATATTCACTAGGATAATGAATTTAAAGATATCACTGAAATAACAACAGAACTTCTGATAGTGACTTGGATTGAACTCTCATTTTATAATAATTTTTTTAAAATTTTTAATCCTCTAATTTAATTTCATATTTTAAGTCATTGAAATGACTCACATATCCATTGATAATTTTTCCTATGGAACTTGAAAGCATTTGAGTTTTGGATTTTGATATTTTTCTTCTCATTATGATATTTGATTAGCCAAATTTAATATTTCCTTTTGAGTGAATTCAAAAGCTCAATGATTTTGGATGAATTATTATGTGATTGAATTTATGGGGGTTGTTATTATGACAGAAATTATTGTTGAAATAATGAGTTTGTCAACCTTTTGGATTGAATGTAGTGGAAGAGTTAAATTGTTTAATACTTGAACTGTATGGCTGATGATTAATTTTATTAATTGTTGAGTGGCTAGTGAGATTATTTATAGAATTTGAGATCTAAAAATTTTATGCATATGATGGAATAAAAAATGTGTAGTTGATGTAGTCATGTATTTTTTTGAGAATTTAAAAAGATTTTTTTTGGGGGCTTTTTCATGCAGATTTGGATGGTTAGGGGTCATGGGAAGGGATACTTATCATGCTTGTTATTTCCATGAGGTAATAAAGCATGTATGAACACATATTGAACAAGTTTGCAGAAGTCTAATATAGAAGGTGTGATCAAAGTTGAAACAATGAGAACCCACTTTACACATCATAAACAATAATATTTTCCATACATTTTTTTTTTTGGGTGAAGAATATAGCTTTGAGAATGATGACTGGAATTGAGTTTCTTGCCGTGGACTTCGCCGAACCTGCAGGACGAGATGGTTTAAAAAATCATTTAATGTGTGTTCTCGTTTCTGTATGTTAATTCTTTTGGTATTTTAGTTGTTGATGTGAAATTCTTTCCGAAAGTACAAAGTGAGAACCGCAGCAGATTTAGAACATAACCAGTGAATGCAGTGCATAGTATCTAGCTTCTCAACAGGAGTCATTACTGAAACACCGGGTCCAAAGGGGCCGAAACCTACACACACAGTTTCCTCTAGGCCTGATAAGACCACTACCCAGATCAGATCAGTACCAAGTGGAACCCAGAGAAGTCTCTCGAACGTCGTAACCAGTTGCCCTGGCCCCTGGCGTGTCCTGAGCCATCCTCAAGTTACCCACTGCAACTGGCTGTGGCTGCCCAAGTTTTTATCCGTCCAAACCCTACTGTACTGTACCCGATCCTGGCAGTTAACCACGTCTTCTCAAGGTCCAGCTCAAGCTAGAACAAAACGGAGTTGGTATAATGTGCTGCAGTTGATCAGATTGAGGTCTTTTGGCCCAAAGGTTGTTACTGCAAAGAGCAGTACTATAGAGCCAGGTCTTGTTCTTGTATTGTCCTCATGTCACAATACCGTCTAGTTCAGTTAGCACCAAATGTCAACGGATCAATACCATAAAACATTGAAAGTACTTATGCAGTCAGTTCATTTCTGGATATTTTTCTCCCCAGCATGCGTTTTTCCATTCCAGATGTTTACCAAGTTGACACTTTTGCTAAACTTACTCGTACGTGTCGTGGCCTGGAAGGGAGTACGCTGTTTCCAACATACTGCACAGTACAGTCGGGACTCGGAAGCCGTGTGTGCGACTACATATACATGTCCGCGGTTGCCGCTGGTGCCTCAGAAGCTGCTCAAACTTTGCAGACTTTCGATACGTTCTCATACAGCTTACCACGTTTGTTCGTTCGTTGCTTCGTAATAGATTACAGTTCATGTGAGGGGCCAAAGTCCATCGGTGTCCTTCCTATAACCCAACACCGCTGGTTCCAAGGTCCAGCCTATCGCCCCCTTCATGAAGAGTCACGGGTTCAAACCCGCATGCCCCACAATTCCAATCTTCAGGTGTGTAGTCGTTGAACGACTTCACCTTGAAATGGAGTGGCTTGGGTAGATCATGATGCCACTGCGGTATGAACCATGATTCTCTGTGATCGGCTTCTTGGTATAGAGGGACCCTACGAGGCAATTTGAGAACCATTTGAATTCCGGCCGACTTCTAATTCGGTAACTATAGTGAATCGCTATTTCTTTCTTGCTATTTGAACTGGTTCGACTCGAACGATACATGTGGATGATGAAACGATAGAACTAGATATGTTACACTACAACGTACAAAGAATCTACCCTGAAGGATATCTCATTAAACTACGCAGCAATTTGAGAACCATTTCATCATGAAGTAGTGACTGCATATGTTACTATTTGAATTAATTCTACATTCCATATAGTTAAAGTTGAGAGGGAATAGACACAGCAGGAGCAGAAGATAGCGAATATTGCTATAGCCCAACAAATATCAGATTCGAGAGCTAGTGACTCTATATCATATGATGGAGATGTTGTAGATTACATGTGTGCAACCACACAACCATATGCAGTTGTTGTGACTCGTAGTGCAACACATACTATTGAGTCCAGAGGAGCATATGTGGAGTTGGATCCAGACAGAGGGGAGGCTAGCCAAAAAGTTAGACTTCCTCAGTCATTCACATTGTCTGAGTCATTGAATACCTCATCCATGGCTCCTAGAAGACCTACTGGAGAGATGAGGGTGCAAGCCAATGTTGATGTACTTGGAGATGGAGCAAGTAGGGCCCAACCATCAACATCGTTTGAGGTAGCATCCAACACAATGTTGAGGATGGCAAAGACTCTTGTTTAATTCTCATGTTTTCTCAACCAAGGATTTATTGCCGTTGGGGGTGTCATCATCCCATGTACTACGATTGGCAGCCACACTTTGCGAGAGCAAAGTGGATGTGATGGTTGCTTCTAGTAGTGATAGTACTAGTAGTGTTGATCTTGGGATCATGACATCTACTAGTGGAACTTGGCAAGCTGCTACCGCTCGAATGATGGAGTTACCAGCAATACTAGCATACGAGCGTACCAAGTGTCACCAAGTTCAATGATGTTGGATAACAGGAATGGTGTCTTCTGTTTGATCGGACCTTCAGGAAAGGTTTATCGACCTCAACGAGTATTGTTGGATTCTAGTAGTTGGGTAAGGATGCACTGCTTGGTCTTGATTTGCAAAAGACCGATGTGAAGAGAGATTTTAATGATATCCGACACCATGCGTCACCGAGATGGAGTTGACTGTGCAAGTGCAACCAGATCATGTCACAAATAGCTTTACAATGCGAGCATGTGCTGTAGTTACATCTGCAGAGTCCTACGATGTATTGGTGGGTGTGACAGTGTTATAACCAATAGGGTTTAGCATTGAGTATTGGGAGGAAATAGCCTCTTATCAGCCATGTTGGCAATGTGGTGAGGGAAGAGTGAGTAGATTACTTGTATGATTCATTATCGGTTTTAGCCTTTTATCCAGTGGAGGTTTGGCGTAAGTTGCGACCTTCAGTACTTGTGTTACTTGGCCTGGTGATTTGTTGGAGGGCAAGATGGATGCACATGATAGTCCTTATCAAGAGGATGTGTCTATCATGCCAAGTCTTAGTGGAGTAGTATCATCCATGTTGGATGAATTACTAGGTACTTCATGAATGCAGCTATGACAAATGGGAGATCAACTCATACATCAGGCTTGGAGTGAGTCTTTTGCTCCGAAGATGGAGGAGACGAAGGAAGTTATTCCCTTTTCCAATATGTTGTCATCCTTAGATATCATGCATATTGCTTGGCAGTATCTAGAGGAAGGTATTTGTGTGTTGGATCTATTTGGAGGGATTAGCATAGGTTTGGTTGATGTTTTGTAGTCTAGCATATGAGTACATCAATACTTGTATATGTGGAGCGAGATGAGGTTGTGAGATGTGTTTCAATACATCATGTGACCCAATTGGTACGGAGATATCTAGATCTTTTACCATTGTTGGCGGTTCAAGGATATCAATAGATCTTGCCGTCAGATATTTTGTTGTTGGGGACGCAAGTCCTTATTCGGCATGACAACATACATTTGGTTATTGCTGGATGGCCATGTTAGGGACACACACGGGCTGGTAATGATCATGGACTACAAGACTCATGTTCAAGCATATTTTGGGAGATGTGACGTGTGTTACGATCTCTCCAATCATAACAGACATATTCACCGGTATACATTTTGGAGATTATTCATGTAACCAATCTTGGTTAGCTATAGTTAGTTTATCCAAAGTTTAGATTGGTCACGAGATCACAAAAAAGACAAGATAGTGGTGTGCACGATCCAAAAAGCAAAAGGTAAACTTTGACTTAATGACGAGATGACTACCATGCATTGGTGGATCAGATTGTGTAATAAACGTCTTTTAGGAATTGGTTAGGATAAGATAACGAAACATGCAATCTACGCATGTTAGCCATGTGGCATAGTTTGGATTTCAGACTTTTCTAGTCCTATAGTATATAAAGCGAGGAGAGATCTTGAGAAGACATCTCTCATCTTGAAAGTCATTCCGGAGTCATTGACCTCAGTATTACAATGGTATTAGAGCAGGCTTATTGTTTCTATGAGTGTAGATCACCCCTCTTGG
Source organism: Marchantia paleacea (assembly GCA_014180765.2). Lineage (NCBI taxonomy): Eukaryota > Viridiplantae > Streptophyta > Marchantiopsida > Marchantiales > Marchantiaceae > Marchantia > Marchantia paleacea. Next base: position 481,275 of record MUAA02000165.1, read on the forward strand.
AAGAATAGTCTTGGTTGGTATAATTATTTGAGGAGAGAGTGTGTGTTAGAGGCTAGCAGTGGCCATTGAGCTGCAAGTAGTGGAAGGGGGTTATTGTGGGTGCAGGTTATAGATGGGAGAGATAGAATAATACAAAGATTTCCATTTCTTAATCCTTTTCATGTCAAATTGTTATACATTGAGAGACCAAGGTTGACTCAATATTTAGTTTATCATTTTGGTGCCAATTTCATGGACCAAGTGATGAGATCTTGAGATCCGATAATCTAACCTATAGTCACCTATGACGTTTCTTGGGATCTCACAATATACATTTTAGTTTAGAGATGGACCTCAATAGACCACCACCGATGAGATTCAACACATGGTGTGAAATCTATTGTGTATATCATCCTAAAGCTATGTTTCGGAGCCTAATTTTTAGAAATTTTGGAGAGGACTATTACCAAGAGGTGATAACATCACCTGTTCCTTTTTTGTTGCCAATCTTGAGAAATTGGTGAGTGTTCATCTTAACCCTATACTGAGAGACACTAAACGGAGACGAATCATGGAGAACACTTTGAGAGAAATGATTCAGGAGTTGAGAGATTTGAGAAACGCATTTGAGCAAAGCCAAACTCAAGTACAAGAGTGAGCTCAAGAATTGACAGTAATCAAAACGAGAGGAATGGGAAATGAGAGAATGAGAGAAACCCAAATGGAGATAGAGACGTCACCATCAATGGTGGAGAGTGAAGAAACGGTGAGAGCCCATGCTCTTGAAGCTCAAGTAACACAACAAGCAAGAAAGCTAGATCTTCAGACATCCATGATTCTGAAGATGACAAAAGTTTGTAAAATAGAACCTTATCGAGGAAGTCAGACCATGTGAGTTTTGATGAGGTTGATGAGGTTGTGAAAACTTGAACAGAAGGGAAGTGTGGAGGAGTATATTGAGGGATTTCGAGATCTTTGAATTCAGATATGAGATATGAGTGGAGCTGAAGCCCTTGATTTATTCAAGAGAGGGTTGAAGAAAAAAATTCAACAGGAGATGATTCGAGACAATCCAACCAACTTGAACGAGGCTATTGCTTGTACACAACGAATGGCCAACGTTTACCACAACGGTGGAGAGGTATTGGTTCCCACAAATCAATATTATGGACTAATGACTATGGACTTGGGCAACATAAGGCGGAGAGCAGATTTCATTCCAAGAGGAGTGAACACACAAGGAGGAGATCGTCGCAACTCGAATCCTCATCGAGAAACGAATTCAAGAGGAGGAGACGGAGTGGAGGAAAGACGAGAAATGAGGCAATGCTATAATTGTGAAAGATTTGGTCATATTGCCATGAATTGCCTAACTCAAGTTTTAGCAAAAGAAGCTAGACCTTCCTATCGACGTGCTCTCAACAATCTTGAAGCTGAAGACGAAGTGATTGATGGCAACCCGGGAAACGACGAGCACCAGTAAACTTGTCTCATAACCTTTTTGGTTCGATGGAAAGGAGGAAAATTGAGGATAGGAAGCAAAAACATGACGTTAATGTTTTGAGAAAGAAAAAAACATGTTTGATTGTGACGGGTGGCGAGATAGAAGGAGTAAAGGTGAGAGTATTGATTGATCCATAAACTACAGATAATTTATTATCTCGATCTATTGCTATAAAGTTGGGATTAGCTTTAGAGAAAGATGAGAGTGAAAAGATAGAATTGCCAAATGGGCAAACAGAGAGCATTGAGAGCATTCCTAGGAAAGTGGAGTTGAAGATTGGGCAATACAAGGAATCGTTGGAGTGGAGAGTAATTTGATTAGCTCGCTATGATGCTATTTTGGGTATGACTTGGATGGAAAAATATAATCTTGAGGTAGATTGGCGAAGGAAGATAGTAAAAACTATAAGTTGGAGGATCTTTGGAGATAGACATAGATTGGAACAAAAAAACTTACCTCTATAAGTGATAGAAAGAACCGCTATCAGTCACAAAGATGTATATTTTTTGGACCTAATAAGAGATGTAAGCACTTCAAAAGAGCAATCTTTTATACATGAGGAGTTAACTTGTATCTTGAATGAGTTCAAGATGTTTTTCTAGGTGATCTGCCTCCAAGTTTATCACCAAGAAGTAGAGTGGATCACAAGATAGAGATCTTACCATGAAGTTCTCCTCCTTGTAAAAGTCCTTATCGACTTGTACCAAACGAGCTGGAGGTATGCAAGGCACAATTGGAAGAGTTGTTGAAGAAAGTGTTTATCCAACCTAGTGTGTCACCATATGGAGCTCCTGTGTTGTTTGTGAAGAAGAAGGACGGCTCCATGCGGATGTGCATTGACTATCGTGCTCTAAATCAACAAACGGTGAAAAACAAGTATCCATTAGCTATTTCACCAAACTTGATCACTTAGTATTTCACCAAACTTAGTATTTCACCAAACTTGATCTTAGAAGCGGATACAATTCGATCAGAGTGGCTGATGAAGATATACAAAAGATAGCTTTTAGAACTAGATATGGACATTTTGAGTATCTAGTTATGCCATTTGGTTTAACCAATGCCCCTGTCACATTCATGGGACTAATGAATGATATTTTTCGTAAATATCTAGATAAATCAGTGATTGTGTTTTTAGATGATATCTTGATATATAGCAAGTTCTTACAAGATCATCAGAAATATCTACGAAAAGTACTCCAAGTGTTGAGAGAAAATAAACTGTATGCTAAGATGTCAAAATGTGAGTTTGGCAAAAGCAAAGTAGATTACTTAGGCCATAGAGTTAGTGCATAAGACATCCAAGTCATGAGTGACAAAGTGGAAGCCATTCAAAATTGGAGTCCTCCAGAGAATCAGACTCAATTATGTAGTTTCTTGGATTTAACCGGCTTCTATAAACGGTTTGTGGAAGCTTTTGCTCGTATTGCTCAAGCTTTAACAAATCTCTTAGGCCAAGGGCAGAAATGGCAATGGGGTACATCTCAAGAGGTTACATTTGAGGCTTTGAAGGATGCGCTCTTACATGCATCAATCCTTAAATAGTATGAACAAGGTAGAGCAACAAAACTTTTTACGGATGCATCAAGTGTGGCAGTTGGAGGAGTGTTAGAACAAGAATGGAAAAATGGATGGCACCCAATTGACTTCTTCTCACTGAAGCTTTTGCCGGCGGAGTAAAATTATCATACCACGGAGAGAGAGGAGTTAGCAATTGTGTTGGCTACTAAACATTGGAAGCACTATCTCGGAGATAAGGAGTTTGTGGTTGAGACAGACCACAAGCCTTTGGTTTATTTAGAAACTCAAAATGATCTCTCAAAGCGGCAGATTTGTTGGGTTGAATGACGACAACCTTTCAATATGAAGATCGTGAATATGGAGGGGAAGAAGGAGCTTTCTGATGCATTGACACAAATGCCGTGCATTAATCACATCACGGAGGTGAAGATTCACTCTGAATGGTGGGAGAACCTGAATCGAGCTACCAAGGAAGATGAGAAGATTGCACAAGCACTTCAGCAAGATAGAATACATTTAGAACGGAGATTGGCGTTCTATAAGGGAAAAGATTTGGATATTCTCAAATGTTGCTCTCCGTACAACAGTTTAGAGGAAGCACATGATTCAGCTATTGTTGGCCATGTAGGAGTGGAGAAGACCATTGAAGGTGTCCATATGGTATACTTTTGACCAAGACTAAGAGAGAACATCACCAGCTATGTTCGAAGTTGTGTGGCATGTCAACAAAACAAGGCTAGCAATCAGAAACCAGAATGTTTACTACAATATCTACCAACATCAACTAAAAGATGAGAGCACGTCAGTATGGACATTGTATGTGAGTTACCAATGACGTCTACGAGTTATGATTCAATATTCGTTTTTGTTGATAAATTGAGCAAGATGATCCATGTTAGGCCCACAACAAAGACAGTTACTGCACCTGAACTTTCACTTTGGAGGAGCAAGAAGGTTGGGATGCGCTTTTACACTTGATTGAGTTTGTTTATAATAACTCAATCAATACATCCATAAAAGTTAGCCTTTCTTCCTGATGCTCATCGACGACATGTGGAGTTTGAAAAAGGAGATCAGGTGTGGTTGCCTACTACCAATTTGTCATTAATAGGGGTTCAAAAGTTAAGTCCACTATTTATTGGATCCTTTTTGATTGTCCAACAGATTGGAGAAGTTGTCTACAAGTTAGAGTTGCCAACACACATGAAAATACATCCCATTTTTCATGTGTCTCTCGTGTGGAAGTATATTCCACGATCTTCTTCCTTTGGCAACCCACATCAATCTACTCCTTTAACAGCCATGATTGATGACGTAGAGGAATATGAGGTTGAGAGAATTCTCAAGAAACGGGCAAGAGGTGAGCGGAATCCAAAAGTGGAATATCTAGTCCAATGGAAAGGTTATACACTTTATGAAGCTACTTGGGAATCATTGGCAAATTTTACAAATCCCAAGATACTTGTAGAGATTTTTGAGTCTTTTTGCAACGAGGACGTTGTGTCTTAAATGGGGGAGGGAGGTTTGTAACTTATCTTGGTTAGCTATAGTTAGTATAGCCAAAGTTTAGATTGGTCACTAGATCACAAAAAAGACAAGATAGTGGTGTGCACGATTCAAAAAGCAAAAGGTAAACTTTGGCTTAATGACGAGATGGCTATCATGAATTGATGGATTGGATTGTGTTATAGACGTCTTTAAAAAATTGATTAGGATAAGATGACGAAACATGCAATCTACGCATGTGGCATAGTTTGGAATTCGGATTTTTCTAGTCCTACAGTATATAAAGCGAAAAGAGGTCTTGAGAAGACATCTCTCATGTTGAAAGTTATTCCGGAGTCATTGCCTTCAGTGTTATAGGTTCCTTGTTGCATGATCCATGTGCACGAGTGATGACGAGTGCCCATTAGGTACGCTCATGGATTGGACCAGCGGTATTGATGGATGCATTGAGAGTAGGATCTCGTGCACATCGTCCATATTTATAGTGGACAAACCTTTTCCCAAGGGAGGTTTTATTTCGAGCATATGATGGAGTGGAGAGGCCCTCACATCTCACTGTGGAGAGTATTTGGATGTGGGTAGACACGCCCAAATAGTGGTCTATGATGACAGATCACCCATGGCAATGATGAACCTTGTGGGTGAGACTAGAGCTGCATTACCCATGTTGTTGAATTATCCTACTTCCCAGACCCACAAAGAGGGAGGACCTAGACTTGTATGGGATTCTTGCTTGCAGCGGTTGGTGGAATCCAACGCTGAAGAGAGAGAACGAGCTATGGGATTTTGTATCGGTACTACAACAGTATCTACATTATTGGAGGCATCACTATGTCATTTGTTGGGTCAGGCTTTAGACCTTAACTGTTTGATATGGATTGTGAGCCTCGGATTGGCTAAGCTGAGACGCATGCGTTCCACATGTGTGATTGCAAGACCATTGGTAAGCTCAAAAGTCTACTGAGACAGTGGAGTCAAAAGTTGGGGACGAGAAGTGCCCAAGATCTCATCCTTGATCTTACGGGGATGTTAGAGAAGGAGAGGTTAAGTATTGTTCGAGTATGGTTGGAGGTTTTTGCGTTTAGCAAGTGATGGTTACCAATACAGATCTTTATGATACAACTCAAGAGTTTATACCTAGAGGCGCTAAAGTTGTTCACTCTGAGATAATGGAGCTTGGTATGAGAGAGTTGAAAAAGCATTTTGCTCAAAAGGTTGTTGTTTAACAACTAGATATAACGTCTTCTATCTCTAGTGTCGATGAAGAGGAGATTTGGGATATTGAGATTGGTCCCAAAGTGATAGGAGAAGAAAGATGTAGGATGTGGAGATTTTTGAGGAGATTTAGAAATTGTTTTGCCTTGAGTATGAAGGATTAAGGTTGTTTGAAGGGACCTGATATACGGATTGACTTGACAATTGATGCACCAATCTTCCGTCGTCCCCATCGATATAGCGACATGGATAAAGATCTGATCTAAAGTAGGTGTCAAGACGTTCTTGAGGCTGGATTAGTGGAGATATCATATAGAGAGTATGTCTTTGTTGTGGTGATACTAGTCAATAAGAATATACATGGCAATTATACAGATAAATGCATGTGTGGTGATTACCGATCTATCAATCGATAGATAAAATATGATCGATATGCTATACCTACAAATGAGGAGATTTTTGATGCAATTGGGCATGCAAAGATTTTCAGTACATTGGATTTACAAGCATGATATCCTTAGTTACAGATTCGAGATGATGATAAGGCCTAGACAGCCTTTTGGGCAATTGATTCGCATGGCAAGGATGTGTTGTATATGTGAAGTTCTTACCATTTGGGATGAAGACTGCACCTGCTGAGTTCCAAAGAGTGATTGATAGGTTCCTAGCCGGATTTGTTTGTGCCCTAGCCTACATCAATGATATTCTAGTGTATAGTGTTACAATGATGGAGCATGAGATACATTTGTAGAAGGTATTTGAGCGACTAAGTGCTCATGACCTCAAGTTGCATCTTGAAAAGTGCAAGTTCTTTCAGGAGGAGGTAGAGTACTTGGGTCATACCATATACCCTTGAGGATTGGGAGTTCAGAAAATCAAGGTGGAGGCAATATTGCGTATTCCACAACCCTCATATGTGAGTAGGGTTCGAACCCTCCTTGGACTTGCAAACTTTTATCGCCGATATGTGCGAGGATTTAGCACTATTGCCAAACCTTGACAAAGCTGACAAAGCTAGACCAAGAGTGGCGTTAGGGAGATGAACAAGAGAGATCTTTTGTTGATCTCAAGGTAATTTTGACATCCGCTCCTATTTTGAGGAGACCTGTGAGAGGTTGTATGTTTCAAGTACATACTTATTGGAGTATGTTTGGTTTGGTAGCAGTGCTTACCCAACATGATGATGAGGGAAAGGAGTTTGTAGTTGCTTATGCAAGTCACTCCAACAATGCAGTGGAGTCAAAGTATAGTTCTTATGAAGTAGAATGTTTGACTGTTGTTTGGGCAATGGCACATTTCAGATGTTATTTGTTTGGAAACTCCTTCATTCTCATCATTGATCATCAACCATTGAAATGGTTGATGGAATCAGACAAGCTTACATGAAAGCTTGCACGATGGGCTCTTATCCTACAAGAGTATGATTCACGGTTGTTCATAGATCTGGTGTGTTGAACTGTGATGCGGATGGATTAAGTTAAAACCCAAGCACAAGTCAAGTTGACGAAACCGGGGTTCGATGACAAGATGATACTGATAAGGAGATGGTGCCTTTTTGAGTATGTCGACACTTGAGAGCTATGTGATATCTCTCTTGGGTTAGAGAGCAAATATGTTATCCTTTGACATTGAGACTGAGGACGGTTTGATTGTAAACCATCCTTAATGACATGTCACTTACATCCATAACGACATGATGGTGTTGGTGTATCTTCGTACATATGCTTTGATGGGCACTTTGAGTGCAAAGGAGCGGGATTGAGTTTGACATAGATCTCGATAATTCAGATGGAAAGGTAGATACCTTATTCGAGTATGGGGAGATGACAGTGTTCATGTTATGCCACTACCATCTCGGAGAACACAATTGGTCAGACATGCTCATGAGGAGTAAGGTCGTCTTGGAGTAAAGTGGACATATAACTTATTTCAAAGTCACTATTGGTGGAGAGGTATGCAAACTGAGGTGCAACAGTTTGTGACCAAATGTATGGTATGTGATCGTGTTGGAGCATCATTCAATGCTCTTACATCACAATTACATCCTCTACCAATTATGGGACTTGGTTATCGTTGGAGCTTGGATTTTGCTGGATCTTTGCCATTGACTAGACGACATCATTGATATGTGTTGGCCATGGTCGAGCATTTCTTTAAGTGGATTGAGTTGATGGCCTTTCCTGACAAGTCAAGTGAGGGAATAACTTGTGTGTTCGTGGCTGCGATGCTTAGCCAATTTGATGCACTAGTGGAAATGGTGACTGATTAGGGTACTGAGTTTTTGGACGAGTTTCAAGTTTTGTGTGATCAAGCGTTGATCGATCATCGTACCACCCTCAAGAGATTTTCCCGAGGCTGATGGTCTAGTAGAGAGAGTTGTTTAGACGGTGAAAAGAGGACTAAGAAGATTGGGCTTGGAGAAAGATCATTTGGAAGAGCGGGACATCCAGCTATCATGATTGGCCATGGGTTATTGATTTAGTTGACAAAGATCTCTAGTGTCATTCTCACCGTACTTTTAATTATATGGTAGAGATTCAGACTTACTTGTAGATATTCGTCGAGAGTCAGCTGAAGTTTTGGACTTGGATAACCCTGAAGTTTGGGTTAGGGTGTTCTCTCAAAGGGCTTAACTCTTCTGTAAAGTAATGCCCATGACATTTGAGAACTTGGCTATTGTTCAACATAGAGATTATTTGCGTTATGCTATTATCCAAGGAGATGAATACCGACCTTCAATTCGCAGATATCATGTTGGTGATTATGTTTATTTGCAGTAGAGTGCACCGACCACATTGGATGTTATGGCTTGTCGCACGATTATACGAGTACGTGAGGTTTTACCTTCTGGAGTTTTGGTATTACAGGGTCGTGATGGTGTGATTTGGAAGGATCATGTGCGTAATTATGTGCCATGTCATCTTTCAAACATTGATGATACTATGGATCCAAGCCTGACAATTGTGCGTGCAAGCTTGAGATGTATGTTATGTGGATCAGTTGGTGGAGGAATCATTATATTGATTTGTGATCCTTGTTTAAGAGGATGAAATATGTCATGTTTGCCACCTGCTCTCAATATAGTGCCCAGTGGGCAATGGAGATGTCCTCGATGCGTTTAGCAGACAAGCAAGTTTGACCGTTACATGATATAGATTGTAGATAGTTGACTTACGATGGGATATTATAACACATGGTCTCATGATCTTGGCCCCACGAAGGGTATATCATGTTATGAACTAGATGTTAAAGGGACATAATCGCTGGTTAGGGGGGCAATTGTGGTATACTTGTGTTGGTGAATGAGGATCTATGTAATATGATTTTTGATGTGACATCGATGTAAATTATGATGCGATATGTATGTGCATGACAGCTGTCATGACTTATATAGCGGCATCTCTAGTTAGGTGAGTGCGTGTATGCAGAGCAGAAACAACAGTTAGAGATGGTTGTGGAGTTAGCGCCGTTTGCATTGGAACTGCCGTTAGGGCCGTTAGCTGTTATGGGTCCTAGGGCTCAAGGGATAGAGTTCGAATGAGGGCTCCTTGGAGGACAGTTTTTGAAGTTGAGACTTTGAGAGTGTGACTATGGTGGATAGTAGCTAGTGCGGGAACCTAGAGTATTTGAAGCACAAAGTGGGTTTGGAGTCCATACGAGTTGCACATGTAAGGAGTTAGATTCAACCACAAGATACTTTAGATTTGGTCCGATTGCAAGATGTTGGTGAACCTTTGTAGAGACTCATTTCTTTTGTGTGATCCTTCTATAATTTACCTTCTTCTCTCTTCTATTAGCATGACTTTCCACATCCCTTTTATTATTATACTTTGTACCATTCTATTTACTTTCCACATGAGGGAGTCATTGTTCTACACTAAGTAGCTGGTACTCAATATGAAGATACTTTGGGAGGACCATTTTTTTGGCATGGCTCATTATAGAGTTCTTCTATCTATTGCTTTGGTTGTGTAGGGTTGTATGTTCCCCTCCTTCGCGGATGATACACACATTGTTGGCTTGAGAGTCAAGGTGTCAAAGTGTAGGACATATTCTTCTTTGGTCATTCCTTCTCACTTTTAGTCTTTTGAGGATGAATGACATTGATAGAGGACTTACACATTTCTAGAATGCTAGTAGGGTCAGAAGACTTTGTCTCACCCTATCTAGACACAACACTTGGAGAGAATGTACTTCATGTAGATGAGTTTCCTCTACTATGGGATCCCCATGTGCCATTTGATATACTTTCCTATAGTATTGCTTGTTGACCCATCTACCTACTTCGAACAAGTTATCTTTCACCTACAATCATATCATGCTTGAAAATCTTTGTTAGTAGGATCATGGGTGTTTTTGGTGACATCATGGGATCAAGGACCTTCGAGTGTGCGACAAGAGAGTTGACATGGAGACAAACATCTTTGCCGATTTTGAATGGATGGGTAGATTTATTATCGATGGAGGAGACGACACTTATAGTATTTTTACCTTTGTCCACCGATTGAACTAAAGATCTATAGTCTACCTTGATTGACTGTCAGTTTTAGCTGACTCTTCACTCTCTCTTAGTGGATCTAGCCATTCCTTGTAATATTAGGGCTCGTCTACACTCTTGGTTTGGCAAATATGTAGGCTCGTGGATCTTGGCTTGACTATGCATCAGGGCTTTTTGACTCACACCGAATACATTTTCTACGATGATGAAGTTCCACTTCTGCTTGGTCTATCCATCTACATCTTCATTACTCACATGTGAGTGTGGTACTACCTCAGATGCAATAGAAGTCCATATGACTCATTGTCTATTCGGAGGGCAGAGGATAGCTATCCATGAGCCATCAACGATGTGATAATTTTTTTACCAAGAGAGTTTGATATCTTACATGGAATAAGCGTTGGTATGCTTTGCAATTGACTGGAGTTAGCGCATACTTCTACTTGGTTAGGGAGGACCCAATTATTATTGTGGACATTGTGATTATAGATCCTTTATGTTACATAGTTTTTGAGAGGATGATTATTCATACTCTTAGATGAGTGACGAGTAAAGTGGCAACAATTGAGGTTTCTAAGTAAAAGGATATGCAAAAAAGTCACCTCTTTGTTCCTTTGGTATTTTGTGGCCTTGGAATTAAATATAGCTATCGATTACGACTTCAACATGTTCATTGATGAGGGAGTGTGCGAGAGCCTATCATTCTAAAAGACATGGGTACACTTTCTTTATCATATTGTATAATCTATTTTAGGTAACAATATCGTATTGTGACGCGATCACTATGAGAAGATGATGACATGTGTCATCTTCAAGAGTTGTTGTTATGACGATAATACTTTAGCTTTGGATGATCAACGGTTTATTGTAAGGTTGTTAAGAGCCCACTGTTCGATTGACATTTTAGTATCACGATGTTGATAAGTTTCCAAGAGATATTATCTTGGAGTTTATCAAATATAAAGCATGGTTAGGGATGGAAAAGGGGAAGGGAGAGATCTAAAATATCACCTTGCTGATTGAGTACCTTATCTGATCGAAGTGGAGCCACCGTGGGATATGGATACAGGACAACATGATCCTCCAGATGTACTGATATCCAATTCATTTATGATCAACATCCGGTGTCTTCATCACAATCACTTCTAGCGTTGTTAGTATATCACTTTGGAGATAATTTTATGCAATAAGTGATAAACTCTCCCAATTGATTATTCTTCCATTTGTTTCCTACGGCGCGATTTGGGACATAACAATATATATTTTGATTTAGTTGAATATTATGGATATGAACTTACAATTATTGATGGCTTTCAACACTATTATTTACCGAAAGTAATCCATAGGGAGTTGATTGCTAGGAATTTTGGCAAGGAATATTATTTTCAAGTTATAAACTCCCCGGTTCCATTTGTAGTTCCGTTCATGCTTAGTCGGTTACGAGTTGTTATTTTGATTTTTTATTAATTACATCTCATATTGTTTGTATGATGGCTTAGTAGTGTATTTAGGTTAGTTGTAAAGCTCTAAGTTAATATGGAGCTAATTTGGCACTAGAGTTCAAAATGTCACTCTTCATTCTTATTGGTCATAAAGTTTGGGCCAATGAGTGCACTTGGTGAAATTCTTCGAGGTTTTGAGGAGTTTTGGAAGCCTTCGAAGGGACCATTTGCAGATTTGTGGAGGGTGATGATTGGAAGTTGGAGAGTGAAAGTGAGATCATGGAGTGTGTTTGGGTAAATTCTGAGAATCCTACAAGGGTTTTGACAAATTCGATCAAGAAAAATATAGTTTACAATTCAAGATTACGTTTGGATTGAAATTTTAACTCAATTATATGATTTTTGAGTACATAGTGATAGTTTGAAGTTTTTGCATACAGTCCAAGTTGCAGGATTACACTGACTGTCACGAAGTTAGTATAGTTATCATAACTTTTGCTATCAAAATTTTTCATCGATAAAACTTTTTGGAGTTGAAGCTTGGATAATAAGTGATATTCTTCTCAAATTTGAGAGTATTCGGAATGATGATTGAGATGTGTGATGGTTTTAGTACACATTGGTCAAAGCCATAAGGATGACCTCTACAACAAGACTCGAACTTTATGGGTTCTTGTCTACCATATCTTAATCTCCATCATGTTCTATCATGCGGTACAATATTGAACGAACTTTTATCATAGTCGGTGTGAACATGACCTCAACCTTGCCGTAAGCACATTTGACAAGATGACAATATGAAGTGTCAAGGAGATCCACGCATGATCCTCTCATGAATGTTCATGAAGTGTGCTTGTAGGAGTAAGAGATGGTTTTTTGCGTGTGCTGGGAGTCTTGTTCTAGAGACATATATGAGCAAAGTGTAAGGGATTTTTGTCACGTGTCAAAGAATTTATTTCTCGAAGTGTGAGAATATCGCTCTTGTTATGATCACGTTCGGAGCCACGGTATTTAAAGCTGTTCCTAGGTTCAGAAGTATTAAAATGTAATATAAAGGGTAAATTTAGGTTCCTTTGGCTATGGAACTGGGTGTGATAGAGGAAGATATATTTTTTAAAGAAGTTCTTGCACTTGTCATTACATTATTTTCTCCAATATTTTTTACCGTGAAGAAGATTTGTATTTCACAGCTTTTTATGTGAGGACATGGAGCCAGTGATAACCATCGTAGTTGATGAGACTTTGCTGGATATTAGAATTCCCATATAGGAGATACTAAGGTTAGCCATATACTTTCATATGGGGAGAGACATTAGTCCTATCGTTTTCATTTTGCCCGCGGACTGGTTGAATTCAGTTAGGTTGCGGTTCGTTGCAACCTCAGGTTATTTTCTCCATCGTGTTCCATTTCATGCTTCTCCGTGTATTACTCTTTACCGTGTAACCCGCGCCAGGGCCCACGGCTCTTCTTGGCAAGTTACCTGGGCTGGCTTGTTGAATGATGGTTAGTCCGTTGTGTAATAACTTGGCAGGCGAGGGTTGTCCAAGAGAGTATAAGATTGGTAGATCGCGATCTTTGGATGGGGGTGCAGATAAGGGTTTGCTGCTCACAGTGACCACATCGACCCATCGGACTCATCATCGGACCCATCCGATATCAATCATGGCCTACATTTGACATTTACTCTGAGAGACAAAGAAACGATGGACAGATTCGACACCATTCCTCCGGAGCCCGGACGCGATAACGTCGCGAGAGTCACACTGGCCTCCTTGCGGACTACTGAAGCCTGAAGCATTGTAGAGTATGTCCGCTGTCTCGGATTTTGTGTCTGTTGCATTGAATCCGAAGCGGAAGGAGTCTTTTGCGATGCCATGCGGCCTGGGCCTACCTCGGCATCTATAGTAGGTGTCGAGGTGTGGGAGACGAGAAGACTAGATTGGTGTTGCAGAAGCACACATGGTTCATATCGAGAAAACGGGTGGAAAAAGGGGGGCCTCATCTTGATGTGAGGTGGTCAAGCAGAAGGTAGAAGAGTTGTTCGTGGAATGGGGTCTGATGGAGTCAAAGTTCGAGGTAAATTCGCAACTCGTGGTTCTCACTCCGGCGAAACGGGGAAGTAGTAACTACGGAAGGTGGACAGGAAAGAAGGAAAGAAGCCCGAACACATCAATTGTTTGACTTTATTTATTCCGGTCATGAAGTGCTAAGCGGTACTCAAGGTATCGAAGAAAGAATATGCGTAGTATGGACAGTACTGCAACCCGCAACTGCGGGTGACAACCTTCATCCATCTACAGCCTGCCAACATGCAACCTAGTTTCCCTATTTGTCTTGATAGGAGAGGTTGAGCAATTCATTCCCGGTGTCCATCGAGTGCAAACTGGGCAAATCAACCCACGTATTGCTTCATGCCCAAGTGAGGCCCACCATAGTTTACAAGATATGGATTTTACGCAAAAGCTGCCCAAACTGAATCCATGCTGAAATCCCCGTAAGCAGATGAAATCTGTCATCATGCGTGGAAATTGAAACACTTGCTTCCACTACAGTTGTCACAAAGTCAGGAGGAGGTGAAAATGCCTCCTTGTGGAAATAATTTCTTCCGACATGCAAGAAAAGGAAGATGTATGAACAAGTTCCTCCCTTCGGAAGGAACTTACATACAGGCAGGGTGCGCGTGGAAAAGATTCGAATCGAGATTTACTTCATGTCCGCGTAGATAGCACAGATTCGTCCTCGTGCACTAAAATTAGCCAGGTCCCAGGCAACACATTACGGTTTGTTCAAACATCATTTCCAAACAAATGTTTACTGATTGCTCCTCAAACGTCGAGACGCATCCTGTAGTGTGACGAATTTTTGATCAAACGTGACACACACGGTATAATAACGCAAGTTGCTGTATATGGGAACCAAATGGAGGGACTAAGCCAGAATACTCACATAGCTTAACTAATTCGTTTGAAGGTGTTTGATTTGTTGTTGAAGGGAATACACAACAGGAAATATTATGAAGTTCATGCTTTTATTTCGAATATTAAACCCGTCATAGGAATCGAGCGAGACGCTAGGGACTCAGAAGGTGTAGGGTACTTGAATAACTGAGGGAAAGAGAAGCTTTAAAGAGTGGAGGACTTTATGATATAGAAGTGGGCAAGATTCTACGGCTTAAAGAAATTGTATGGCAGTTGTAGGTTATAATGCGAAAAGATTCTCATTATAACTACTGTACGATGTATACTATCTTCTCCTTCTCTCATGGAGGGACCCATCTGAATCCAAGCAGCTGCTTCACCGATCCCAAGACCTGGAGGTCTGAGCTAAGCAGATTTCTTTCCTTGAGTCTGAAATTCTTTTCCCCTTTTCAACCGGATATTGAAAGCATGCCCTTGAAGGTGACTGGTAATGCCTGCTTTGCGACATTTGTTCGACCTTTTATTTGATCAGGTTGTGCTCATAGATTTTGCGCATTTGTTTCCCGTCCTTTGAGGCGCTGGCATCTATCGATCGGTCCCACAAACTTTCAGGTCACCATTATTCCAACATATTCACCGTCCAGTAAAACGCCATCTCCAGACATGAGAAAGAGTGGCTGAACACACCTGCGTCCCAACTCTCCTTATTCAACTCATGTCATGCCATGACTTTGTAGGTTCCTATCAAGCCCCTCGTTCTGTAACTTGTCATGTTAATGGAGCGTAGTGATGCGGAAACCCTAGCGCCAGAATCCATTTAGCTCCTCTTTCAAACCTCGGTCACATCTTCAACCTTTCTGGAAACACCTTGACCTCGGTGTCTCATAACTTTACTTGGGGTATGAGACTTCAATTACAAATTTTTCCTCCATTTGTGCACTCTTGCACCTCTATATACTTTTCGCTTTCATTTTATTGATACTTGTTGGCCTCTCGCCGTTTTTCTGGGAACAACTGATAGGTTTCCCAATGGTGCTGGGCCATTGCCGGAATGTAAAGCAAAGAAGGAAATGGTATGATCATGTCAGTTTTTCTTTACTGGATTGAAAGGTGTTTTGTTGGTGAATTATACTCATGAGGGGTTGGGGTAGAGAGAAAGCAACATACATTAATTCCTTCCTGCCTGTCTTCCAGCATCACGTAAGAAGGAACAGGTGGCATGTTTGCAGATGTTACCTGAATAGTTTTCCAAAGCAAGACATGTTGTGGACAAGTCTCCTCTACATACAGAAAGAAGTACAGTGTGCTGCACAACGGGGGCAAATGCATGGAGGAGAGAAATGTGTATCCAGCTCTGTCTCTTT